>JAPZDZ010000015.1:9957139-9988383 GCA_029783805.1 Acanthurus tennentii
AGGTAAAGGTCACTGATTATTTTATGGGTTTATTCATTGGAAATTGATTATGTGAGCAGGTTCAGATCGGTTAAAGTTCATAGTGTCAGAATAATCACCTTACTATGTTGATGCGCTGAACTTGTCAGCAAATATTTGCTTATCTTGCACATTTAGCAGAAATGGAGCAGTATAACTCTATGTTGGTCTCCACCAAGTCTTACGGGAAAGAGATGGCTAGAAATATACGTAGCATTGCTGAAGTCTAGATCAAGAGCTCTTTCACACGATAACATACAAGTTTCATTTTGGCCTGAAGTTACTCATATAATTAATTTTAATTAGCAGCAGCTCCAATGACCTGCAGCGGCGACTTCTAAAAGTAGTGGTTTCTGCCAGCTGAAACTGAGAAGCTGCCACCTGAATGTTCTGAATATTGCTCTTTTTGAGAGAGAGAGAGATAAGAGACAATAGGTTGGTTAGTGCTGCAGATTAGTGACTCTGTGTGTTTTGCCAGGCTTGGTGTCAGAAACCAGAGTCACTCGCACAGGTGCAGCCAAATTTCTCACATTCACACACTCTCATATGTAGTGAAATGCAGCACGATGGAGCCAAATGATTCACATGCTCTTTAACTGCACATTCTGTGTGTGTGTGTGTGTGCTTGCGTGTGTGTCAACTATGATTCAGTCCATGCTAAGAGGCAGCTAAGTAATTATAATCTATGTACAAACACACAGTTTAGACCCCCTGCCCCCCCATACACACATACACTATTCTTTACCCCACCTTTCTGTCTGTCTGTCTGAAGACTTCAGTGCTTCCAAAGGAAATATTTGTGCTTTCTCACGATGACTTCCACAGATGAACTCATCACACACACACACCATATGCTAACTTGGAAAACTGTATGAAGTAATTACTGTAACAAAAACCCATCATTCACCCTAAAATGTATTGCTTTACCATGTGAGAACCTGCATTTTGTTCTGATGTGGACCAATTTCAGTCCCCAAAATTAAAGGAACAGAGGTAAACACACACTTAAAACATGCGTGAATATACAGCCAAATGCACAAAAATGCTCACACACACACACAAACACACACACACACATACACACAAAGCCAGCCGTCACGAGAGCTGCCACAGGGAATAGAATGAAAATGAAAGCCGAGCGAGGGAGACGTGAGGAGAGAAAAAAAAGGAAAAAAAGAGGGAGGAGAAAAGCCCATGTGGCAGAGGGAGATTCTCATCTTCACTGAAATCAGCTGATCCCTGACTCCCTCCCTCCACTGCTCCAGCCTTCTTTCTTACATTTCCCTGTCTGTCACTCCACCTTCTATAGCCCTCCATACCTCCGTGTCCTCTGCCTCCCTCTTTCTCCGTCCTCCCACCTTTATCCTTTTTCAATCTACCTCTCCTCTATTACTCTCACCACCCAACCTCCCTTTACTTTCTCCTTGCCCTCCCCTTCTCCCCACTCCTACTCCCTCTCTCTCCCTCTCTCTCTCTCTTTCAGCTTTCACTTTGTCGTATTATCGCTCTCTCTGTATTCCACCTCCCTCATCCTCTCTCTGTCACAGTGGGAGAGCTGCAGGCAGACAGAGGCAGCATACACTAATGTTACTATATTTGACAAGACACACACACACATATTCTCCTGCCACATGCACGACTGCACACACATACGGAAAGGAAAAGGGGGAGGTGGGGGAATAACACACACACACACATACAAACACACCGGAAAGACAGCCCTCAAGTGAACATGTGTGGATAAACACACACACACACACACAAACACACACTCCGACGCGTGCTGAGTGCAGGCATCACAAACATAGCGACACACAGAAGGGCGAGCGCATGACGCCAGCAACCCAATGCCGTTGTCTCACTCTCACACACACACACTCTGTCTCTCTCTCTCTCTCTCTCTCTTTCACACACACTTACGCCTCTCAGACACACAGCAGCGCGCAAGCCAGAGAAGAGGACGGCACTGGATGTATCATTCATATAGGGAATAGATCCGAAGAAAAGGATTAACTATCTCCATCCCTCTCCTCTCTACGGACCTTATCCCCTCTTCCCTCCTCTTGCGTCTCTAAGCCTCTCTTCACCTCATTTTTTTTTCTACAATCCCTCAATTTTTTCTACACAATCCCTCCTTTTCCACAATTCATTGGTGGGTTGAAGAGGAAGCTTGGGGGATTGTCCCTATACAGAAGGAAGGATTATTCTTACGTTATTCATTTGTCTAAGATCTTGAATGTATGGATTTCTTTTACTGAGGGGGGGACTGTTTTCTTCTCTGTTTTTGTCCTGTGAGAGATTTTTGATTTTTATTAATTTTTTTACATATTTTTGGGGGGATGGCTGATGGTAGAAAGCTATAAGTCTGGTGCTGTCTGAGATATTTGTTAATAAGGTAAGTCTGTTTGTGGGTTTAGTTCTCTTTTCTCTCTCTCACACACACACACAAACGCAAACACTCTTCATTTTTAACCACTCCTCATATCGTTTTATGTCTGGAATTAAAGATGTACAATGCTACACAAAGTAGATTGCAGACAGAGACAGACAAAGACGGACTTTTCTTTTTTGTTACCCACCAACAAATAGGCATTTTTGATGGGGCTAAAAGTGCATGCTGTGAGGAGGTGGATGCTGAAAATGTCAGCCCTTAACCTGTTTCCTGGATACACACAACTTACACCGTTCACTGGAATTTTTTTGGCTGTGTTTTGGGGCAAAGCTCACAGAGGTGGGTAAAAGAAGAAGATGAGCACACAAGAGGTGCATGCACACCCAAGTATAGGTGAATAATTTAAGAAATATTATTTTTTTTAACATTTTTTTATTTGTTTTGTATTTAGTTTTTCACAAAGACAGGCATTAGCAAACCCTTCATGTGCTGCAAGTTTAAAAGACCTTAGAAGAAACAACAAGCTTTAATAATACTTGCTCTGATTAGGCTTTAATATTTGGACGTAACAACATAACCTGCAGGCTATGAACAGTAAATGACTGGTCTAAATATATAAAAACATGATATCAGGGAAAAGCGTTAGGCCTTTTTTTGTTTTTATCCTGCCTAAAGTTGCTTGATTTTAAAAGAAAGCTAGGTCTTATATAAACTCTTTGTCTACTTGGACCAAACCTCATGATGTATAAAAAATTAAGATCAAGCTAAGTTTAGCATTATTAATCAAATATACCAGCTGCACTGCATATGGTATTGCAATAAGGGAAACAATTTATCAAAGTGAAAGCTGATTACTCAAAAATGCCAAAAAAGTTCCAGTCATTTCCCGCTTCCATAACAAAACATGCTTATAATCTAAATTTACATGAAAGACTGAACATAAAAAAATGTCTTTATATATCATATATTGTTCTGAAAGATAAAATATTGAGAATCTCAAAAAAGGTTCCAATTTGTATGATGATGAGGCAAAGATTTACATCGATTTATTTTGTAATGGATATGTGATAAAGTGTCCCTCAACCCCTGAGGAGTCATGTGACCTGCAGGTCTGACTTTGGCCAGCACATCAAAATTACTGCAGATGACATTGCTACTTTATCTCTGAGAGCTGGATCAATGTTAATCTAATGATAATATACTACATTTATTCTGTCAGACATCTTCATTTCTTTACAGTACATTTACTTTCATAGATTAACCAATTAGACTAAGAAATATGAGGTTTGTTATAAATCTAACGTGAATTTACACTGCGGTAATTTCTCATTTTATTTGACTGCCTTCTGTCTTGTCTTACTTCTCCCTCTTGTCTTGCACGTTGCTCTGACCTTCACAATATCTTATGTAATTATGAGCCATTTGAAACCCTTGATAGACTGTGATACTTGGTGTCCTGTTGATTCTCAGCCTCATGCTCACTGTTTAGTGATCTGCTGCCTCTTTATCTGCTGTAAAATAGGCAGCACACTCTAACCTTGTTTTTAAGAGATGTGATATAAAAGTGATTGACTTGCAAGAGCTGCACTGTGATTATACGCTAATGCAGTGGGTGTGAGGCTCTCCACCCTAATGTCCTCAAGGCTTTTGTCCCACTCTACATTAGCTACCAATTAATGGGAATTGTCTCAATGTCTTAGTAATGTAGATGCACAACATAAACCTGAAGAAAACAATAATTATCACCAACTAGCTCTATGTTTAGTGCTGCAGTTTGACATATATGCATGGCTAACATTTGAGAACAGTCAGCAAACTCTTGCAAAACTGCTCATTAAATCATTTTGAACAGTATCTTTGTGATATTAGACTTAAAAATTGAATATGGAAATTTAAATCCTGCACAAAATATGTTAAAAATATTCTAAGAGGTGTATGAAAACATGGCATACAATTAATATGACCAAAACTGACAAATCCTATTTACCTTGAAGGCAGCACTGACCATTTCAATCACTTAAACATCTTCAGAATAGTCAGTCCTCCTTATCCAGGGCTTATCTAGTTCAGTTTAGCTAAATCACTTCAGTTTCAATCACTATTTCACACCAGTATGCGTCTGGCATGTGACAGTGACACACATAGCATGTGTTTGAGTTTATATGTATGTGTTTGCTTGAACAAAACGTGTGTTTGGTCACATGCACTCTCTTACAACGTGTGTGTGTTTATGTACAGCATTTGTCTACATAACAAGCATGCCTGTGTAATTATATATCTGTACATATTTTGGCCTGTCAACACATGTGTGGCTCTCTATTTGTCAAGCTACCAGCACGTACTCAGGTGTGTGCGTATGTGTGTGTGTGTGCTGAAGTGTGTTGTGTTTCTCCTATGTAAGGAAGCCATTAAAAATTGATTTAGGGGCGCTTGGCTGCCTCTCTCTGCCTTTTGTTAGCAACCTGAACTGTTATACAGACACATACATAGACACATACACAGAGGCACACACAGACACACACACACATACACACATACAAATGAATATACAACAGCAGGGATGCACTCTTTCCAGGCTTTCTAGTTTCTTTTTAGTTTAGATGTATTTTGTATTATCAAACATTTTTACATTGATAGATCAGGAAGGCTTGAATTTTGCGTGTGTGTGTGTGGGGGGGGTGTATGCATGCATGTGTGTGTGTAGAGAAGGAGTAAAGGGTAAAGGTGAGGGTGAATGATTGGGCCGTGTGTGTACAGCTGTGATGTCAGTCATTCAGTGGCCGCACGCCCACATGCAAACACTCGATCAAATTATGTTACATGAATTCACACACACACAAGCACACACACCCGCCTTCACACATGGATGGATGTCCTCTTATGTGCATATAAGTGTTAATTTGGTGGCAAGTTGCACAGGGTTCCACCCATTTTAATTAAAAATGCTTAGTGTAGCCAAGAAAAAGTGCCATGAGAAAGCTAAAACACAAATATAAAAGAAGTAAAGCAACATTGAATTCCACTATTACAATGTTTCAGTTGTTCTGTTGTAGATGCCTTTGATGCGGAGAGAACTCACTGTCGATTAACCCATTGCCCGTTGCAGCACCAGCACAACACTAAATTGCTGTGTTTTTCATTTTTCAGCTGCTGTGCATTCATTTCTACCTGAAGTTATCTTGTTTATACTCTGTTTTCATTTTGTCCTGGGGATATGAGACACGATGGGAAAGTTTGAAATGGAGATGGAACATACAAATACACAAGCAAACAGACAAATATGCCACAGCACTGCAAATATCTGAGACATATAATCAGTGTTTACCAGCAGTAATCTTCATTGTTTTATTCACTTTGTGACAGAAAGCAATAATGCACCAGGGATGCTCATACTGGGAATGGATTTACTAGATTACAAAATATATATTTGTCAAGCCTGAATAAAAATGTACTGCTTAGCCCTTCTCTGCTATCAGCAATCTCCACCGCCTTCATAAACATGTGAAAAGAAAATACAGCAGCCCAAGTTGACCAACCACAGTTGGTGGTCTCTACTTGTTATCTGAGCCCCAAGGGTGTGTGGTTGCATTTTGGAGGAAATGCACGTTGAGGCTTTACGCGAAGCCGCTGCAACACCCTGCAGAGTATAAATCCGGCTTAAGTGTGGACAGGAAACAGTTAGTGGAATAAACAGAACGAGAAAATAGGAAGGAAAGAAGAGAAGCCAAAGATGAGGAGACCAGTCGAGGGGAGGAGGTGTTATTCGATTCCCGTCATGACGGCCACTTTGGCATCTGAGTATTTACACGTGTGTGGACGAATGTGCGCATGGGTGCATGTGTGGATTTAGGCTGCCCCTGTGTACAGGTCAAATTTGTAAAAAAAGCTTTCTGAGAATAGCCTGACACCCATTTAACATGATGGGAACTGATGGGCAAACAGTGACATGTGGCCGCAGAGGTGACCTCCCACTGCAACTGTAATACAGCATTTAAAGGACAAAATTAGCACGACTGTGTACACGGCTGAATTTTTGGCACGTTCAACTAAGTTTTTTAATTAATGATATTTTTTCCGCTTACATTTGTAATTTCATAAATTTTATTTCTGCCTTTCTCTTGTACATCCATTCTCATTTGTGTACAGAAAACAAAGAGAAGCAAGCAACCTATCATAAGGTGTATGAGATGCTACTAAACAACAGTCAGTATTTGGCTTTCAAACTTAATACAAGCTCTACTCATGCATGCATTTTAAACGACTGAATTATTTTACTTTCTGCTCCTATAGTAACAAGCTGCTCCCCACTTCTGCTGTTTTACTCTACAAAATAAATCAAAATGAACACAAACAAAGCCATGAATAATTCGTCAAATGGCCAACATGCAAACCAAGGCAACACTCACAGTCTCAAAGCTGAAAAGGGAATTACAGATTGATTTCACACAGTTTGCTGAAGAAATATTCAATTTTATGTAAAACTACAAGGGAAAAAATTAAGCCTTATCTCAAAGTGTGAAGAATGCTTCATCAAATGTTCTACAGCGGATGACAAAAAATAATAAGCAAAAATGAAAATGAAATCAGAGAAGCGTAAACTGAATAAAGTAAATTAATCACTGACAATAAATAAATCAATCAATAAGTAAATTAAAATACAAGTAATACACTGGGAACACAGAAAGAAATTATCTCAAATTCCTTGAGTTCCTGCATTTCTCCTCCGCCTCTGAATTCTTGAAATGAAGCTCATGTGCTCATTTAAAAAGAACAACTCAAATTTCCCAATAGAGCCTTGCTAATGTGACTTTAATCACATACAGGAAATCCATCTGCTGAATGTCCTCGGTACATGGCTGTGTTTCTTTGTCGAGGAGCAAAAAAGGAGACAGAGCAGGAGGAGGAGAGACAGAAACCAGAGGGAGAGATGGGCAAGGAGAGATGCAAATAGTGACTATTGAAAGATGAAGGTCACGAAGAAAAGATAGGAGGATAGAGGAGGAGATGTTTGAGAGGAAAAGTGAAAGGGAGGATGCACAATATGCAGAGGGAATATAAAGTAAGGAGGGAGAGAGCTGATAGATTAGACAAGTGTTTTATATTTTGTTCAGCGTCTGGCAGGTACTAATAGCAATAATCATAACACAAATAGTACCAGTGGGGCACACGTACACAACCCCACACTTAACACACACACCCACACACATCAAAACACTCAGAAGGTTGTGGGGGAGAATTTTAATGTCCTCCCTGTTGCACTTATACCCATCTCCTCTCCCTTTCTGGCATTTATTGCCTTGCCTACATTTTCCTTGAGTCTTTTCATCAGTCTGTTTCCTATATCTTCTTTCTAATTCTCACCTTCTTCCCCATTTCCTTCTCCTCTATTCTCATAGTTTCCACTTACTCGTGTATAACCAGCTGTGAACGCCTTGCTGACACCCTGAACAGATTGATGAGTGTTACTTTTGGATGTGACGGCAGTTGCTGTCTGTCTAACTGCTTGACTATATGAACAGAAAGTTGTTTATCTCTCTTCATTTATCTTCATCTAGGCCCAGCTATCATGTTTTCTGCCTTCTTTTCTTTTCAGACATCCTATAACTCTGGATCGTTTTTGCTGCAAGTGCAAATTTACATAATCACTGCACATGCGTCCAAAGATGAGTGCAAACATACGCACAAGTGCACATATTTACTACCAGTCAACCTCAAGAATAAATGAGCTGTGCATGGTAAAGCCTGTTTATGTCTCAGAGTCTTTCCTGACAAACAGCTAACCATTGAACAACAGCCTAATCTGATTAGTGCAATATTTCACACACTGATGATTGGATTTTGATGATACTTTGGAAAGAGACGCATCTCACAGCAGCACTCCTGAATTTTCAAAATTGCGCTGATTGGCCCAGGGGGTTTGAGTCAATGGCGTGCATCAGTCTTGTGGTACTGACATTCCAAAGAGCTTTCTCCCATGGTAATTTCCCACTTGTAAAAATCTATTTTCACCATAATGACTGAACGGTGACGAGAAAACTCTTCTTTTTCAAAGCATGTTGGATATGTTTCATTACACTGCTGTTATTGTCAGGGCTCATCCTTTTTTTTTACATTTTTTATCAGGAGAAAAGTAGTTTTATGCCAACATGTCTCCAATCCATCTACTCTACTGATACAGCAACCTAAAAAGCCATTTATTTATTAATACAATGTTAGCAAAGAAGCCAGAGTCAAACTGCATGCAAGGGAAAAACTTTAACTATATTATATTACAAGAGTAACAAAACTTTCTTCTACTTGGCAAATCTCTATGGCATTTAAAAGAATCCATCGTGGATCTATTCTGCAAGTTTGTGGCCTTCAGAGCTTGTGCTGTTATAGTGCACAGTCGATTTCCTATATCAGAAAGATTTGCTGATTTGCTGAGGAGGACCATATAAGAACCTCAGAGGTTTCCAAGCTGATAAAAAGTATGGAATCCGTTTTACGCCATCATCACAGAGTTTTTTGTATTTGTTGTTATCTTAAGGGGACAGTTGATTAGGGAGGCACTGGAATCAGTTTAGGTTTACTGTAGCTGTGTTACCTTTATTATTCATCAGAGACTTCAAAGTGTATTAAGCAGCATCTCCCGCCCCTTGCTGTCCTGCTCAAGGGTGGTTTGGCAGCATCACATTCACGAACAGGCGAACATTTCTGTTTTTATTTTCATTCCCATTAAGAATTTCACTCTGTGTTTTGCTTTCCTCAATATGTCTCCGCATTTTCCACTTCATGCCTTCATCCTCGTCTTTATGCCTTTTCACTTAACCTCTCCCTCCCCCTCACTTCCTCCCCTCTCACCCTGTGTCATTCTTGCTTTGTCTCTCCGTGACAGTTCATGTGCCAGACAGTAGCAGTAGGGGGTCCATCTATGGGAAATGCAAACTGATTGTGTAAACTGCCAAAGACATACATGCATTGTTTATGCCCATGAAATACCAGGGTGCAGTTTGTGAGGCTTGTGCACACGCACGTACACACAGATATGTACACACACAGGGGAGAATGGATGCAAAAATATGACATGCACAGACGCTGGAATACACTTTTAATGTATGCAATGAAGTCGCATCCTGCTGCTAACAACCCTAATTCCTGCTGGTGTATACCGGGCTTTTGGTATGCATATGTGTGTGCGCATGTTAGTTTGTGTCGCCCTATACAAGAACAACTTAATGAGATACTGCCTCAGAATTTGCAAATAAATGACAGTGCAAATTGGAGAGAATTGCTCCTTTCCATTCATATTTAAAATGCTTAATCTATCTATGTTTGTGGCTCACTTGTCTCTTTTTCTCTCTCTTCTCAGGTGTTTTGGTGTCATTTTCACATTCGCCGACCTAGTGGAGGCTGCAGGCATGGCGGCTTGACGCCCCCAGAGCCACGCCCCTCCAACAGAGGAAGGCTGCAGAGCTTTGTGTCATGCCCCCCCACACCCAACCCCCTGGGGGCATCGGCCTGCCCCCACCAAGCTCGTCCACCCACCACCTGGCCAGACCTGGTGAGTGGACCAAAAACAAAAAAGCATATCGCAAAAAAAGGAGAGAAATGAGAAAAACAGTAAAGAGAAAAACGGGGCTCTGTTCCTACTCAACTCTGCTCCATGCTATTTCCATCCATTGTACTCCTAACTACACATGAAAGGACGAACGCTGTCTGTTTTGACAGCTGCTAATGTTAGCATGCCCAGCCACACACATACACACACGCACACATACAAAGGATGAGGGCACTGAGCATGCAATGGCTGTGAGCCAAGACTTCCACTGAAATGCCACATTACGGTATGTATTAATACAGCCAGCAGTCTGTACAAACAAAAGTGTGGGGAGGGAATGATGTGGGAGAGAGCTGCAGGTTATTTGTCTGCCTTTTCCATCCAGTCTTTATTTCCCTTTCCCCCCTTCTCCCGCGTTTCTGTCTCCTTTTTCTCCCTCAGTCTTTTCTTTTCATCTCCATCCTTTCCCCCACACAATTCACTTCCCTTTTCTCACCTGTCTCTTTTTCCCTCTCTCATTTTCTGCCAACTTTGCTCTACCTTTCCCTGTCTCTCTTGCCTCATAATCTCTATTTTTTTTCCATCTTATACCATGGGTGCGCTCAGTCAAAACAAAAATCCATCAGAAGTTGGGTGGCATAGCAACAGATACGACAGCTGTGTGCATGTGTGTGTGTGTATGCGGTGTGTGTATGTTGTGGCTTAGAAAGTGGAGTGGATGGATCCTGCTCTCCAAGAGAATTCAGACACTCCTTCAGCTAATAGGCAAACATGAAAGCTCCCTTCTGCGTTCCTTCTCGTTTGTCATACGTCTAATACGAGACAAACGCACACAAATGATAGTATACTGCAAATTCTACAAGAAAATAAATGGCTTTGCAAGAAAAAAAAAGAGAGACCATAACAATGAGGATCTTTGTCTTCCTGTGGCAGAGGTATTATTGTTCCAGAGGTGTCTGGCAAAAACGCCCCCACGAACTGCTGTGAAACACCAGGGACACTAAATAACAGGGCAACACTATCTGTCAGAACCTCCACACACCCACACAGCACCTCTGAGTCGATAGGTATACCTCCTTCTGGACCGCACAGCACCCCTTTGTCTAAAATCCCACCTCCTTATGCCTCTTCCACTGTCTATTCACCTGTCCCCTACCTTTACTTCATCCTTCCATCCATATCTGCATGCATTCCATTCAGTTTAATATAACTATAATATCTGTCTCAGTGCCTGTCTCTGAGAGTATTTCATTAAGCTTTATGACCACAAGTGTTGCATTAAAATTCCTTTTAGAAATATGAATCAAAAATATTCCCTGACAGTCATCAAAAATGTTCTCCTTCAGTCTCAGTGTCCCTTTCATGCAATTATGTTTTTGGCATGACTGCAATCCAACATTGCCAAAACAGTCTGTCTCTCAGTTCAATTCAATATTCTTTTTCGAAACAAAGTGTTTATCTTCAATATTGCCAAGCATTTTTTATCACAAATGTTTTCTCTGTCTCGCTTGTTTGCTTTTTCACTCATTGTCTGTATCTTTTCTTGCAAAGCCTAGAAGCTCTCTGATCTGTGCAATTACTCTGAAAAATCCTTACAAACAGACATACACACACAAACACACACTGAGTCAATGGAAGATGCACATAATAAGAGCAGAGAGGGGTAGGCCCATCAAATCAGAGCTGATGAATATGTCTGACAACTAAAGCACTGCAAACAACAGTTTATATCATTAAGGATATGTTTTCCTCTAATGGTGATGAAGTTCATTTAGAAATGAAGTCTGACAGACAGGGATGACACAAAAGATGTGTTTTAATCCAATATCATTCTGTGTACACCTTTGAAGTGCGGCAAAAATCAGAGAGGTGCTTTTATCAGCTGGGCTAAAGCAAGAGCTCTCTGAATGACAGAAAACTAGAAAAACATAGAGAGTCTTTCAAGAAGTGCTAGTATTCTTCAGTGTCTGCGAGTGTCGGCCATATTTTCAACTAATGACCATACAAGTATGATGAAATGCTGTAACCTACATGAGACAGACAGAAGGGAATGAGACGTCTCTGAAAAGTTTTGGAGAATGCACGATGGGTGTTTTTTAGACAGTTTGAAACTGCGATGGCTGAAAGTTTTTTTTCTGCCAAATGATCAATAAATATGTTTCTATTTGAGTTTATGTTGTTTCCTAGAAACAATTTTATTGTATGGGTGGTTTTATAAACGCAATATGTAATCAGGAAAAATTACCATGTTCTCAGAGAAGATTCTCATTTTACGTCAATTTTTTTTTCATCTCAACTCCAAAAATAAAAGGAGAAAAAAGGAAAAACACATTAAAAATCTGGATGGTCCTTACACTGTATAAAAGGGTTTATACCTTTTTTTTAGTGGTTGACAAAAGGTTTAAATCAGTTTAAGGCCAGTAATACTCACATACCTGGGCTTGCCAGGTTGTAAAAATTTTCTCTGGGTGATGTTTAATCTTTCAGTTTGGAAATAATTTACTTTTGGCTTTCACTATTTTAAATAATCCATTACAGCTGCATTAATAAGCTGTTAAAAAAGTGTAATTTGGACCAGATTCTTTGCCGTTTTTTTTCTAAAAGAGTTTAATACAAGGTCTTTTTGATGAGTTAAAAAGGTGAAAATGGTACCCAAAACCAGACCTTAAAAAAAAAAAAAGATGACAGGTTTAAAAGGACTTAAAAGCGTTAGGGAACACTACAGAAAGAGGCAATAAAAGCTTAAAAAGAGTGCAAACTAAGGGAGGAGAATATAAAACATGAGTGACAGAAACAGTGGAACAGAGGAAGTAAAAAAAAAAAATTGGAAGCAGTGGGGGGTGAAGACGAAGAGGAAGAGAGATGTGAGATCAAAGAGGCGTAGTGAACGACAGAAGACAGTGAGAAAAAAGAGAGGATGAAGGAAGAGAGGCATGAGAAGAGAACAGAGAGGTCTATGAGCGACACAGAGACCATATGGTGCCTCGAGGCCTCCACGATCCCAGCAGACTGTCTCATCTGACACAACACGCACACATGCGCACACATTTGCATACAAGCAGGCGTGTTTTCATTCCTATTTACACACACACTGTAGCTTATCTGATCAAACCGAGTGTGTGTACGTGCTTATGCACCTTGTTGCAGTCCCAAGCAAAGCCGACAGATTAACTGGACACATAACTTCTAATCAAAAGAGTGACAGATAAACTGACACAGAGAGAACGACATGGGGAAGGATTTGGCTTTAAAGGACAAATAATACACTGAGCTAAGGTTAAAACATTTGGTTTGCAGCGGAGCCATAATACAGAGACTTAGGCTGTAGCATTATGCTGGGAGTACAGCTGTAATTCAGTGCAGTGACTAAGGCAGAAGCATAAGGTCTGGACCAGAGCCACAGTAGAGCCAAACTGGCTGTTACACAGACAAAGCTGGCTTTTTGTCCGCCTGCAGCGGCTATCAGTTTGTTAAGTTGATCAGATACATTCATTACTTAACAAGTTGGTTTGATTTGAACTCCTCTAAGACACTGATCAGCTGTGAGACTGTATCAGCAAACTCGTCACTGAGTGGTTAGTGGCTGGGGGCACTTTACAACCCTGCTGGGATGGCAGGTTTGGCATGAAGCCACAGCAGTGTGACAATATGTGTTTGTGTGTTTGTCTGCGTGTGTGTGTGGGTAGTATTAGGTTTGGAGAGACGCCTGATCCGTTGTGATGTGAGATGTGCTGTTAAATAAAAACTGGAATGACAGCTTGTTGGCAAACCATCCAAAGCATCTGGCAAATTTGAGTAAATAATCAATAGCTGTTTCAATGTAATTGATATCTGTAGAAGTAATTCCACAAGAGGCAAACTTTAAAACAAGGTTTTTCTACTGAGGGACAACTTTAATATTTTAAGTTTAGTTCGTTCCTCTCTCCTACAATTGTTTATAGCATTGATCTTCCTAGAAATACAGAAATACTATTCTGGTCAGTGCAGTTTTGACCCCTGACCTTTGTGGCTTGTGATGTTGAGATCTAGGAATTAAAGCACGGTTTGCCATTGTGGTGACTCTATGTTAGCTTGGGTACCAACATCATGTTGGATTTCCACTGCTAGGGTCACCTTGGACTAGCTCCAGCAGTCCATGGCATCCACAAACATCCACACATTTACCTGCAAGCTCAGTATACCAGTTTTATTTCCTGTTGTCTTTTGACCACAGTTTAACTTGGTGCAGGTACAGCCAGATGAAACATACAAATACATGATACTGGCCCACTTTCAAAGGACATTGGCAGGGATAAATATGGGATAATCCCCTGCACCAAAAAAAAAAAAAAAGAAAAGAAAAGAAAGATACAGTGCCCCTCCTGTTCAGCATTTCAGCGAAGTGACACTGATACAATTTTACCATTATAACAAGTCCAGTTTGGCTACAGCATGAGGCTGGTGAGTTATGATGATCACAGCAAGGCCAATGCCTTTAAAAAAATTGTCCTTTAACCACCAAGTGAACACAGAGAATGGCTCACTATGGTCTTGGATAATATAGCCATTTAGGATGTGCTCGATTTGTCTTAGTGAACACTTTATGAGCCTCAGAAAAGGTCATTCAATTAGAAAGATAAGAGATCTCAAGTACTGTACGAGCAAGTCTAATATGACGATTACAGTTACTGCTTCACATAAATCAATCCCTCTTTTTCTCTATCTATCTGTCTATATCTCTCAACTATTTATCTATCTATCTATCTATCTATCTATCTATCTATCACTTTATCTATCACTTTATCTATCTAGTAGGGGTTTACAGAACACAAAACAAAGCAAAATAACCAACTATAAACTAAAATCTGTGGTATTAAACCACAACATAATAAGTGTCTCTTAAATGTTGTGTGTATCTTGTTTGTGAGTGTGTGTCTGTGTGTTCAGGATCAATACCATCTGTCTATCCATCACTTCAGGAGAATGAGAGTGCATACTTTACAACCTGTCACACATCCAAGGCAGAATGTATTCTACACTGGTCACAGTGATGTGAATGTGACATCAAAAGTCAAGCGTCCTTCATTTTCTCTCCAAATTCTGAATGTGTTCAGCCTTGGACTAAGGCCCAGCTGAGTGGTCAGTGCAAAGCAATACCACATCCATCTAAGAGGTGCTGTTATTGTGAAATATGTAGCCGGACTTGCTGGAACTGGCCCATATTGTTGCTTTATTTATGGTTTGTTTTCACATTTCCAACCTTTGTCCCTATTTCTCTCCCTCTCTTTGTCTTACCTGTCGCTTTGCTTATTAATAGCTGCCATCACAAAAAAAAATGTCACTGTATGTCATGCTTTTGTGTGTGCATCCGTGTGTATCAATACAAACGGATACAGAGAGCATAAATATGTGAGGAAAATCAGCCTACCACTCAGTCCTCCGAGTCAAAATAATGATTCTTTCTCAGCGATGGAGAATTCATCACAAGAGAAATAGACAAGGGAGACAGAGAGAGAGTAGGTGGGAGAGAAATGGAGGATGAGAAAGGGAACCAGAGTAAACAGAGAAAGGAGAAAAAGACAGAAATAGAGAAATATTGGAAGTAATCCCATGAGGGCTCAGAAATAAAGTATAAAAACCAAGATTTCTGGCCTAAAATCTCTCCTTTCCTCATCGCTCTGTCAGCAGGGGTACAGCCTAAAACCCTCCACCCTGTTTCTGCTTATCCTCAACTGCCGTGTGTGTGTGTCACCGTTTGGAGTGTGTGACCATGACTTCCTGTGTGTGAGTAAGCGATTACTGAGAGTCAAGCAGAAAGGTTGTGTGCGTGAGAGAAGAGAGATAATGTAGACTAAATGATGAGATTTAATGTGGACCACAAACTTTTCTCCCTCCGTCTCCTCTCTTCTTTTGAACATTGTCTATAGCACTTGGTTGCTACAGTAACACAGCATTTCCTTGTCAGTGTTGAACTAATGTGATGGCATTGCCTGGACCTTGATAGCCTATATGTATGTGTTTGATGTACATTCTTTTATACCTCTTATGCTGAGTTTTACACTGAAAAGCCATGCATACAGTGAGATGACATGCTGATAAGTACATGTAGAGATGTAAACATTCAAGGCAGCACACGTGCCCACTGGCTGGCTATTTTCCATCTACTGACTAAATAAGTTCTCAGGTTACGGTGGAGATCAGACATGTACTGTAACAGCCTCTGACAAATTACATGTACACTGTTGCAGTGGAAGAACAAGCTACACAGAGTGTTGAAATAACGTAGATGGATGCAATTTTTAATTTTTGAGATGCTGTCTCCACTTATAGCTGTCTCTGTTACTAAAACAAGCGAAGGCATTATCACATTTAAATAAGGTCTAAGGCAAATACATAACAGAAATTGGTCTGTCTTTTTACCATGCTTTACTGTATTCAAAACATTCAGCTAATCCTAAATAAACTAAATGCTAAAATAGAAGCTGGTATAGGCTGCAAGTAAAGTTTTATATTCTTTTTTCAACCAGTGAATCAGAATAGTTTCTTTCATCAATCTTTTCTTTTACAAAAAGGCAGAAAAGAGTAAAAAAAATGAAAAACTTATCAAAATTTTCCAAATCCCCCAATGATCTATTTTTATCCAACCAGAATTCTTGCAACTAAAGATGTTTATTTTACAATTATATTAAAAAAAGAAAGAAAAAAGATTGATCAAAGCAGCAAAAACAGCTGGAATCACTTGAGCTCTTCCGTAAATTGTACCATTAATGTCCCATTAAGAACTTTTAGGAATTGTTATCTACATGTAAGTTAAGGCCTACTGTAATGTTGTATTAGGTTGTGTATCTGGCTGTGCGCAGCAGCAGGATATGTTTGGCTCCTTCCCAGACAACCATGTGAATCATTAAAGGGTTAAGAAACACAGGGGGCAAGTGAGTGTGTCGCGCAGAGGGCAGCCGGTCGCCCTGGTAATAAGATAGCAGCGAGACTGTCGATTGCATGGAAAACAGCTTGGCCCCTGGTAACATGCAACAGGACTCAGTAACAGAAGTGCCTGTGGTGATGACATCATGGCTGGGTCCAGTGTCACCGAGGGGCCCCTGGCTATAATCTTACAGACAGCTGAGGCCCCATAGCTGTCAGGTAGTGTTACCTAGGAGACACTGTCAAACATCACCACTTAAACTGAAGAAAAAAAAAAAAACATAAAAAACAAATTTGTTTAAAAATAAATGTGTTTGGTTGTATTTGTGTTTGTATCTGCATGATACTAAAATCTTGTATCTCTGTACAGATGGAGAAACTAAAAGAGCAGAATAAACAGCAATAGCAACACACATACAACTGAGCCTATTAACACACATTGAAAATTAATTATGCAAATTCAAAGATTGCCTACAATTAACTTGTCATTTGCACTCTTTAACAACTTGAAACACACCCATACACAGACTGTGGAAAGGGGTGGCAGCTACCATGCTAGTTTAAAGAAAGCTTGGAAAGATCCTACAACTGAGCAATAAGGGAGAAATTTTAAATAACATCATTAATCATCATTACCTTGATTGAAGTTCAATTTGAAAGTGAAAAATGGGTTGGCAAAGTTAGCAAGAATTTAAATGATTTATTATTTATTTCTAAGCCCACTGATTATTAATTTGTCCAATCTTGGACTGTGCATTTTTAAAAAGTGTCACTTCTGACAGGTAGATGGGGATGTTTGGAGTCTTATGGGCAATACTCCTCTCAGAGTTGCCTTGGAAGTCTTGCTTCAATCAAACAAGAACATCTTGTTACATTTTAATGCCTTGTCTTAGTTTGTTTTCCATCGCTGAGAGCATTGCCAACCTACATTTGCCAAAAATGTCAGCACTTTTACGGCATGTGTTTGGGGATACTTATAAAAGATTCAGACTGAAGTCTGTTTGGAGTGAATTAAACTGCACAGAACCACTTAAACTTATTTGGACTGAACCTCCCTATCTTCCTCTGACTCTGGCTGAATATTTCCCTTCTGGTTTGGCTGCGTGGAACGCTACAGCAGAGAGGATTTGGAGCAGCTAAAATAAGCCGAAACAACAACCACCTCCTCCACGAGAGCAGCTAAAACCACTCATAAATGTTGGAGGATAGGCTTCAGCACTGAGGGGAGGGTGGGAGGGGGTTGAGGGGGAGTTTTTGTGTGTAGTAAGAGAAGAAGAAAAGAGGAAAAAGGGGTTGTGGTGAGGAAAAAGGGAAGGAAGAGCGAGGGGCGACAAAGAATACTTTTTCAAAGTAAAGCCTGTATAGCTGAGAGAGATAAACGGCGCACAAAGATGACCGCAATTTGGAATTTGACATGCTAGGAGAGAGAGGCAGAAAAATATACACAATTTTCTCTCCACAGCTCTCTCTCAGTTGTGTAACAGTGCTTCTACCTCTGAGCTACTTTGTCCTCACAATTCTCCCGCACCACTGTACCTTTTCATACCCGTTATGTGAATTCACAGCCACTGTGCAGCAAAAACCCTCCTGAGCTGTTTCAGTGAAAGACTGGCCCTCTGAAGCATTTCCACTACAAGGTAAGACGGCACAATATGCTTCAGGGCACTTCAAAAATCTCTCCTCTCTTCCATTTGTGAAGAGGAGTTCATTTTCCCAAAGATTAGGATTATATTGTAGGATGGAGCAGAGAGAGTAATGGATACAGTGACAGGAGAGAGAGAGAGAGAGAGAGAGAGAGAGTTCATACACTGATCTTTCACTGAAGGCCAGCCTTAACTTTCTGAACACTTTTGGTTCAGAATGCAAAACGGAGCAGTGCCCTGGTTCAGGGAGGTCATGTTCTGTCTGGCAGGTAAAAACTCTAAGAAAAGACACTTTTTCTCTTAAAGTTGTCTGTGTGTATTCTCAGAACTATAAAATGTATGCTTTAGAGCTTCCAGCAAAGTGCTGTGTGCTGCAATATATTTTCTAACAGCTATGAAAACTTCAATAATATATTTTTGAGTCTCAACCATAATGTGGGGGGATTGTACAGGATTATTTTTTGACTAGGCACAGAAACTGCAGCTATTTCTCTTGTTTCCAAACCATTTTTTTCAACAATGGCCAGTTCAGCAATGGACAGCTCCCCAAATGTCATGCTGCACTAAGCTAACCAGCTGCTGGGTTCCCTCATATTTATAAATATTTCAAATTATTCCTCAAACACTGTTTTGATGAGATTGAAAAGGTTATAAACCATATGGCAACTGTCTTTTTCACAAATATTCCTGACATTTGTTATTAGTACAGTTGTAGCTATTTAAGTTGTGTACCACCTAACATAGTGTTTCATTAAATGTGAGATAAACTTGTAAAATGTTAGCAATTTTACGAGGAAACAGTATAAGTTTTGCTTAAACATTTGAGATCCTTTAAAGTTCACAAACTGTAACTTCCTATATTCCTTGAAATCTTTTTTTGAGTTTTAAGAAAATGAAACATCATTTTAAAGGGATTTTTTAAGAATTCTCTTAGCTCTTTTTCAAGTGAAATTTTAAACTTTTAAAATTCATATTTAACTTTTCACATTCAAGGTAGCATCATTAAAAAAAGAGAGAAGTCAAGTTACTTTTGAAGGCTAAGATGACTTCTATCACGCAATCACTCATATTTTCTGATATTCATCAAGGCATTCTGCTTTCTGCAATAAATCACAATGCTGCCAGGGCAGTAAAGGACTGTTTCACAGTGTTTCATCACACTTGGAGCCAGACAGCCTGTATGCGTGGTGAAAGGGAATTAATTCTTGAATTTGCATGAGAGGAAGGATAGAGAAAATTAGAAAGAGAGAAAATTTAGAGAAAAACAGATGGACTAACAGAGAGGAAAAATTCCACAACAGGGAGCGGGTGAGACACAGTGTGACAAAAGGCAATGGCACGCTGCGAATAGATGCTAATAATATGCAGATGATGCAAGTGATGAAATCTGCTGGTGAAGCAAAGAGCGTTGTCAGGAAGTAAAAAAGTGCTGTGTATGTGTCTGGAGTTTAGACGGAGTAGTTTTCTTAATATCATGCTTTGTTGCTGCTTAACACACATGCATGCACAGACGCACAAGCATATTCCGACACACACACACACACACACACACACACAAACACACACACACACACATGAGCACAGGCACATAAGCATAAGACTTGCCGATAAGCCATTGGATGGAAACAAAGTCAGCCACTGTAACAAGACACTGAGGGAATACAGAGCTGTGCTGAGAGACTCCAAGTGAAAGAGAATGAGAAAGATAAAGAGACTCAAGTGGGAGAGAGGGAATTATAGAGCAGAGAGAGGGATGGACAGATGCACAGACAGACAGATGGAGAAGCAAATACATATAAAAAGGAATTAATAAAAAGGCCTGACTTGATGGATACAATTAAAGAGAGAAAAGGAGCTGAAAGTTAAATATGGAAGAGGAAGCTTTATCTAGAAAACAGAGAGCCAAAAACAACAAATTAAAAAGAGAATGAAAGATGAAAACAGAAATAAAGAGATAATGAGTGGAACTGATGAAATGACTGTAGTCTGTTGGAAAACAATGAGTTGGAAATTAAATAAAACTGAGGGGATTTCCCTCATGAGCGTCGCTCAAACTGCTGAGATGCACACACACACTCGCACACATGCACACTGACAAAGAAAAAGACAAAGCCAGGCACTCTCTCTCATAAACACACAAGTACAGCTTTTGTGACAGAAATGGTTTTATGACTCTGCAGAATCAGAATATACTGCTGCCATGGAAATACTAGACAGAGTGGGCCATACACACACACACACACACACACATAAACGCAAAAAGGAATACCTCTTATGGCTAGTATGGTAGTATTTTGGTTCTGCAGTCCTTTCAGGCAGAATATTGCCCAAGAAAGGAATTTTCAGTTTTTATAGAACAAATCTTTGCTCGGATTTGTAAACAAAGACAATGCTATAAATTTTTGATCACACAAACAGGCAGAGAGAGACCTTTGTCTGATTTCTGGAAGTTTAAGCATCCATAAAAACCTTGGATCTTTGACGCAATATGGCTGAAACAGAAATATCTGTGTAATTCCAAAACAGCTTCTGGCAATGAAAATGAAAGATATTTTATCAGGTCTGAGCTGCTGTTTACTTCCTCACCAAGTCTTTCTCCCTTTCTGTTTTCCTCTTGTCCTCTTCTCTTTCCAATATTCTGTCTTTCAGATTTTGTTAGGAAACTGTAAAAGCTTATTGTGTAACAGGGGTAGCCCTAGCTATTTTTTTTTCAATTTTTACTCTACTTACATATGTCTGAGAAATTTAATTGAAATAAATGGACAGTATGACTGATGTGACAGATTATTTCACAGACAGTTAAGCTGACAATGTGTCAAAGAGGGCAAAAGACAAAATGAATTCCTCCGTTTTGTATTTGATTATAATTTCCACCTAAAACCACTCTAAATATCTTTCAATTCATTACTCTTCGTACATTTGCTTATTTCCTCACAGTCCATCTTCCTGCTCATCCTTCAGATTGGTTTCCACACTGGAAAGATAATTTATTGGATTAAATTAAATAATCATGTCTTTCTCTCTCTTTCATTATCTTTTATCCCCCTCAAGTCTTCCTCTGTGTTCTCTGCCTACTGGCAGCGCTACTGTTGCCAGCCTCCTCCTGCCCTACTCCCTGTCTCTGCAACCCAGATGGCCTGGTCGACTGTGGGGGCCGAGGTCTCTCGTCCCTGCCGCCCCTTCACCTCCTGCCTCCAGGGAGTCGGTCACTCCTGCTAGAAAACAACAAGCTTGCCTCGCTGGGAGCCTCTGCCTTCGCTAACCTCTCCTCTCTAGAGGTCTGCAGCCCATTGCTTATTGAAAGTTGCTACATGGTGTTTTGTGTTGTTACATTACTTTCTGCCTTGACCTCAACCACAGAATTTCCCTCAGGAAAATGATTGATACTGCATGGTGAGTCTCTTACTGAGCAATGCTGCAGACAATCTCTGCTCTCAATCTAAAGAGTTGAGAAAAAAATGGACATTTCCAAGGGTTTGCAGAGTTACTCGCCATTAGTATATTGTTTGCAAAACACAGTCAAGCTGGCAGTGAAAAAAAAGGAAATGAAAAATGATAGTTGCTGGAACTGCCAAAAATTAGTTACAACCTCTGCCCGCTGTTACATTAAATCTTATTTGCTTTTTAAGTTTGTTATTTAGCACTTTAGATACAATAGATCAGGTCTATTTACCGTCAGTGGGTAATGAAAACTAAAACTGTATTTTACCTGTTTACTTGTGAGAGTCCCTTCTAATTATTTTCTTTCAGAAGATATACTTCATTTTATTTTATATGATACAGTCTTGAAAGTGAACTTCCCAGTCACCTAAATAAAAAAACTATTTACTGCCACACCGTCAGCTTCTACTCTAAGACTATCCCCCATTTTGACTCCTCTTTACATAAGTGATATACAGCAAGCTGTTTTTCACCCCTTTACATTGAAACACAAATGTATGTACGGTTAAAAAATTGTTCTGTGTGTATTCTAGGTGCTGGACCTTTCTAATAACTACCTGGATAATTTGCCGGCTGGATTATTCAGAGATATGTCTAATCTTACAAGACTAACTCTACACAACAACTCCCTAACAGTAATGGACAGAGAACTCTTCCAGGTAGGCACTAGCGATTATACAACACCATACTCGCA
Source organism: Acanthurus tennentii (assembly GCA_029783805.1). Taxonomy (NCBI): domain Eukaryota; kingdom Metazoa; phylum Chordata; class Actinopteri; order Acanthuriformes; family Acanthuridae; genus Acanthurus; species Acanthurus tennentii. The sequence goes on from JAPZDZ010000015.1 coordinate 9,979,771, forward strand.
ACAGTCGTCAAGAAAGCTTACTAACAAGACAAGACAAGGCCTTATTCCTGCTAAAGAATCATGCAGGATATAGCGCCTATTTTATACAGTTATTTTTAAAATATTCCCTCTCAAAATCTATGCAAAATTAAATGCATTTTTTCTGCCATGTACTGTGTGAGATATACCAATAGCCAATCAACCAAAAAAGGCTGACACCATTACTGACACACTATTTCAACTCCTGGGCGAGGCTCCACAGGCTCTGTTTTAGGAGTTAAGCCAACCTGAGTCGATATATATATATGCATGACTTGGCTCCCGTCCAGGTGATAAATTAGTAACAAACCATTTGCTCGACACTTTCATTCACTTTTATGTGAACCAAAGGGGTCTGTAGGATAAGCTTGTGTCATGACTTTGCTTGGAAGCATAAATTAACAAGATTAGTCCATCAAAAAATGCTAGCTGGGCCTCTAGGCAACAATAATACTAATATGATTAATAAGGGAGAAGTGCTTCGTATAGTGCTTTAGTATGTGAGCAAAGAGGAACACAAAAAGAGCTATTTTTTATGTTTCTATAGGGTTTGGGGGGCCTCCAGAGTCTGGATCTGTCCTTGAATGGTCTGTCCTCTGTTCCACTGGGACTACTGGATGAGCTGCAGAGCCTCAGGTAGATATCCACACACATCTGTGCACTGGTATGATGAAAGGGCATGCTTACACACACACACCCCTGAGAGAAAGAAATAAAGGTTTAACCACCAAGCTAGCGTGATGGCGAGCTAAAATTAATCAACAGAGCAGACGCTATAGCAGAGGAGGACGTAGGGCCAGGGTGATATTAATGTTGGTATTTACAGGGATATATATCACAATATTGCAACTTTTTGCAAAATTACATATCAAATTATTAAACTGATATAACTGTTGAATAACTTTTTTTCCCGCAGTGCTTTGCATCAGACAAGCTTTTCATGTATTAAAATCAATTTAATTTTTTTTTGCAGAACCACATAAAGTTGAAATAATATTGACCTACAATAATATTCAAAAATTACCCAAGAGCGGTCGAACAGTGGATTAAATGGCTGCCATTAAAACAGTGTGACAAGGGTAAATTTGTCTCTTAGGAGAGTTTAAAGTCCAAATGACTTTTACTCTTTTTATTTCATAGGTGGCTATCTCTAGCTGGTAACCGGCTTCATGGTTTGGAGAGGGCAGCGTTTGAGCCTCTTGCCAACCTTCAACACCTGGAACTGGGACACAACCCCTGGGAATGTGACTGCAACCTTCGCGATTTCAAACACTGGATGGAGTGGCTGCTGTACAGAGGTACTGTAGAGGTCTGATTTATGTTAGAGGAGCTTTGAAAGTGTATATGTGATTTCAATTGGGGGCAGGACAAGAGGGCAGAAAGTCAGGAAGTTGTGGGCAGAAACTAGAGAACAAGAGTTCATCTCAAAGACAGCTAGGTGTGTGTTTTTTATTTGTGCATGCCTGTGCTTCTAGTGGTATAATATAACTACATCTGTGTGTGAATGCACATTACCACGCTTACTGTGTGTACAGTGTGTGTTATCCACGTGTCTCTGCAGGCTGTTAATACATCAGATAACACAGCTGCTCTCTGCTCTCTCTTCATGTGTAAAAATCCACATTCACCTCAGCGCCTCCGGCCTCAGCTGCCCTGCTAATGAAGCATCTCTTCTCTGTTCCATTCTCCCCTTTGCTTCACTCTGCTCTCCTCTGCCTAGCACGGCTCTACTCCCCGGCTCAGATCGGTACACTTTGAACAGAGACTGACACACCGAGAACATGATAATTTAATAATCAGCAGGGCAGCTGAGAAAATTACAAAGAGACATCTCGTGGTTGAACATGAAAGCATGACAGTGACTGTTAAAAGGGTAGATGATGCATGATATGAGTTATAGAGAGTAAGACAAAGCACTGAACAAGTGTAAAATTCTTGGTGACAGCAGCCTGTGTTGACTTCTTCCTCCTGCAGACCACTTTCAGCACACAAAGTAAGGATATTTGGAGGTATTTGAGTTCTGTTTGCAGAGAGGATTCTTCTGTCAGGCACGGAGATAGAAGCATCTGGGGGCTAAACACCACTTTCCTCATTCTGTCTTTCCATTATCCTCTTTCTTTATCTCATTGTCTCTGTTGCTTTACGTATCTGAAGGCGCAGATCAATGGCTTTCTAAGGCGCGACCTCAAGACAAATCCTTTGTGCAGAGACAAATGCAGCATGTGATGTTAACAAAGTAGATCCCCCACCTTCCTGCTGCAAGACTCAGATCTTGCTCTGTTCCACACATATACTAGAGCTCTGCTAAAGCTAGGCATGTCATCAAATGAATTATAGAAAGGCTTAGTTGAGGCTATCACCAACTTAGAGTGGAGGGCACAGCAAACTCTGTGTGTGTTAAGTGATGTATGACTCATCCTAGTATTGGTTCAACCACCTCCCTCTCTGTGTTTTCCTCTTGCTCAGTTAATTGGTAGCACTTTACAGGCATAAGGCATCTTCCCAATGACCCCTCTCTGTCCTCTTGTCTCTGCACCTCTTTCTCTCTTCAACAGGGGGGAAGGTGGACGCGGTGGAGTGCACGCTACCGAAAGATTTGCGTGGGCGAGATATCCGTGGTGTTCCGGTGGAAATGTTCAACTACTGCCTCCAACTTGAAGATGAGAATGGAGGAGGAGGAGGAGGTGGTGAGGGTTCGCGTTCTGGACAAGGAGGCGTCCCTCCCTGCAGCAGAAATGCTCTAAGCCCCAGTGGTGCAACACCATTTTCTGACAGCAGCAACACTGGTGATGAATCCTCTTCAAACACAGCCGGTGGAGGAGGAGGAGAGGCCCCGCCAGATTGTGTCCGTGCCCGTTATCGACCCGTCAGCGTGCGCCGCGCCATCGGCACAGTAGTGATTGCTGGCGTGGTGTGCGGCATCGTTTGCATCATGATGGTTGCAGCCGCGGCTTACGGCTGCATTTACGCCTCGCTGATGGCCAAGTATCAGAGAGAGCTTAAGAAGAGGCAGCCACTGATGGGAGACGGCGAGGCAGACGGGGAGGATAGGGAGGAGAAACAGATTTCCTCTGTGGCCTAGAGGAGTGACAGGACGGGGGAGGGCTGGCATGTCAAAGGGTGAAGGTTAGAAGAGGCAAAAATTAAAAGGGCTCGAAGAGGAGAGAGATGTGGGAGCTTGTTTTATGCACACAGAAAGTTACGGTATCTCTCCCTCTGATTCTCAAACTGACACCTTTTTCCCATTTTTTGTCTTTTTTTTCCTGGTCGTCTTTCTATTTTTAACCTTCTCCTTCTCTGTCCCACTCTCAAACACACTGTCTCATATACACATACCTTATCGGTTCCCTGATTTCCCTCCCATTTGTAACCATTCTGACTGCAGTTTTTGTTACAAATCATCCCTCCAACTCGCCTACCAACCACCTACTGCTGCTCTTGGCTGCTGCTGAATTTACCATTATATTGGCTGACAGAAAAGAATTATTTGAAACTGTCTCTATTATAAAACATATCATTTAAGCTGTAACAAGACACTTGTGGTGTGCAACCAGTCAGTATTCCTAAAACTGGATTGAATATTCAGGGATTTACAACATGCATGGTGTTGATTGGACCAATATTCACAACACTGATACAAATTAATGGTATTGGATGGTGCCCTGCTCTTCTTGCGTTTGCATCTTTCTTCTCCTCAACCTTTCCAAAGCCAATAGTTCCTCTAAAAAAACAGGATCCCAGCCCAGATCCCTTCACCCTCGTCTGGCCTAATGCTCCTCTGAAGTTCCCTTGGACCTCAAAGAAACAGACTTACAAAGAGATGTCATAATATAGCCAATGCCTCTCTTGCATTTTGTTGCAGAGAAAACACTGGGGATACAGAAAATATCCTGATAGGAAATCAAACACAGAGTCTTGTGAGACTTGTGTCTCTAGAGATCCACTTAGGATGTTTAATATGGAACGAGAAACTATTTGGATCGACAAAATGATCATTACCGGATTTGAATAGGTGAGGTCAGAGACAACAGTTAGAGATTATTTCACATTTAGACAGGATCTGTTTCTTTCTGGATCGTCTTTGGACCAACAACATCCTCAAGTTGTCTGAAACTGCAGCTGTGCATGAGATTCTGCAATGAATCCTACTAATTTGTTCAATGGGGAACAAATTGTTTTAACTGGAATGGAAACTGAATTCTCTGTTTTTTTCACTTTCCTCAGAATGAAAAAAAGGCTCATGTTTACTTGATGTTTGTTCAAAGATTATGATCAATATCTGGACGGATCAAAAGCCTCTAATCATGCTGAAAATCAGTGAAACTATTATACTGGTAGTACTTGGACTATGCCTCTAGGCTGGAGCAGAAAAGTAGTCACAATGGTTTTAATGATAACATTGAGACCACAGACTTTGCTATAGAGCAAATTATTTTTGCTGAGAGCCCCTTTTCAGACTGATTTCACCCCTCAAAGGTGAATGTTTGCTACTCTGGCACGGAAGCACTATCTAAGAAAACCCTGTCTCCTTGCAAGGACTACAGAAATCCATCTAAGGACTACAAATTTTAGACTCCTGCACTTTATTCCCCTACCAAGATCCCCTCTGGACTCCCTCTCCCTCCTCCCTTCCCTTCGTCTCTTTCTAAAATGGACGATTTGCCCAGAGGGATTAAAACGAACAAGGGATTAAACAAAAAAGACGCTGCTATTTTTCCCCCCTCCTCCGCCTCCTCCTTCTCATCCCTTTATCACTCCATCCATCTTTCTATCCAGTGCTATTTATGGAAAGTTTTTCACGCTTCCTTAAAGACATCCACCTCCTTTCTGTCCTTTCATCCATCCCTTCTCCCATATTGATGTCCTTGTGTTATTCCTGAAAGGTCAGCAATGTGCAATGGAAGTTGTTTTACCATATCATGAAATTTTGTCCCTGTCAAAGAGTCTCTCTGTTATTAACCTTGTTATCATCACTGAACTAAAAGGAATCTGTTCCATCAGAACTCTTTCTCAGTGCATTCACAAAAAAGTGTTTGCTTTACATGTGGTTTTCATATTTTTTATTTATGCCCTATAACTTATGTAAGCTTTAAAATGTCTAGAGTGATTAACATCTTAAAAATTTGACTTTCATTGCATATTGTTCCCCTACAGTAGAGCTACTGTTCCTTCTCAATTTTTAATCGGCTGGAAATCAACCTATATTAATAGTGTGTTATCTTATACCTCGGTATGTTACAGATAAATATTATTATATTAGTCTCTAATATGGTGTGCTGGCTCAGCGATCCCCGAAGATGTTTTTGATGTAACTGTTTAAGGTTTTCTGTATCAAGTCATATTGTACGTCTTTTGTTGTGTTATGACTTCTATGTTTTGATTTTGGATTTAATATCTGTGTAATGTTTGATTATTTGTTGTGTTCATTTATTTTTGGTCAGTAGTAAAGTTTCTGCAGGAGGTAAAGAGAGAGTTTGGTCATTGAGCGTTAAAAGGCCCCCATATTGCTGCCTCATCTCTACTGGACCAACTTTATCTCTTAGAAATAGCTTTTCATGATGAAACTACTAATAACAACAGTATTAGCATTTATAGAAACATGTTGCTTGTATTATAGTTACAAAAATATCTGTCAAGATTTTGGGTTTCATCATTTTTCTGGTTCTGCAATACCAAAATAGCATGGTTAAATTGTCAGCAAGATATTACAGCTAAATAAAGTGGGAATGTTTGAGTGAAAGGTTTAAGTCCTGGTTATATAATATAAATGTCAAGGCTAATGCCTGCGTATAAGATAAGAGTACATATTCATAGAGAGCAGTGCTTAAAATACATCCAACATACTGACCTCCACACCCTTACATTTTACTGCATTTATTAACATTGCAGTATTTCTCAAATCAGAATAGCTGCGTATAAATATTATTTGTAGGAGACAGAGTAGGCAGAAAGTCAAGATGTTAAAAAAGTCAGAACCTGGTCTTCGATTATTTAATCCCTCAGTCCAGCACTGATCAAGTTTGAATGGCAAATTCAGCTTAGAGGCACTTAAACAACGCTGGTCATCTCTTACATGAGGTACAGAAGACAAACAGGTAAAAATAACTTAAACAGATTTTTAAATTTATCACTGGCACCTCTATGAGGTGAGACAATTTGGTTAAGTTATGCTTTAAAGGTATTTAAAAGACGAGACGAATGTTGACATAATGTTTTTTTAAATGAACTTGGGGCAGTACCTGGAAAAAAAACAATGACCAAACTCTCTCTGAATGTAGAAACGTTGTCCTCTCACCCCCTGGTCTGAAGGTCTTGTGTCGTTGGTAGCTAAGTATCTTAGCTAGCTGAAACTGTTCCTATAGCCTGTGTGTAAAGAATAATAAATTCTAGTTTGTTACGTAAAACTGCAGCAGCCATGATGACTGAGGGCCTGGAAGACTACACTGCCCAGAAATCTATGGTGTGTTGTGTTATTATGATGATTGTGATTATGACAATGACGATACAATGATTATGATGATGATGACGATGAAGCATTTTCTGGTCAATATGCATTGATTTCAATAAAAACATATCACACAAATTTACATCCAAGCCACTGACAAGGTTTGAAAAACTCGAACAATTATGTATTCTTTTAGAATTATTAACAGCACAAAAAAGTCATAGTAAGAAAGCTAAGTAAAAATATAACAGACTATCTTGGATATTTTAAACAAATAGTATTTTGTAATTACAGGAGCCTAGCAAAGTTTCCTACATCTTAACACACTAGAGTAAAGTGAATTAATATTTGCCATTAACAGTAACAATAAATGTTGTGTTTTATAAGGTGTCATGTCAAATTGGGGGAAGGAAATAAATTTTAGCATACAAATCAGGTTTTTTGCATGTTAAGGAAGTAAGAAAATATGATGTTGTGAGATATAGGCTGTAACTGAAGTGGAATAAATACACAGGGTCGAACAGGATCATAAATCAGTCGTGCTAAAAGCTCCTCTGTATTCTATACCTTATTTCATTTCTGTCCAATGCCCTCCATCTCCTCTTACCTTTCTCTATTCCTCATCTACTCTCTCCTCTCACTTATCTTGTCTCCATTTATCTATGTGTCGCCTCTTCTCCCATCATTTTTTCAGTCTTTTCACCTTTGTATCTTTCTCATCTCTGCCCTCTTTATCTTTCGCTGTTTGGTCTTTTGTGCGTCTTTTTTTTGTGATGTTTTTTCACTCAACATCTTACCTCCTTTTCTCCCCCATTTTTTATTCTTATTCCCTGCTTTCTCTCCTCCTCCTCCTTGTCAAATACCCTCTCTCTTTCCTTTATTCTTTTCCTACTCTCTCTCTCTGTCTTTTTTTACCTACTTATCTATTTTCCTTGCAGTCTGTTTCTCTGTCAATAGGAGCGTATTAGGTTTATTTACATACAGCCTGTCACTTCTGCCACAGAGATATACTAATCCATTGCTGAGCCTTAGAACAGTATAAACACAGTCTATTTTGTAGTCACTGTTGACTGATTTTGGATCAGCCTCCAAAATACAAAATCCCTGGCCTTCATCACAGGAGGAGAAATTAAATCTGCCACCAAATCAGCATGAAAGCTAAACACACACTAAGAAGAGACACCCCGGGAAAACACAACCAGATTCTGTTCAGACAAACACTGACACTCAGTGATCAGAAATGGAATTACAGCCTGTTTGCTGCTCACAGCCATGTACGCATATTTTATGTGTAAAGAACAGAAATCCAGAATCTTTTACCTATGAAAGTGTGTATTTCTCTAGGCCTTCATGATGTAGCTTATAAAAATCCTCTTGTGTTCAGATGTTCAACATGAACCTTGCTTACACATGCAACAAGAAATGTTAAGAAGAAGTGGGTGAAAAAAGGTTTAAGACAAAAAGAGTGACACGGCATGAAAAGAAAGTAACAAGGGGAGGAGAAAGAGTAAAAAGCATGGGGAAGGAGAAGGAGACAGGTCTGATAGCTTCAGAGGAGGAGGGCTAAGAAAAGAGCGATGTATGTGAGGATTTAACAGGGCAAGGGAGAATGTCAAAGGGTGAAACATGAGTAGTGCCCGAATGTGTGTGTGAATATGTGTGTATCGTTGTGTGACAGTGTGTTAAAGCAAGTCAGAGGGAGCAAGTCCATAAAACATTGATATTACTTTTCCCCTCATGTTTTTGTTAGAGTGGAGCTGCAGTTGGCAGAAAAGCTGTTCCACTTGACATCCAGTGAAGCAGCAGTGAATAAAAGAACTTCAACAATCTATGAACTTTGACCTCATGTAGGCAACCATTGCATGGCAGTCTGCCATCAATTTTAACAAGCCAAAATGCTCTTTATGTCAAAACTATCAGGTATTACAGATGTTATTTTTTTAATTAAGTTGTTTTAGATGTTGCTGAGACTGACAATGGATACGGGGGGCAAACTTTTTCTCATCAAGGACCCCTTTCAACCCCTGTTGAGAAGATTTTGTCAAAAAATGCGCATAGATGTTTGATTACAGAATGTATTTTACTTACAGATTAAATTGTAGTGAAAATAAATTATTTCCCAATTTGCTAGGGACTCCCTAAAACACTCT
>JAPZDZ010000015.1:10027626-10042518 GCA_029783805.1 Acanthurus tennentii
TCACCTGACTAAAGGGACTAACTGCTCAGTACAGCAGTGCATCCTTGGCTTCTAAAGAAGAAAATTCCTAAGAAAACAAGTGCCACATCAGCTCCTGCCAGATAAGGAATTACTGGAGCAGCAATTAAGGTTCTTAGCAACTTCATTCTGAAAGAGACTCAAAGAGTCAGTACTCAAAGAGACAGTTACTCTAGGCTACTGGGATAACGGAGGAGCCATGCTGAGAGGCTTGTTTCAGAGAAAACCCAAACACAAGAGACTGGAGGAGGAACCTGAGGTCAGATTCAAAGGCTTGCTGGTGTCAGAGAAAGACCTGGGATATACATATGTCCAACCTGGAGGTAAGACTGTCCATACACTTGATACCATCTACCGTTTTAAGTGGCTTGTCAGTAGCCACATCCAGTATATGTGGCTGGTGGGCTACAGTGCATGCACCATTAAGCTCAGATCTACACTAGTGTTCAATGCAATGGTTGATTCTTTTGTTTAAGTAAGATTTTCATCATCCATCACTCTGCTGACTTGTTTCTCTATTAACCAAGACAGTTATTCAAAAACCCTTTATTTCTGCCTAAAATGCTGGACTACACAGGTTTATGCAGCAATCCAATACCATTAAATTTGTCAATTTCTCAACAGTCTCCTGTACACCTTAATTCAACTTAAAAGATCCATTACATAATGACAATAATATATTTGTTTTGGTTTTGATACAGCTGAAACACAACGTTCGGGTATCAGATTTGGTATGAGGAAGAAAAATGGTATCAGAACACTTTTATTAACTGGTTAATAATGTGCCCTCGGAAATGTTGCAAAATAGTCATCACACCTTTGTTAAGGTCAAGATGTCCATTTACCCTCACATATAGGACATGTTAAAGACAATATTTGGCATTTATACTGAAAAAAAAAAAAAATCTAACAATTTACGTCCATCAATATGCTTGGGCTCTGAAGAAGTAAAGAGAGTCAACAGCACACAAAGACAGCTACTACAAACAATGTTCTTCGCATAAACTGTGAGTAACATTAAGAATCCTATCGGTGTACGAAAATACTTCAATTTTTTAAGATAGTAAAACTTTCAAGTGAGTTGGTACTAGTTGAAGAATCTAGTGGAGCAGACGAATTCACCAACTACAGCCAAAAGTTGAGACAAGAACACTGTCAAGGTGGCAGATAATGGAGCAACTACAACACTTTTTGGGAGCGAAGGTGCTCATAGGAAAGAATGTAAAAAGCCTTCTATCCATCCATCTGCACTGGAACATTTGCCAGAAGAGTAATGACTCGCTCAGACTGAAATTCTCCTTCCTGAATCTTTCCCTGTTCTGTGATATATCTCCACCGTTTATTTTTAGCCTGGGGTGCCACTTTGTGCCAACTGCCATTCCAGGAAGTAACGGCAGCACTCAGTGCTACATGTTTGTGTAACGATAAGATTCCACGACTCTTGCACACAGAGGTCACAACACAGGGGAACTGGCAGCATTACCAACAGCCCGGGGCCTAAACAGTCTTACAGATCAGATGCTAGCCAGTGAAAAAAAAACATCTTTTCTGAGCTGAGATGTGTTCCTGTTTATACAGCACTCTCTGGAAGAGATTCCACCCTACACACGCCATCATCCAGTAAACTCTTAGTGAATGTTGGCTTTCTCATGCTGTATTTGAGAGATTGGAAATTTTGATGTCTCACAAAGCATCTGAGTTGCTGTTTTGCTTGTTATGAGTCCACGTGTTTTGTTAAGTACTCTGGCTCAACATTGTCAAATATCTTAGTGCAATTCTGGTAAATTACAGGAGCTATATCTGATTAAAATCAGTTTTGGTTACAATCATGCTGCATCTCTACTTCCTTGGGTTATTTATTATCCATCTCCAGTCAGTGTAATTGGCCGGAGCGACTGACCATTAGGTGTGATCTGTGTTCACACACACTAAAACTCACACAACCCCATCCCACATTTCCTTTTTATCTGACGAAATGATCATCAACTAAGCTTTGATTACTAGTTTTATTTATGTTTAATTTCTTCACGTCCCATGCTATCTCAGTTAACTAATTACTTACAATTCTTTCTTGATTACAGATGTGCTGACCATATAGTAAAGCCAGGCCTATCACAGTTCATTTTAAATTTGTCCTGAGCGTATATAAACCAGGTGTAAATGACGTTTTGAGGCCACACATACCATGCACATTATTTCATTTCAGGATTGTTTATAAGTGAATATTTGTAAAGGTGTCAGTAAGACAAATAAATAACTACAGTAAGGGGATCAGAGCAGGCATAAGGAATCCACTGGTATGTTATCTAAATACACGCATTCCACCTGCATCTTGCTGAGCTTGATGGAGAGTGTGAGACCATGACAGGGGGAGGAAGAGGAGGAGGGGTCTGTATGTGTCAGCGATTCCTGAGTGAGTGTGTGTTTAGATTATCAGTGACTGTTGTGGTGTATCTAATCTCAGCTGGATGGTTTTGTAGTGCTGTCAGGCTCTTCTCCCACAGGGAAAATTTGGCAACGTGTTTGTGTTCTTGTGTGTGTGTGTGTGTGTGTGTGCGTATGCCAGACGTAGGTCTCAAAGGGAGACAGGCTGACAGGATTGGAGTCACCATAATACCTTTGCCCCTTATATGGAACTAACATCTTCCACTCAAATGAACCCCATGCTACCCACTTAGGTCCCTTTATCAGTATGTCATCTTTTATCAAACTCTGTCCCGTGGCTACAGGCACACCTGTCAATTTAAAGTGTGATAAGATCAGACTGCTATCAGATTTTCAATAATAGAAAAATATGGTCTAAAGTGGATTCTAAGGTTAATTATACACAGCCCAGTGTCCACAGCTTGCATGCATGTGTAAGCAATCAAAAGAGTCAGAGTTACCAAAAAAGGGCCCAAAAAACTGTGTTTAATGTTATTCTCAGTCCCCCTCTCTCTCTGTACACACAGGGGGACAGTATGTGAAATGCTCCAGGCTCTTTGTTTAATATTTGTCTTTTTATCCATCCCTTTTTCCTTTTTGTCTGAATCTTTCAGTAAGTTTCACTGTGTCTGGCTGCTTGTGTAACACAGCAAAGTCTTAAAGACTTAAAATTGTTTAGTTCATGTGGCTATCCCCTTGTTCCTAGACATCTGTGTCTGGACAGTTTCATTTGACAGACCTAGTCAGTTATTTGGTTTATTCCTGATCCCTGTATAACTAAGGTATTTCACATTTTAAAAAATATTTTCTGTTACTAGTTTCTCTATTCAAATGCGTTTAATGCTGTACGATTTTTTAAGCTATGTGAAAAGTGACCGAGCAAAAAAAAAATTAGCTAAGACATATAACTCTTATGCTAATAATTAAGATTCACTGCAATGAATATCAGCAAAAGACAGGCAATGGGTACAGAACTACCCTGAAAGTATCTGTGCAAACACTTTTCTTATTCAATTCAGTGAAAAAAATGTATTGGACCGAAAACAGAAGTTATTAATGGTTAAAGGTCAGATAAAAGAAGAGTATGGGCAGTTCTGTTAGGGTATTTTAGTGTGTTTTTCTCCTTACATCGTGCATTGCGGTATAGCAGGAAGGGATGCTGGAGCTGGAAGTCCAGGTCTTTGGTGATTGGCTCTGTCAAGTTCTCCATACTGAGCCTGTTCATAATAGTGAAACCATGCCTGGGAGATGCAAGTCTGAAATACACAATGCACAGAAATACATATGAAAAAATTTATTTAAAAATGAGCCAATCTCAAAGTGAAACAAAAGGCACTTCTGCTATGTCATGCATTAATGTATACACCGTGATTCACTGCACAGGAACAGTTGTACCGAAAAAAAAACCCCTTGTAAAGCCAAAAAAATATTCAGGGAAAAAGGCAGTTATAATGTACAATCAGGCAGTTATAATCTCCGTTAAAGATAAATCCTCAATATATATCAAATTAAAATAGTGTAGTTACGACTTGAGAACGTCAGAATCAGCTTCATTACCTTGTGTAGATAAAAAGGGTTCCTTCCACTTCGGTCTTCTCCTACAACACGTAAACAAAAAAAAAGCAAACCGATATAAGTCAGGCATGACTCATTAGACAAATCTCTTACAGGATATACTGTGTTTTAGGGTCTCAGTGTGTTACGGATCTAGCAGATGATAAAACTCATCAATAACTTGCAAGATAAAGAAAATTTTGAAAAAAGTCTTTAAAAAGTAACTGTGTTACCAAGCAGTTGAATTTGATCAGATAGTCTTCTGAGATCAATTTCCGTGTTTGTTACTAGGTAATGTTAACCTTTATATTTAGCATCATTTAGTTGAACAGTAAAATAAGATTAAAGATAAAAACAGAACAATGAGTTTTATTTTTGGTAAAAAATATTTTTTTAGACCAAAGATGATCACAGTTCCTGTCAATAGCGCTAGATTATATCTTAAATTGACATAAATCTGTGTCAGCAGCAAAGCGCGCCTAGTAGGGAGGCTGGCGAAGCTAAGCTAAGTTAGCAAACAACACCCGTTAACAAACGTTCAGACTTACCCACTCATTAGCTCTGTTGTTATAAGTATACAGAGCGACTTGACTGGCTACGTCAACAATGTTATTGATGTATGGGTCTTGTCGCTGCAGAGCAGCCAGACTTATGTCCAGTCCTTTAGCAGGGGGGCAGCTGCTGCTACCTGCCGAAGTCGCTGTCATTGTTCCCTATGGAGAACTTAGCTCGCTACCTAGCTATAGCGGCTAACGAGTCACAGGAAGGTGAGATAAAAACAAAACCGGAAACGAAGTAAGAAAGACAATTCAATCGGTACTTGCACAGTTGCTTGTTAGACGAATAGACGCTAGTAATTTTTAAAAAATTCAGGAGTTATCGAGTTCGAAGTGCCATGAGTGAGCAGGTCAACGGCCATGTTTCGCCGGAGAGATTGTAAACAACCAGACATGAGTAGTTGCTAAGCATACTGACGATTTCAGCCTTATTAATCGACCTGGAAAACAATGATAAGGAGTTTAATGCGGGGCCATTAATTCTTTCAAACTGTTAATAATAATGGAAAAATAGAAGACAGGAGAAAGAAGACTGTGTGCTCTTCTGTGTAGGACTGCACTTTAATTTTAATAAACTGTAAACTTTATATAAAAAATACTACCGGCAAGTTAATTATGTCACCTGCAATGTGTTTTATTTCGTTTTATTTTTGCATTTAATTGACTGTAATGGCTACAACTCTCTGTATCAGCTGTGTATATGTTTTGACGACTTTGTGCGAGTTTAACACATTTTTTGGATCCCTTTATATTGTGAGAAAAGACTGCTATCCTGTCTTTTTGATTTGATTTAACATCTTTGTCGCTTCTCCCTATAGCAGTAAACAGTGGATGTTTTTGTCTTTCCTCTCTGTATTCTGTATATCTCAGTGTTGGGCAACACAAACACCCATGCTGACTTATGTCTCTTGTTTCATAGTCACGTTTCACATAAAATACACTAGGGGGCATCAAAGGGATGCATAAGGCACAACCATCCGTGCTCTATTAATTTAAAGTATGGACTGAAGCTGATCTGAAAACCCAAACTAGAATGAATGTGTGTGACTTTGAAAGTTTTCCCCAAGAGTTTTGTTTTCATGGAGTTTTAAAAAATGAAAGAGCAGTTGTGCTATGTCACACAGGCTCAGAAAAATCAACCTGTGTTTGTTCTGTCAGTGGGGTCCTTTATCTGCAAGTAGAAATAGGAGAACTTTTTCCTTTACCAAAGTTAACAATGGTGTAGTTATGAAGTTATTGTGCAGACTCCGTAATCAGCTTAAACCTGCAATTTTCTGGTTGATACATATTTCATTATCACCTTCAACAATGCTAAAAATACACATTTCTCTTGTTCAGAGGTTACTTCAGATGCAGTATTGTCTACAGTATATATTGCATCAGATCTAGGGTTTAAAAATACAACATATCCTTCCTGAAATTTATACTCGATGACAGAACAGAAACTGATACTGGAACAGGACTTCAAGGACTGTAAATTCTTGAAATCTCTATCAGCCATCTCTATATAAAACAGTAGCAGATCACTTGACAATGACGCTTCCTATTCAGTTCAACGTATTCTGTTCTGTTTCAAGGATACTTTAGGAGACAGCCTCTTCAACTGGATATACATAAGCCTCCTCATTCTGTATAAATGTGCAAGCATATTACTTCTTCAATAATCTCTCAGGCAGTTACACTTACAACCACTGATAAAGTCATCATGCATCACCTTCTCTTTTATCACAAAATTGCCATTATTTATCATTATATATGACATATGCGATCCTCCCAGCCTCTGTAGTGTACTGTAAAAACTGTTCAGTAATTAGATTTTTACCGTCTCAGAGATGCAACAGCTGGTGTGCATCCATCAACAGCCATGTCAGAGTGTCCTTGAAAAACAATGACCATCCAACTGCTCACTCAGTTTAAGCAGCACTGGATGAAAACATCTGCTTTAAGTAATTTCTCCTGTGAATGAAGCACTTCCAGGTCAGACCATGACACGTTTCCTCTTCCATTAACATGGAAATAGCTGCTTTGTGATTCAATATGGGCCCGTTTGTCTCTTGGTAATTATGCCTATTACTTTGTCAGGGTGAGAGTGTGTTTTGTGTGTGTGTATGTGTTTTAAGGCGTTTATGTCTATTTGTCAGGATGGTATCTATCTGTTTGTCAGTGGCGAGGTGTTTGTCAATGATGAGGCTAATGAGTTATCCATCAGCAGGTCGATACTGTCAATAACTATTGAGTCAAGACTGAGTGCTTGAGTGTGATTGGTGGGGATGGGCCAAGTGATGTTGATGATTGGCTCACAGGCAGGAAGTTTAATGAGTTGTAGCCAGTAGGCAGCTTGTTGAATTTTAACGAGGATATTTGTTTTTCTGCAGGTGAGACATTGTCATTTTCTGTTTCCTCACTAAGAGAATATCTGCCTCTGTAACCACCTGCACCAAATTTTACAACAGCTTGTTAATAGATGACAAATTATGGAGTAAATTTAGTAACTGTAATTGTACTAGGATGGAAAAAGTAAGTAACACTTCTTAAATAGAGGTGTAGAGGGGAAATAATTCTTGAGTGAAAATTCTAATAACTGGGAGACACCAGATACTATGATAAGTAGCCACAAAGAGAGATTTTTTGTAGAGGGCCACAAGCCCAAAGATTAGATGGTATATAATGAATTGTTGTGTTATTGTTGTTTCATTTAACATCCTGATATGAAAGTAGCAAGTTGCTATGGCTGTTAGATAATTGTAATGGAATAAAAAAAGTATAACTTTCCCTTCTGCATTGTAGCGGTGTAGAAGTATCAGCAGCTGCAAATCTAAATCCCAAAGCAGAGTACTAGTACCTCAAAAGTGTACTCAAGAATAGTACTTGAGTCGATGTGGAAATGGACCTTGAGTGGAATAATGGCTGTCTGAGTCTCCCTTTCACTTTCGTGCCAAACCAGCCTCTGTTTGATTACACTGGCCAGTGAATGGAAGGATAGACGGAAGGAAGGACTGAAAGAAGGAAGAACGGATGGAGGGCAGGTCGTGGGAACAGACACTTGTGCCCAGGGGACGCACAAACACACAGACTCACATACACAAATGTCCTCTGTAATCCAGCCCGCACATGGAATATCTACTCTATTTATGACCGTTCTATATTTGTAGTTCCCGACCCCTTTTTGTGTGTGTGTGAGCATGTGTGTGACTCTGAAACTCTGTTAGTCTCTGGGAATCTCTGGACAGACAAACATATTCAAATGCATCGCATGTGGGAAACCAACAATCTGCTTGTCAGTCAAAGTGGAATCCTCTTATCACAGAGGCAGCTGTTTGATTTAGCTTTACACTGTGAAACCTTTATTAAGACCTTTATTAATTCACTGGCAACCAGACTCATGTACTTAAGACTAATTTGAGGTTTTCTCTTGGGATCCTTGTATACTTAAAATGAAGACCACAAAGTTATTTCTGGTCATTTTTGAGCACAACACATTGAATAATGTACCTTGTCTCTCTTTCCTAAAGAATTAACAAATATTACAAATAAAAATCACAATGATAAATGAAAATTAATTACAAAATTAAACATTTTGGAACATCAAGGAAGTAAAGTAGTAACAAATGTCCTGTTTTCTTTAGCTACCAACTAATTTTTCTGTATTTATGCATTTTTAGATTAGATTTGAGCCATCTGGTTATGCTAAAATATTTAACAGAGAATATCTGCAAAGTACTTCTGATTATTAAAAGTCATTTTTTACTTTGACAGATTAAGAAGGAAAATAAGGTCTTTCAAGTTTTCATATAATCCAGAAAAAAAAGCCTGTTTCAGAAATACTTTAGCCCTTTAGTGCAGAATTAGATAGGTCAGATATATAACTTTGTGTTTACAGCTCAACTCTCCATTTGTGGTGCTGTTTGACATGTGCAAAAGCACAATTTGGGCTTTTTGTTTCATCAGTTAAGGAGTCTTGGATATTTTGTATGCGCCCTAGACATAATGAAGCAAAGGCCTTAAGTGGGGTTTGTATATGGAAAGAAAAATAGAAAGAAAATAGAAACATTCCTGAGACCTCAAATGTTAGTGTCAAAAGTGTAAATCTTGTGCAACAGGTTGCATAAGCCCCCACAGTGGGAATGCTGTGTGTCTCCCAGACTGCAAGTGATTTTTTTAAACCATATACCTCCTCAGATGATCAGTGACAGCAATGACTCTGAGAAAGTCATCCTTGTTAATTCAAGAACAAGGACCATAATGAGGCCCCTGGCATGATGAACCCATATTGAACACTTCACTAATTATACAGTCTCATACCTCTTTGCTGACAGGTCTCACTTGATACAGGATAATGATTTTTCTTATGACTGGCTTCCTCCTTTCGCTGTTTTAACTGTAAAAAGTAATGATGCTCCAGTATTATCAATCTAATAATGTATATATAGAGCATGTAAGTCAAAAGAGTACATTGTTTTGCAGACCAAGCTCTTTCTAACTACTGAAATGTTCATTTACTTAAGCTTTCAATTACACAGGTATTAAACAATCCATACTTTCCTTTCAAATATACAGTATATTAACATCTGCGTCACAACACTCTGTATTTTGTTCCCGAAAAGACAATTCATCTGTCAAACTTCATCAATGGAGACATTTATCAGCTGTCTCCCTGTCTTTACTATGTCTACTCTGACACATGTAGACAAAAAGCTTTATTCTGTTACAGGATGGTGGGTGGTGATTTCGCGCTATGGCACTGAACAAATGAATACAGGCCGGGTTGACTCATCAGATTCACCTCCTGATTATAGCCTGCAGTGAGACTGACATGGGGTCTGCACATTGTGAAGTTCGCATTCAGTGTCAAATACAATTATATGGGATGGCCTGCGCCGTAATTAGAATCTGAAAAAAAAACGCTGCTCAGTTCCTTTCGATACATCCTGAGCCTTTTTTTTTCCCTGTTTTTCAACTCATCACTGTGCCATTTTTTACACATCTGACAAAAGTGAAACAGAATATCCATAAAAAGAAAGCGCCGTCTTTCAAATAAGGTCAAGATACCTCTGAAGACTGAGGAGACGGTGGAATTAATATGTTTCTTTCTTTTTTTATCTCTCAGTATCAAGCTGCCTGTAGAGAACTTTCACAAAAACTGCTCAGTTTAAGAACTGACATGTTGTGCAAGCAGCTTATTCCACAATCTTACATCGGGGCGATAGAGCCAAGCTGACTCAGTGTCACCAAAGTCGAGTCCAGGGCTATTTAGTTAAGAGCTGATGTTGTTGACTTTGTTTGACGTTTTTGCTTCTAAATGAGCTTCATTTCATTGTTGTGTTACTGAGGAAAATGGGACCGTGTCTCCAGAAAATTACTTTGTGTGCTTTAGGGGCCAGAACAAATTTGGCCCTGTCCAAGCATACTTCACTGTCCTGAGGGCAAGAAGAACATAATTGAATTTTAAAAATCATTCTGTTGTCCTCTGGATAAAACGGTTCACTTTCAGACTGCGGCCAGCGACCTTCCTGAGCCCCGTCTGTCTACCTCATGAGTTCCAAGTCTGCAGCATCCAAAGATCTTGCGGTTTCTCCTTGTTTAGGACAGCGGTGCTAAAGATCAGAGCTTGAGTCATGAAAGAGTTGAAAAACCAGATCTTTAGTGTGTGTGTAAACACAGACTTGGCCAAAGAAAAGAATGGGGCTGAAGCAGTCCAGATGTGCAGGGACTTCGGGCAAATCAGGAGTAGGTACAACATCTCCGATCTCTGTTTCTTCCTGCAGAAATTAGTCTGTGCAAAGCTTGAGCCTACTATATCATTACCCCCCTTCCACCTATTTCCTTTTCTCTCCCTCTCTTGCTCGCACACACACACACACAGACACACACACACACTTTCTCTTTCTATTTCCTCTTGCTCTAGATCTTCTCATTTGTAACACACGCATTAGTTCCGGATACCATTTCTTCTCTTTTTATGTCTTTTCTACGACCTTGTTTTCTTTTTTGGGGGGATGTTGTGATCTCTCTTCTCCTCCCACACACTTCTTCAACATCATCATCATCATCTTTTGTCTTCATCATCACCTTCATCATCATCTGGATACCAGCCGCCAGCTTTCCACTGTTTCCTATACAGTCTACCTCCCTCTTTCTTTCTCTCTTGTACACACACTCACACACATACAGGCACACACACAGGCACACACACACACATCTGGAAACAGTCAAAGCGTCTACATGCACGGGGAGGAGGGGGGCTGCCTCTCTCTCTCCCCCTCTCTCTTTCTCTCTCTCTCTCTCTCTCCCTCTCTCTTTCTCTGTATCACTGCAGAGCTGAGCTGCAGGGGCAGCAGAGGCAGAGAGAAGAGAGAGCTCCAACTCCCGATCAGTGAGACACAGACAGACAGACAGACAGACAGGCAGACAGGCACACAGAGAGACAGGCACCCAGACTGACTGACGGACGCACCGCCGGACCATCATGGACTGGATCAGGACAGAGAAACCCGTCTCCGGATGAGACAGGACGACCTGGCTTCTGATTTTTTGGGGGAACTCTGCTTTAGATACGTGGAATAACCGACAGCCCATAGGGAGATTTAACCCCGTGCTACCCGTGATGGAATATTTACACTCTTGTCATTTTCTAATTTTTCTCCTCTTCTCTTCCTCCTCCTTCTCTCCCACCACCACCACCACCACCTCCACCTCCTCTTCTTCATCATCTCACATTTTGACACGCTGCTGAAGATGCGCGCGAATGCGTCTTTTGCGCACTTCCATTGCGACCGTCACTGACAGCGCCCGTGCTTTATAACCTTTTTGAAACCATATTTTTCAAGAACCAAAAAGGGAGAGCTTAAAAAGAGAGAAAGAGAGAGAGAAAGAGAGAGAGAGAGAGAGGGAGCGAGGTGTGAATTGAATTGAACGCGGTGCTGGTCTCATGTTTCTCGCCTAGGGCCCGGATGTACCGAGAGATGCACCGGTGCGTTTTCCCAACCGGTTCCGCCGAAAGCTCTCTCTTTTTTCTCGCCTTCACCTCCATCATGGGGATTAGGTAATATTCACTCCATCCGAAGAAACCCTCCCCATAAATAAGAATAACGGAATACCAAAAACTGTCCGTGTCAGACAGTTCTTTCTTCCTTTTTTCCCCTTTTTTTAATTTCTTTATTTTTTGGGGGGCTTTTTTTCCTCTTGTTGTTTTCCCTCCTCCCCTCCAGCTTTTTCCCCTCTCTCTCTCCCATTCACCCATAGGGATAACGCCGGACTACATTTATGGTAAATGAAAGCAAAAACATGTACATCCCGGAGGACACCCTTGAGAACCATCAAGGTATGTGGTGTCTTTTTTTATTTATAACTGGCAAACATCTTGTAACTGTGCATGAGAGCTGAGGGAAGAGGGGGGAGGGAGGGAGGGAGTAAAGAGAGGTATGATGATCTCGAAATGAGGATGGGATGGGGGGGAGAGGAGAGGAGAGGAGAGGGGGGAAGCGGTGGGGGGAAGAAGAGGGGAAACGGAAAAGGGGTGTTAGCTCCTCTCTCCTCTCCTCGTCTTCAACAGATGGACAGATGCAGCTCTCTTTCCTCCACTTCTCTTCTGTTGTGCAGTTTTTGTTTGTTTGTTTGTTTGTTCCTTTCCTTTTTTTCTTTTTACCCCCGCTGCTGCGTGCAGTTTGTGCAGCAAGAAAAACTTGTGCCGTAATCACGCAACAAGGGCTGCAGGTAGATCAGATTTGGATGAGGCCTTCTCACTTGCTTGGGTTAGTCCACACTTGTAGGTTTGACAGGCCTGTCCGTCGGAGAACTGTGGCACAATGGGTGGGCAGTGGTCGTTTTTAACCAACAGGCAGTTGTAGGCGGGGAAACATTATTGTTAAAGACATTTCCAGCAGAAAAAAATGGCAGCAGAAGCGTGTCTGTGCGCATTATTTGGCAGATCATGTCTCCCCAAGGCTTTTTGTTTAGGGAATAAACTGAAATGAACGTATTGGCCCCGCGTTTTGTTGGCTCTGTGTCAGAAATGAACACACAGCGGCCTCTAAGGAGCAGGAAACTGAGCAGCGCCCACCGATACGCGCACTCGATCAACACCGACCCTCCCTTCTTCTATAATCAATAGTCGTATTTGTCACGTTTTAATCCAAGTTCTCGTGTCCGCGGGGCTTCTTAATAGCTGCGCGCGAGAGAAATCGCGCAGAGATGACAGGTGGCAGTAGGAGGGCCTGCAGGACTTATTCGTCTGCTGAGAATTGGGTTGATGATGTGCTATTTTGGGGGGGGGGGGGGGCAGCGGAGGACAGTGGGTTGATTCACACGAGACACGACCGAAGTTCCTTGTGACGAGTTTCGAAGTGTTTTTTTTAAAAAAAAAGAAAAAGAAAAAAGACAACTCATGCAAAGAGTGAATCAAAATCTTGGGGCTGTGGTTTGTTTTACGGTGAGGAAAGGGTCTGTTTGCATTGCGCAGTATTACGCGTCGCTCCTTCCACCCACGTTGCAGAGAGCAAAGCCCAGCAATGCATTGGTTTATGGCCGCCCGGACCTTGTAATTCAGCGAGGGGGACTATTTATACGATCACTGTTATCATCCTTATGACCATCATCGTCGTCGTCGTCGCTTTCGTCCACCACTTCCATCACAACCACACACACCTCTCTGCCTTGGCGACAGGTTCCATAGCAACAGGGGATGAGAAGAGGGGTGGTGGTGTATGTGTGTGTGTATATGTATGGATGTGTTTGTGTGTGTGTGTGTGCGTGTGTCTGTGTCGCAGCGAGGCACATTCAACCAACAGTTTGTTCAGAGGAGCAACTCATCAGTAGGTTGGATGTTACCTGCAGAAGCTGCCATCATGTTCACGCAGCTAGTTTGATGACAGGCAGCTCAAACAGAATGGCATTATGGTGAAGGGCAGGTGTGCGTACAGTTACCTGATTACCATGATGTCATCTTTACTGTCAAAAAAGGGTCAAAGTTGACTAGACAATCATCGCTGTTATCATAATTTGCAGTCAGTGTGATCGTGGAAAGCATTCAAAAAAGCATTCAATTCATTCTGAGAGTAGGAGGCCTGTAACTAAGCATGAGATGAACATAGCCACTCTGAGTTAATACTACCTTCTTGTAGATGATCTGTCGTCTGAAAGTCTAATGAATTAATTCAGATTTTTTACAGCAGAAGGTATTTCGGCTTTGGTGCAACTTTACAGCACAGAGCAAAACAGCAAAGTGAAGCTTGCAAAATGCATAGTTTTTGTCTCATTTGCCTGTTTGAGGCTGTAAGAAACATACAAACTTGGCTAGTAACTTGGTTGTTCGAGTCAAAGTGAAAAAAAACTTTTCAAATCAGCGAAAATTTGGGAAAAGTAACCATGTCTGATAAGCATTTTTAAGCTAATAAAATCATATCTGCTGTCACATCTTCTATAACAGTGTGATTTAAGTATAATTTAGGTCCAGTTAAGGTGAAGTTTGTAGGAAAGCTCAAGTCCTCCTGGGTGGTGGTTTCAGCACCACGGACAGTTCATTCTTCATTGGACTATTGACAGCTGAACATGACAGCTGTGAAGAGTTGCATAGACAGACATTGGCAGGGGTTCATCACTGTTTGTATCCAGCTTTGCTGTAGTAACTGTTTTCATATGTTGCAGCTCAGCTATTTAGCCCTTCACACCTCTATAGATGAGTGTGACAGTGGGAGAATCTCGTAATCATACAATAAAACTATTTTACAAGTAGTCAAGTGCATTATATAGAATGGAAATACTATTTATGTTATTCCTTTTTTTCTCTTTGTTAACAGCAATCGAAGTGAAGTGGCTGTGAGCGAGATGAAATGTGTAATTTGAAGCACTTGATGAGTGAGCAGATGAAAGATGGCAGCAATGGCAGTGCTGTAGTTATTAAAGAAACCATGCTTTGACCAAAAGATTCAACAAATCTACTTTAACTTTAACCTGCAGTGTTTGCCAAGACAATAAAGCCCCAACAACTCCTTAGACACTGCTCGGCAGCTGATCCCTGCTGACCTCTCTTCCCTCTGTCAATGGAGGCTAAAGAAAACACAAATTCCTCCATGAGGAATTCAGGAAAAAGTCCTGCCTACACAATAAAAAATAGAGTACAATCTGTCCCATATTCTGAGGTTTTGAACATAACACCAGCTTTGTCATTGGTATTGTTTTTTCTCCACATTTTCAGTCAGTTTCCATCCTGTAACTTAAAGAGTTAATCTCATATGTGATTGCTCTTCATGCTCATGTTCTGACTGAACCAATTACACTGCATCTGTATAATCCAAGTGTTTTTTAACCTTTTGACCCTTTGGGCCTGTTTGAGATTCCAAAA
>JAPZDZ010000015.1:10097311-10111662 GCA_029783805.1 Acanthurus tennentii
GGCAAGCTGTGTCTAAAGTGGTAATGTATGCACAGGATCATACCAGCTGTCTACACACACACGCACGCGCGCACACATACACACACACACATACACACACACACACACACACAACCTACTCACTAGCACCACAGCTGTGGTCAATTAGTTTTATGACCTTCTGTCAGACAGGAAGCAGTATGCAGATGGACCAGAGGCTTAAATATCTAGTTTAACCACGTCTGTATGTGTCTGTTTATTTGTATATTTTTGTGTATGCCCATTGTATTAAAAGTAAACATGTTAGAGAAATCGTTGCCTCTGAGAAGGAAATATTAAATGCTATTCATATAGGCTAACTAATGAAACATGGGCATTATTGTGAATCTAGCTGGTTATGGTTAGACATAGTGGTTGTCAAATGTGTCATTCCCCCAAAAACATGGTCTGCTCTTAAATAATTAATCAAAAAGTGCCACACAAAAAAAAAGCACTCATGAAACTGTGTTTGCGGTCTCATAATGTGTCCCATCTCACTGTAAAGATTTGTTTAAGTTTTAGATTTGTATGTTTCTGAGAACCACTACACATACTTTCTTCAGATGTACTCAACAGTAGTCTAAATTAAAACATCAAATTTTTAGAAATGCCTTCCTCTGACATTGTTGGAAGATTATCCCAAGTATGTTTAAATTGTGTTTGCAGTATGAATTAACATTAAAAATTGACTTTATTCACGTCTTTCATTGTGTTTGAAAGAAAGCAATTAAATCAGACTGCCCGGATCTTCATTACTTTCCATTTGTACATTCATCAAATGTCTATTGTAATTCTCATTATACTGACATTTTAGTCATTAAGATGATGGGTTTATTTAGAGCTTTTTAATATTCAATGTTTTCCTTAAAGACCTCATGCACATTTGGGAAAGAATGAATCGGGCCTTAATGTTTTACCATTGAAAAAAACCTGCCAATTTACTGAACATTGTCCTTGCACTAATATAAGTTATGTCTTACAATATCACCTCTGCATTTCAGTGCTACAAACCTTTAATTAAATAAAATGTGAGTTTGAACTAAATTATGGTTTTGAATATTTCATGCTTCAAAGGACTTTTAAACAGCTTACCCTGAGCCTACTCTGTTCACATTTTTGTGTTGGTCCATGTGGAGTATTTTTCTTATTTTTTACAATTTAAAGTATCACACAGTTTTTTTTGTCCTTCTGTTTGGCCAGTTTTTATTATCTGCAAATACACCAAGCAGGCTCTTAGACTTTTATTTATTTATTTATCTTTTATTTTTATTAAACCACACACTCAAAACAGCTGCATCATGACTGTAGCTCAGTATCCTGATGATGCTCCTGATATTTGCCCTCGACCCTGATGTGTGATCGAGCCTGAGTTTCAGAATCAATATGGCACCCCCTCACTAGATTTGCACAAGTCTTTCTGATGTAATACCAGAGATCTGTTGTAATGCTTCCAGTACAAGATTTCTATTTCTGTCTGCATCCCATAATGTGCTGCGCCGTCGCCTTGACGACTTAACCAATAATAGCAGCAGGAGAGGTTGTCATGGATATGGTAACCGTAGTGATGCTCCTCATCTGTCCTTGGTTACAGAAGAAAGGAGGGTGGAAACCAAAGTGTGAGAAACTCTTCTCTCAGGAAAGACTTGATACTTCGACTTTTTCAAATCAAGATCAACATTTATGGTTAAAAAACGTAAAAAAACTAGACGAATGTGCTTTTAATAGAATGTGAAGTATGAGTGAAAAACTTCTTTTCACTTCCTTTTATTGCTCTAGCACCATTATTTTCTTCATCTTCTTTATATCTCCTGAGAAGTCTACCTGTTCACCACCTTTTGTCTTTCTAAATCTGTTTTTCCCCAGAAAACATTGCTATTATTATTTACTGATCTTGTCTCTTGTGTTTTTTCAGATTCTATATGTATAAAGTATCCTTGGGGCTCTATAAAAATGCATAGTATTGTGCTGTTTCTGTTTCTCTCTGCCCCTCCATGCTTTTTTTCTCCTTTATCACTCTCCATCATGCTCTCACTTTGTTCTTTCATATAATCAGATCAATATGGTTACTTTCAGACTGACAGAATAGTGTTGTCATAATCGAGCAATTAGCTGATCAATAAACCTGATTAGACACTGGTTGATGGAGAGGCAAGAACACACACTCACACGTGCACACAAACACACACAAGTACACACTTTTGACACCACAAGCAATAATGGGACTCGGTAGAATTCACAGTTATTGACGTGTGTGGTAATGTTGGCGTGTGTCTAAATGTGTGCATGACAGGTAAAGCAGATTTATTTGATTTCTTTAATGTGCACACATTTATATTTGTACTTTATTATTTGATTAGGTGTGTCACATTAAATCTTCTATGATTTAATTTTGGAAGACATTACCACACATGAACTTTCAGGCAGGTAACTTACTTTCATTTGCACTGTAATTTGATACGTAGGTAAATTAAGATAATTCCCTCACAAGACAAATATGTTTGTTTAATTAGTGTTTATCCACATTTAACCTCAGAAGTGGCCTCTATGTTTCCCTTTGGGACCAATAAATAAAATTTCATACGCTGATAAAATTTCCTGAGATTACTACCTCATAAAGATAGTATTATACATACACTGCTCCAAATATTGTCTGGTGTCTGTTCTTGAGTCTGGACATGTCCTCTATCCTCTGTTTCCCTCTCCCCATCATTTCTGCTGTAGAGGATCAAGTTAACATGCTGTTCCTTTGGGTGCTACTCTGCTGGTTGCTAGGAGTGTCTATTTATAGATGGAAAAGAACGATCAGCATTTATCTGTATGTTCACTTATCTAAACAGTGTTGGTCTGTGTTTTCTTGTGGTTATATGTGTGTGAGTGTGCACCTCTGAATAGTCACAGTGGAATGCGGCCACTCACAGTGCAAGGATGTAGATGTGTGTATGTTTGTGTGTCTGGTGTTTGTATGAAGAGCAACAGTGGATTCTGACATATTTAATAGTATGTTAGGTTTATCAGTAAGGGGAATGTTTTTGTCAGCATGTGTATTGTTCTTATTTAGGTTTTTATGGTGTCCTACTGTATCATTTCTGGCCTTAGACAAAATAACAGGCCCCTCTGCACAGACAGGATAATTCAAATGTTTTGTGACTTTTCTGTAGTACAAGGAGTTCCGATCATGCTATAGCCTGGGGAGTCATTATGTGGAAATTATAAATGCTGTTCCCCTTTTCAGCTCCCAGAGGAGAAAAGGAATCCCCTAGCTGCCTTTTCTAATAGAGACATGGGTGCTTTCCAACTCTGAAGTTGCTGCTTCAGAGTGCTTTTGGTTTATGCACCATTGGTTCCATATTTTGGAGCCAGTTCGACCATTTCCTCACAGCTGCAGGGCTCAAGTGTAACAGAAAATGAGCCTTAAACATTTTAAAAAAGACCGAAATCTACCTTGAAAGTTGTCTTTTTATTCAAATAGTTTCTTAGCTTACAAGAACATCTTTTATCAGTCTCCTTTTTTCACTGTCAAACCTCCCATTTTTAAAAGATTGAAATGTCACTAATATAAAATTGAAAAGAGGAATGCCTCTATCAGCAGGGTTTAATTGAACCTTGAATTGATTAGTATGCGGCAGGTTGATATTGTTCTTTTGTGTTTTTCCCTATTTATGTTTTTATCTTCTGGTAAAAAGCTTTTGGCAATATTCTAATTCATGAGCTAAAGGCCACATGGAAGAGATAATGGACTGCGGTCAGCTTATTACAGGAAACATAAAGCTATGACTAAATTGCTGTACAACAAAGCTGAACAAATGTATTTATTGAGGTGATCATCTTAGCTGGAACTATTCTGGATTTGCACTTCTATAATAACATTATAATAAGCATTTAAAAAACTTGTATTGAAAGTAAAGTTTTAGTTTCCACTATTATTTTTTTGTTATTCACTTTACTGGCATGGTTGTTAAATGGAAGCAAAGTGACATTCTGTTAACTGCTTTTGTGTTATTGCTGTGTAATTGTTCCAAATTGAAAGTACATAAGCAAAAAAATTTTATTCCTTGTTTTCTCTGGGGATCATTCCCTCTTCTGTCTTTCTCTTTTTTCCCTCACTCTTCTCCTGCACCTAATAAAAGTAAAAGATAAAGACTCTAAATGATGGCAGCTGTGGCACCACATTCATTACAATGCCATTTCCTCTTCCCTCTCTCCTCCTCCCTTGCTTTTTAATAGTCCCATTTTGGTGATAAAGATAGGGAGATTTCCACACAAACCTCCTGACCTCTCCCTCTTTCTTCTTTTATGCTTCTTCTTTCTTCACATACATTTTTCTTTCACTCAAGAGAAGAAAGATGCATGTACTTTTTGGGTGTCCGCCTTTGCATGTATGTTTGTCTGCCAGTCCAAACCAATACCAGCATCACAGTATTTTTAGGGTTTTGTGAGAACACAGTCTCAGGCATGAATCCCATGATTTCTGAGCAGATCCCTGGAAATTTTCCCATCTTACGCCCCCTGTTTATGCCAAACCTGCATACCAGACCACTGTGATTTTGAGGCAGTTTGTATATATCTGTGTGTATGCCTGTGTTTGTGTATTTGTGTGTGGGAGGATATCGGATCCGTGGATATGCATGTGGATTTGTTTGATGCCGCATTGGTATTCAGCACTAGAGTAATTTGGCAAACACGTCATGTTAAATCAGGTCAAATGAGCCTTATGAAACTAAAATAAAGTTTCCCTAATGCGGACGGCGAGGCAAGAATTATTGACATTACATAACTGTCTGAGAGAAGCTAGTAAAACTGAGGTGAGCTTTTGATCATTTGTATGAAAATCTAGATGTGTTGGTAAAGGCAAGAAAGACAAAGGTAGTGAGGGAGAGAAAAGAAGAGAGAGAGACAGAGAAGGATATTTTTACTGAGCTAAAAGTGTCCACCTCTGCCTCACATCGACCCACATTACTGCTCCCACAGAGCACAGAGAGAGAAAGACAGTAATGTCTCTGTCCATCACTGAAATCTCAAAGTTCTCAATGGAACATTACCACAGGGGGCAATTTCATTTTTAACGTCCCCATTTCACTCAGAAACATTCTTGTCATGTAGTAGTGTGCAAATATGGCAGATACATTTGACTTAAGCTTTGTGACTCTGTTCAAAGCAGGTTCTTCTATACAATCTGAAAGCCATTGCATGCTAGGCAGGGCTAAACAAATAAAGTCTCAGGGGGAACAGATTAAACAGAGCCAAGTTTAACACTTGTTCAGTAATTACTTTAGGATGAGCTCATAGAAATAGTGATTAGATTAACTAGTCAATAAATCAACAATAAGTCATTTATGTATGATCACTGAATTTTTGAGTTTAATTTCAAATTTACTAGAAAACCCACTCAGGGAAATCTTGAATGCTTTTCATGCATTTCTAGTCTTTAGGAGCAGTGGGAAGCCACAGCACTCCCTGTTTGTCTAGGACAATGACGAGAATATCATCACTGTTAGCCTCTGCATAACTTTTTTCTAGGAAAGACATTTGTTTGATTTCTGTTCGGCAAAATATTGGACAAAGTGGTAGCTGTGGATGTTGCAGTTACTGCTTTCAAAGCTTCTCAGACTACAGTTATATGCCAACAAGTAAATAGTGAAGAGATAAATCAAAAGCAAAAACTGTGGATGGTGGGAAAATGATCCATTCTGATGCAGCCTAAGAATTTTAGACTATAAAATCTGAACTTGATATGTAAGGTCATCTTATTACTTGTTTCTCAGAATTTGGCACACGGACACAAATACACACGCATGCATACGCACACACACAGCAACAAATTGCTTATATGGCAAACAGTAACGCCATGGCAACAAAGGTAATGGAAGTGCACTGTAGATCTCTAGGCAAATTAGAGTGGCAAACAGGTGAAATGTGTACTCAGTGTGTGCATGCGTGTGCATGTGTCTTCATCATTCCAAACTAATATTTAACCAGCCATAAAAGCTTGCTGTGACATCACCAGAGGAGTAAAGCAAACTGCACACCAGCTACTTTCAGCTTATAGTCATCCATCAGTCTGCCTCTGCTGAGCTTAATGCAAAACCTGTCATTTGATTTCTTTGGTACTTGTGACTAAAAACTACCCAGGTGCATAAATTGACATTTAGAAGCAAAAGGAAGAAGCAGACTTGTCAATAACAGACTGTCGTACGGTATTAAATAGCTGTCGCTGTGACGTTTTGACTTAATGGTCCTCCAGTTGCGCTCATGCTTGTGAATGCCTTCTGGACTCCCTGACATCAAAGAAACGAAGCAAAATATCTGAAATCCCACCCAGCGCAGAGGCCTCAGCCTCGCTTGCTTGCTGAATTATTAGGTGAAGTTGTGTTGCAGTGTGCACTGGTTCTGTTAGGGAGAACTAGTAGTCATGTTGGTGTGGTATTCACTGACATTTAGCCATCTGGTCTGGGATCTGGCAGCCACACACTCTTTTTCTCTGTCTCTCTCTGCCCCTGTGTGTCACCATCTTATAAACACAAGGACATGTACACACACACACAAGGTGATGGTTTACATAGACATACACATCCTGGATTGAAACTCTAGCTGTTGATAAGGTGTGCCACTATGGTGCAGAACACTGTAATGTGAGGGTGTGTGTACCTGCATGCTTGCTAGTGAGGTTTGTGTGTTTTGCCCGCATCATCAAAGAGCTTGGTTCCCATAGAAACAGATGTTTCTGTTTTCTTCCTTGGTGACAACATGTGTGTATGTGTGATTTAAACCAAAACTACAACACAGGGACACGCGCTTTTTAATTAAATACAGTAAGAAGGTGAATCCAGACAAGGGCTTATCCCCTTGTTAATCTCCATCATTAAACCTATAAAAGCCACCAAGGAGATTTAGTTTTAAAAAAGCGTATGAAGATTTCTTTAACCTTTCAACAATACAGATGTGGATAATGCAAAAGGTCAGTATCTTAATGTGTGAAAAGAAGTCATTTATATTTTGTACATTCATCATTTAGGTCCATGTGACAAGCAGTCAGCAGCTCCAGTGTTTGTTTTATTCTTGCGATGAGTCATTTAAAGTGTAATAGTGGATCCACATCAAAAGATGAATATCCATTCTCGTTTGCTTCTGGGTCTTTATCGTTCATTGTTGAGAGGCTGGTGGGAGGCAGATTGGTCATGATCAATAGAGTGGCCTCGTTAATACTGTAAAGTGCTGCTTCCACTCATTTCTAGTCACTGAAATCATTTCTCATGGAACCAACAGGCATGAAAAAGAATGTGTTATTTTGTGGCAGGCAGCAGAATTTGGTGACACATTTTAAGGAGCATATTGGAGTTAATTGAACAGACTTTACATGAATGCCAATAGTCCTGAAGCATAGGTTTAAGGAGGTTTTGAGAGCTTACTTTTCAGATCTCTATAAAAATTACCCAAATGACCACTTTTTTTTCTGATGTGGTCACAGTCAATAGCAACTGCTGATAATGAAAAAGACTTGACTTTTGACCTGACTACTCTCTAAGGCGTAAGGTGTAAGTTTTAGAAAACAGTGAATGTGTGCTTGTGCGGTTAATGGTATGATAACACAAACTAAAAGTGTTACTAGCAACTCTGCACTAATGGATCACAAATACCGATGTTACGCTTTTTCCTCTTTATTTATGTTGCCACTCACTTTCTAAATTGAGACCACTTTGACAACTAGATCAAGTAGACACAGACTGTAAACAGAGAGGGATCTGACATCCTCCTGAGTTTAAAGTATAGTTTGTGCGAACTTGTTTAAGATAAAAGAGAATTTGTCCTAGAACATGCATAATAAAAAATTGAACAAAAGTCCAAAAATAGAATAAAAAAAGGTATTTATTGCTTTCAAAAAGGCTTTGAGTGTCTAGTTTACTCATGTTTAATGCTGCACAGCCACATGAAGTTAACATTGCATGACTAATATGGCAGCGAGATGTACAGAGCAGTGTGTACTTTCCATCCAGGAGTGAGGAGGATGTGTTTAAGGGGATGAGTTTGTATATGTGATTAATAAACCATGAGGCTCACATGCACAATATGTTTTTTTTTTGTGCAAGTGACAGTATCTGGATCATTGACCACCAGACCTATTATATAATCATTCTATCATTCTACTGTTCTTTCTCTCCTCCACTGTTCCCTCTCTCATCACCATACTCTTTCCTGTCCTCCTGCTTTGTAGGACATCTATCAGGTGTGTGTTTCTGTGTGTGAGTGTGACAGCGACCTCCCTCCGCTGCACCCCCCCGCACCCTCCCGCTCCTGGGAGGTGACCCAGTTTCCCATGATCCAATGCGGCTGCTTCTGCTGCGTTGTTGCCGTAGCGATATTGCGCGGTCCTTTAATGCTGACTGTGACTGCGCCATGAATAATGGATAACGAGAGTGACAGAGTATTAGACAGAAAAGGGTGAGGGAGAGGAAAGTGTGAGTGGAGAGGGGGATAAGAGGTAACATTAAAGAAGGGTAAGAGTCAAAATATTTGAGAAGGAGAAGTGTAGACAGACATGAAGTGTTATAGAAATGGAAGAGTGAACAAAAGGATAATGAAGAAAAACAGCAGAGCACTGATGGAGAGAGAGAGAGGAGAGACAGGGAGCTGGACAGAGAAGTGTTGAAAAATTTAAGCCTGATGTAACAGCTGCAGTCAATTCAAAATCAATGATTTGGTGTTTGCACATTCTTGAATAAAATTTAAAGGAGCAAAAAATTGCTCAAAAATACCCTAATTTAATGGCAGCTGTGTCAGTCACCATGAATGGATCAAATTGTGCAAAGAAGAAGAGGAAATAAGAAACCATTTAATTTCTAAACCAAGTCTATTGGCTAAAACAAATTAATATCTATGTTATTAACATAACACAACATTTTTGCTTTCCATTTTTAGTTTCTTTGAAGTTTCTATGCAGTCAATTAGTCAAACAACTAACATGGCAGCAAGAGTTGGGAAAAAGGTCTGGTGTGTTTGTGTAAGTTTCAGAGTGTTTATGTGTCTGTGAGAGTGTGTTTTGTGTGCTAGTGTGAATTTTGTGACCAGTTGTGCAGCTTGTAGTTAACCTCTGTGTGTGCTGACTGCAGCACACACCTGTTGAGTGGCACTTTAGCTGTCACACACTAACGCACACGTCACATTCACTCTTTCTGGTGCAGACCTATACACAGCAGTGTATGTGGAGGTGGCTGCTGATTACCTCTCTGCCAGAACTGTTGATCCCTGAGCTGGCATTGAATTTGCACAGCAGTGGGATCAAACTCATACCAAAACACACATCATATACTAACTCTCATTGGCTGCTGTGAATTATATATTTTACTTCATCCGAAGGGCTTTAAAGTGCCCACACAGCCTTTTAGTTCAAAGTAGTAACCTAACACAGGCATGCGTACGTAACCAGACATGCTTGCTTAACGGATGTTGTGGTGGCTGAAAACATGTTTTCCTGTAGTAAAGGTTCCAGTGTGGTAATTGCACATGCACAATCTTAAAGAGCCAGCTGTAAGGCTCTAATGACTTTCTTATTTCAAACCAAGACCACTATAAAGAAAGAGGGGATATAGTGTAATTGTGGGATGAATTTAATTTGGGAGTTTAAAGTTGGTAAAAGTCTATAGTGAAGTTCTGGTTCACACTAACTGAATCTACTGTCAGAGGTGTTTTTATAGACCTCAAATTTTAGAACATGAACAACTTTTTGCAATCTGATTTGTCCTGGGTTACAATATAACCATTCCAAAGAAACATCTTTCCCTTCCACTGTCGTTCCATCAATGCCTGGTAAGGCTTCGTGCTATAAATATTTTACGCTTAAGTTATTGATCTCTCAGATTTATTTTTTAATAGAATAATTGTTCGGCCTGTAAAATGTCACAAAACATAGGAAAGCCCAAGGCATTGTAGTTCAAAAACACTGGGCTGTAATACACATACTGCACACACAAACACCCTCTACATGCTGTACTGTATTTTCACACACAGACAAACACACACATTCACAGCAAGTAGTTCAGAAGGTTAGGCAGTATATGGCTCCACATGTTAGCCATTAGCTTTTAGTATTAGTCTCACCAACTCTGTTTAACAGGGACTTTGATGTGTGTGGCACAGCAAAAAGAGAGACGTAGACGCACAAACAGAGAGGAGTACAGTTTGATGTTAAATGCTGGGAGTTGAAAGTAAAGAAAAGGATCTGTAGGAGAAGGGGCCAGTGATTAAGAGGAGGAGATAAAGTGTAGATTGCAGGGTAGAAGAGGCCAACAGGAGAAGCAATGAGAAAACATGGGTAAAAATGGGTGAGGTTTATCACATCAAGATGATTCAAACATTATGCATTACAGCGCTGTGTTAATCTCACAGCTGTAACACAATCACATTTGGATCAGAATTTGATCTATGACCAGAAATGAAGTGTTGATGTTGGTGATCATTATAGGATAGACAACCACAGTGCAATTGAAAGAGTTTGATTTGTCCATTTAAAAAATACTGTACAAAGTTTAACACTAAAGTGTGGCTGTAAACCTTTTAAAAATGACCAATATGAAAGACAAAGACTGCAGATGCATTGAGGTTTCAGTGTGGTTCATACAACAGTGACACACACAACACAGCAGGCATACATGCAGGACCTCTGCCCTAGCATAAATAAATTGTGCAAACATTTGTCAAAGCGTCATGCCCTGTATGTGTTTTTGTTTTAACGAGCTGCTGCCTGTTGTCTTTGAAGCGGTGTGTGTTC
The DNA here is from genome assembly GCA_029783805.1 of Acanthurus tennentii. Classification (NCBI taxonomy): domain Eukaryota; kingdom Metazoa; phylum Chordata; class Actinopteri; order Acanthuriformes; family Acanthuridae; genus Acanthurus; species Acanthurus tennentii. The sequence goes on from JAPZDZ010000015.1 coordinate 10,108,092, forward strand.
CTCAGTATGTGGAGTTGCTTCATGGTAAATCTCTCTCTTCTCTCTGTCTTCACTGTAGTTATAAAAGGATACAGATTGTTTCACAGCAATAATGACTTGGCAGTGACATTCGAGCCAAACTTTTAGGTTGCTAGGCAACTCGAGCGACTCCAGCGACTGTATATGGACAATTCTGTTTTTATCTTTGCTTCAAACTTCACTTGTCACTGTGACTCTTTCTTTCTTCCCTCCTTACACTTCTGATGTTTTTTTTCCTTAACTCCCTCTCTCCTCAACTGCAGGTGTTTTCAGTCTCTACATTTTTTCTAACTTTGTCTCTCAAATTGTTGTTTCTATCTCTTACACTCTTACACAGTCTCACTTATTCCATCCAACTTTGTATGTCTTTCTGTAACTGTGTCATTTTGTCCAAATAATGAGCTTGTTAGCTAAGGGGCGGGGTTATAAGGGCAGAAAAGCATGGACATAGGTATGGATGGAAGTAGATAAAAATGGATGAAAGTAGAGAAAGGAGTGTTACATAGGAGGGCTTTACATTGTTTCGGAGAAGAGGAAAGCAAAACACACAAGTACAGTGTATTTTACAGTATATGAGGTACACAAGTTTGTCACCTTTGGTCAGTCATGGACTATAGTTAGTTGTTGCTGCTTAGCAACATTTACTCTTTCTGTGTCTTCACTCTCTTAACAAAGACACCAGTATTACAGATGGACAGTTTAGTATTTCCAGTCTAAGTCTGTTTGTCTGTGTTGGAACTAGATAGTGAAGTTAAATTAAAGGTATTGATGATAAATACAATTCCTTTCTTTCTTGCTCCTTTTTCTGTCTTTTTTGTCTTTTAATTTTTTCATTATCTCCACCTCTGAATTTTGTCTTTGTTTTGTTCTTGGCAGTCAGAAGTTATAGCTAGATGCTAAAATGCTTGAAAGTATTCATATACACATGTGAAAAAACATTTTTTTCACTGTAATGTTTAAGGAAAAATCACAGACACACTGCCTGGTATGCTCAGGTACAGTATTTAAGTCTTTCTTGTATTTAAGTTTTCTCTATTTACCACTCTAGGTAACATATGAACTTCAGTTCAGCTGAATCCCAGTTACTTTTAGAGAACTCTTATGTTTGGCTTCTATACAGTTTTTACATAATTTTGACATTTGATTGGAATAACATTTCATTTTTCTCTTGAAATCTATGGCTTCATAAAAGTACTTTCTGGGCTGTACTTTCTGTTTTGGAACAAATACCACCTGTCACATTTAGCTGATCAAAGCTGGGGGTTGTGCCACAAATGAGCCGCCAAATTAGCTACAAACTCTGTTCTCAAGCCAAAAATTTAATAACAAAGCAGAGTTAATTTGCCTTGCGATATTTTTACTTGTTCCTAAATGTTTCTGAGGATTTTCTGCTGTCATGAGTTAGCCTACACTTATAACTGTGAAATGTGAATTAACACTTTAATAATAAAAACGTTTTGCATGTTCATAATCACCTTGAGTGGTCAACTCTAACCCTTAGTCCCAAATCACCTAATATCCTTTTAAATTAATGTTGTAAAGATCTGCTTTGGGGGGGAGCTAAAATGATTGAACCCACTGACCTTAGTTTTATCTGATTTTGCTCAAAGAAAGTGTTTAAATATGTAGTCTTGGGCACATGTGTGACATTCATGTAAAACAGTCAGTAGTTTGCCACAGCAATGCAGCTGATTATCACTGGCATAGCTATTAAAGGAGATGTTGTTCCTACTAATTACATATATGGCCAAGGGGTAACAGGCAAAGATGCACATGAAAGCATATCCCTTCTACTTCCTATCCTCCTGCTCCTGTCTTCTCCTCTCTTTGCTTCTTATCTCTTTACTTCTCCGTCTCTTCCAGCCTCGCTTTTTCTGTGTCTGCTCCCTGATCTAATTAAAATGCCATCTTCAGTTCACTGGTGAGCCCCCTCCCTTCTTCTCTCTCTGTGCTCTGCTGCATTGTAAACACGCTGTGTCATATTAAAAGTGTGAATCCGCTGTGTCATGATTTGGAAGCTTAGCAGCTGATCCGCCATGTTTTACAATTTGACTGTGGGACTGTGGTAGGGGTTTTAAGGATATGTCATGCTCAGGTGTGCTGTGGGCCATCACTGCAGCCATTGATGATTTTGGAATGGGAGCAGGTTTTGCTGAATGCTGGATTTATGGATTTAATTTACACGTAAAATACATTATAGTATCTTCCTAAAATAGAGCTGGTTTTTAGAGATGTAGTTATACAGATCTACAATATGAAAGTGTCTGCTCTGACTTTGAATAGTGGATTTTCCTGTCTCTCACCTACTTTTCTCTTCCCCTTTCTTTCATTTTTTCTTTCTGCTCCAACTCTGCTGCTTGTTTTAACCACACACACCATCGCACTCACGTAAAGCTGCAAAATAAAGTGTCAAAGAAAAAGTCAACCAAGTTCTTAAAGGTGATGTCAGACTAACCCACAGGCACACGGACACACTTACTCCTTTTTCATCCTGTGTTGATCTGCTCCTATCTCATCAGCTCCTAATAAAGCGACAGAATGACAGCGTGAGGGAGCTCTCCAATTGGTCTAGAGATGTGATGTAACCTTGTCTGTGTGTCACACACATTGTTGAATGAGTGTTAAACTCTAATCTAATTCTAATCTTCAGCGACCTCAGAGTCAGATTTAATTATTAACTCAAATGCTTAGACAGAGATAGATTGAAATGCACACCCACCCACCCACACACACCCACACACAAAAGAACGTACTGTATGTCAGTGAGGCAAATTAACCCAAACACGTCATGCTACAACTTTTTTTCTTCAGTAAAGTAAAACTCTCAATGTTCTCTTTTATCATGATTAATCTACCAGAAAGTCTGTCTGATGTTACATGATGTAGCTCTATTTTAAAGGTTTCTTGGATCAACAGTTTGATCAGTTTCCAGTGTGCTCTAGTGAAGGAGTTCACTATTTATTCTATATTCATCACAAAAAATAAATAATTTAACTATGTTGCTTATTTACTCAAGGTCGACGCACAGCACTACAGGACTAATGACTGTTAAAACAGACTGAACTTTTAAAGTAGCCAAAGATGAAAATCTGTTCAAACATACACAAATATATATATATATATATATATATATATATATGTATACACACACAAAAATATATATATAAAATTCCCATTTTTTCTTTATATTAAAATTAATTTTATCAGTCCTTCTCGTGCAGCTCTTCTCTATTAAGTCTCAGTGAGCAATGCTAACAGTTTGAAGCCATTTTTAACTAATAAGTATATAAATCAGAACTTTTTACCAAAATTTTAACTGGAAGGGAAATATAACAGGACACACTGTAATTGTGATGGAATCTTCAAAAAAGCACAAAAGAAAGTTGTTACATATTCTTCATAAATGCTGTCTTACATGTCTTCTAATTTTGTCTTTTTTCTGTCTCACTAATTTTTCTTGTTTCCATTACTCTCTCTCTCTCTGTCTCTCTCTCTCACTGTCTCTCTCTCTCTGTTGCTACCTGGCAACAAGCTGGTTTCCTTGGTGATGGAG
>JAPZDZ010000015.1:10124329-10143367 GCA_029783805.1 Acanthurus tennentii
ACAGAAGCAGATAAAGATATGGAAAAGGCAAATTGGTTAGGTAGTCAGAATGAACATACATCAAAGAGAGGAAGGTACATCAGAGTGGTAAATAAATAGCTGTAGCATTGAATACAGTACAAGGACGAGCGGAACGACAGAAGGATAAAAAATGCATTGAAAGACGGGATGAAAAAAGATTTATGGGGAAGGTGTTGGATTAAAGGACAGAAAGAGGGACAATGAAAGACAGAGAGGAGAGGGGTAATGACTGAAAAGCCTACTTTAACTGCAGATGACTTTGAGAGCTTATATAGTGATGTCTAGATAAAATAAGACCTCATTACAAACTGTAACACTCATTTAGATGGATTTTTATAGCAGATGCTAATGGTAATATTTAGGAGCTGTAAATGGATTTTGCAAATGTTTGATGTCACGCTGCAATGATTGGCTACAAAAAAAACAATCACATTTAATGGTATTAGAGGCAATCAAAGACCCTCTCATTCTTCAACCCAACTGTCTCTCATTACTTCCTTTCCTCTGGTATCTCTTTCCATACATCCTCTGTTCATTTTAAAACTTACTTTATGTAGTTGCTGTCTGTTCCCCTCTCTGAACTGCTCCGTCATTGGCTTGTCCTCGTCCCACAGGGACAAAGAGTTAAGGATAGGCATGTTTGTCTTTGTGAATTTGTTCATGTATTTCCATGCTAGAGTGTGTCCACCTGTGTCCACGGCACGGTTTGTGTGCCCCATTCGCTGTATATCTGTATGTCATTGTGTCCAGACGGGTACAGTTTGTCCTCTCATGGAGGTGTGTCTCTGTGTCTTGTCAACCTCGTGACATCACCCTCTAGCAAACGATTAGGACACTTTGTCCTACAGATGTGCTTTCTATAGAGGGAAGAGGTTTGGGTTGCCATGGTGACTGGCAGTGCTCTAAAGCAGTCTGGCATGTATGTAAGTAGCTAGGTTTACATACATGCCAGCAAATTTAATCATAATGAAAATTTAAAAAAAAAGAAATTAAAAAAAATATGTCACATTGAATTCTTGTTTACTACACATATTTTCCGTTTGTGGTTGAGTTATTGTCTAGCTTACACCACACAGATATAAAACTATTGTTTAAAGTAGCTGTGATACTTCTGTTCAGATAATAAAATGAAAAAAGAAATTTTCTTTCTTTATAAGATCTTACACAAACATTTATGTGACCTAAACTTGCATAACAGTTAACCCAAAGGTTGTGCAATGTCTAGTTTTATTTTGCATGCCTGACTGTACAGACAAGTAGGAAGTAACTAAAGATATAATACAAATATGAGAGTCGTTTTGTCAGGAAGTATAGAAGACAATGTTTTAAAGTATGGAAAAGTAAAGTTAGTAACTTTGCCTACATCTTGCAGGCAGCACAGAAAAAGCAGAGGGAACTCAGGCAGAGGAAACAAAGCGTGATAATGATGGAGGAATGGATTGCGAGAGCTGGTCAACATGCCAGACTCAGCGGGAGTTTGCATCACAACACTGGGTGGAAAGTTAATGAGAGGCCAACACACTCACACACACACACACACACACACAAACACACACACACTGACAGACACACGCACACAAGGGGTCCAAGGTTGAGCCAATCTAAATGATTCAATCAAAAACTAACGTTGGCGTGCAAAAACAGCTTTTAACGAGTCACTGGTGCTGACATATAACAAACACACACACACACGGACACACACAGATAACACTAACAAACAAAAGCATACCCAAAGGCATGGCATGCAGAGAAAGTTTGCAGTGAAAGTTATGATAGACTTCTCAAAGAAAGAAAGAAAAATGTGTTTTTGAGTGCGTGTGTTTGTGTACATGTGTGTGTGAGAGAGAGAAAAAGAGCAGGAGAAAGGGAGGTAGACAATAGCTTAAAAAAATAAAGACAGAGAAAGAGAAAGAATGAGTTACAAAGGCAGTGTATGCTCTTGAATTCAGGCTACCTGTGTGATGCACTGGTCTGTTTGTCTGTCTGTTTTTAAGTGTCTTACAGTCTAATATTCATTATCATTAACAGCTTATCACACACTCCTATAAACAAAGAGGCTTATGCATATACACACATAAGCAGGAGGGACACAGCGTGTAGTATGTGACAGCAAGGGTAAAATGACAGCAAGGAGACAGGAAAGGTGCTCATGGGAAACTAGACTAATTTTATTACCCCATTTCCCTCATCTTTCTTTCTCTCTCTCCCTCATCATCTTTCCATGTGTCTTTATCTCTCCCTAGGTAATGGTTTCATACTTCATTTAGACTGCCAGGCTGTTGGCGGCATCATGTGTCACATTAATGTTAACTTTAGCACACACACACAAAAAAAAATTACAACATGTGAGCCTGTGTAGCTACATGGTGGCTGATGATTGTCTACATAATGTAATGGATGTAGGGAGGTTGCCAGGAATTTTAAGTCTTTTTCACTGTGTTGCTACTTCAAAAACTCATGCTCAAACTGCTTCTGAATTCAAACCCTTTCACGATGTGCCTTAGTTTCCGGTAGTTTTGGTAATTTGGTTGTTAGTTGTTGGAAATCACTTAAAATTTTACCTGTGCATCCACCACTTTTTTTTTTTTGATCCCATCTTAGAGAAGTTTTTTTCTCTGTTTGCAGTTTTTAGTAATTATCCAAGCACTGTTTAAAACCAGAACCAAAAACTTCTGAAATAAACATTGGAGGAGCAACAAAAGTATTTTTATTCTTAAGGGGCCCTCCCTGGGTGTGCAGAGTAGCACTCCAAGTGCATTAAAACAAAAGTCTGTTCAGAGTTACCTTAGTAAGGACTTTGAAGTTGAAGTGAGGATAAAGGGAATGTTGTAAAAAGATGGAAACACATACACACACTTTCTTACGCACACATATGCGATACAAGTAATAGAGATGCATTATTATGTGAAGATAAAATAAGCTTTTATTGATCCCCTGAGGGGAAATTCAGTTGTTGCAGCAGCACAAGGACAGAGATAATGTTGTTTTATGTAAACACATATGAAGACAGGTTTGAATTCTTCCAAGCATCTATTGACACACATGTATTAAAACTCAGCGCACTCAGTGCACACTCAAGCTGAAACAAGCACACACACACACACAAACAAACACGCTCTTTTGTTGTAGCATTAGCTGAATCAGTGAAAGCACTGACCAGGTGAACGTTGTTTTTGGTTTTTTTTCACAAAATCCTCAGTCAGCACCATCTCTGCACTCCATCACTGCACAGTGAAAAGAAATCACATCAGAGTTTCAGTAAACACACAACAGGACGACAGTGTTTCAACAAAGTTCATGTTTAGGTCAATACCAGGGCTGAGAGGTTTCAGATTTTTTATTATGCACAGAAAATCATTCAAAAAAAAGACAGCTCTTTTATTACATTTTTTGTTGTTTTGTCTATGTCATTGTTTAGCCCTGATAATTGCTACTCTATTCTTTTTTTCATTTACATTACTTTTCTGACTTTCAAATTACCATGTCTCTTTGTCACTCTCTCATCTGTCCTTTTCACACAATTGAGGTATTTCTTCATTTATGGCGTCTGCACAAACGTACACTTGCATTCACACACGTACACACACACTGAGGTATCCCTTAATTATGCCACACTGACCAGTGAATGTGGAGTTGGATTTCTGTGTGGTCTGAGTGTCTGAGATGTGAGTGACTGTCTTTCATGAGGTTAATGATGACCATGTCTGCGCAGTATGTAACAGGGCTCAAGCCACATCCATTATGTTCCCTACTGAGCTGAAAGGGACAGTGTAGGTGGCGTGTATGTGCTTTATTTCATCTTTGATCATAGAAATACATACAGCACACACACAAACAGCTCAGAACAGAACATGTTTTCCAGCTTGACAACTGAGGTAAGTAAAAACTTACTTACTTCCCACAATTCAATTGGTCACAGGAACGAGGAAGTAAGGGGGCAAGAAAAGGAAGTATATTGGTTAAACAGGACAGTGGAAAGGTAAAAATTGTTTAGGATTATTCATTTATATTTATATTTAGGCTTTTCCCCTTAAAATTGCTCCTGAAATAGAATCAACAGCATGCAATACATTCTTCAACAAACACCAGGCTCTCTTGTGTATACAGAGCAGAGCCCAACAGACTCACATAGTATCGCTGAAATGTGGTGTATACATAATGCACAAGGCAGGAGACACTATCGCAAGCTCTGTATAGTAAGAAATCATAACAGGATGATGCCGGGGCGTCGGAGGAATAAATCAGCATTAACCAGTCGCAGCAGCAACAGAAGCAGTAGCATGAATGATCAGAGCACACTGAGAGAGCGAGCTTGTGACATTTTATAAACTGAGTCAGCTGATACTGATCAGCTGATGCCATGTTTGACTTCAGAGTTCTGCCTAAACTATGATGCTCCACTTCTTTATGGAGCTCTTCCTCTTCTTGTGTTTTCCTGCGTTGTCCCTCCACATTGTGATTGTATTCCAAAACTCTTTTGACCTCTTTGCCCTCTGAGTTTGTGATACTGTATTGCTTGTGGTTATAAAGAGCCCTTGTCATGCTAGATAGATAGATTTAGGGGATAGAATAGAAAATGATTGTCCTCAAAAGTTTTATAACCCAAGTCATACAATGCTGTAAATCCAAATCCATTTATTGATAACTTTACCAGCATAATATCCATTTATAATTCTGATGTTTTATTAACCTTTTAGGGTTTTTAGGTTATTTATCCAGGATAAGTAATTTGAAATGGTTCAAGGCTTTGCTGCTTTTCTGTTTTATAGCATCCTAAAATTGGCCCTAAAGCTTTTTCATTCTTGTTCCAATTTACAAAATCATTTTAAAGGTGACACCTTGGGCTCTGGGAACATGTGATGTGCCAACAATGAGGTGTACATACAACAATCACAACTGATAAAACAAGCACATTTAGATGTCTGATGATGCCAAGATATAGATCTACGCCTGCTGACTTATTCTCAGATGCCCTTATATAATTGAAAAGAAATCAACAGATTTTTAAATAATAAAAAAACACACTGTAATTGTCAGCCTTAAAAAAACACATACATGAGGGTTAGAAAATAAGATAGAAAAACAGAAAAAGACTGAGAAAATGGAAGCACCAAAGGCAGCTGCCACAGCCAGATGTTCTAGTAGGTTTGATAAAGAAAGCAGCGGATGCTGAATTTCAGAGAGAAGATAGTGAGAGAGAGACAGAGGATGTGGAGGTTGAAAGGAGACAAGGTGAGACAGATCCGCTGAGGTTTCAATAATGAGGGAAGAAAGAAAGAAATAAATTTTGTTCTCATCCAACTTGATTAATAACCCTGTTAGCCTTTTTTATGGTCCTCCTCAGCTCTGTACCTCTATCTCTCCTTTCCTGCTCTTTCTCTTTTTGACCCGTCAGCTAAAATGTGCTCCAGTCAAATCAAATATGTAAAATACCAACAAAAGATGAGTTGGTAACCTTTCGTCTCCTCCTCCTCCCCTTATCTTAATTACTTTCTTTTTCTATTTCACTTGTCGCTTTCTTGAAGTTAAGTTTGTCTTATTATAGCTCGTGGGTCGCTGTTTCAACAGTGCTACTATGGTAACAGCAGGGGAGTGGGTGTCAGCAGCTAATCCTGTTTGGGTGTCATGGTGGCATTGCTATGGCACCCAGTAGGAGAGCTACACAAGCTTTCTTATCTTGAATAATCTTGTATCAATAAGGATTTAAAGGTCAGGGGGTAAGATGCTTAGTTTTGACTGAAATCAGAAATCGCTTAGCTGTCATAGTTCCATAACTCCACAGTTTTAACTGAATCAGTTGATCCAACTTTCATTTCTTAAAGAGAAACCATCAACATTTAGTTGCCATAGTTGCCTGCTTTTTCTGCTATTTTTATAGTTATGAGCTACGACTGGAAAACTTTTGTACTGCACAGAAGTCCTCCGCTTTACCATTCTGGCTCAGTCTCACTGCTCCAACCTTGTGTCTCTAAGTAGCAGGCAGCTGTTTTCTGGACAACAACAGACAAATAAACCCACTTTGCACCAAACAGCGTGTAAACACAGTCACTGATTAGCTGGTGAACCAAATGGAACATTTAGCCTCAAGAGAGCCAGATCCTTGCATCAGCAGTTGGTGGAGATCAAAACATGTAAATGGAAAATGATGATGGACCTAAATTCATCATGTGGCTACAACCAAAACTTCAGCTGAATAATGATGTCCACTGAATGTGTCTACAGGCAACTCTTTGCTCATTTCTTTGTCGTGTTGGATTTGAAAAGTGAGATAAGGGAGAGGCAGGTAAAGCTATAGAAACAGGCAAAGTAAAGATAATAAGTCCTTAAATGTTCCTACATGAGAAACCAATTGAAACAGACCTTTAAGTCCATGTATTGACCCTATAATGTGCCTCTTGTGTGCTCTACTGTCAGGATTTTTTAGTGCTTCCAGCTACTGATGGAAATAATTGACATATCATATACAGTGCTCTTATGGCCATGGATTTACACCTCAATAATATTTTTCCTTTTTCCCTGACATATCAACACACACAAAAACAAACACACACATATGTCAGTGTTCTACTATAGTATCTCTGTTTCACCGTTTTCCCCGTGTTGTGCTTCAGTCGCGCTCCACTGGACATTAACCAGGGGAGGAATGATGGAGCAATTCTCAACACACACGCGAACACACCCGCTCATTCACAGACAGGGCTTTTCCAGCACTCTGTGGGGAGATAGAGAGGTGTGTTTGGTTCTGATAGGAGCAATACAACCAATTCATGGAGAGAGAGCAGGAGAGACTTGCCCTCTACAAGATTTCGGATATTGGAAAAGAAAAAAAAAAAATAACAGGACATTAAAGTAGTTCCATTTCATACATAGTGAATGGATATTTCCAGTGTGCATCGGTGCAGCTGTGTTTTGAATAATTCACACTCGTTGGAGTTGCCATCAGATACTGGTTTTGTGAGCTGATAACAATACTGATATTAGAGGTATAATATAATGACTATCACTAGTATGGAAAGAAGAACATAAAATCAACTGATAGGTATGATTTGGCTTCAAAATGTTAGAACATGAGGTTGTATTTCAGTCGGGGGAGTCAAATCTACTTCTGTCTAAAACATTTTGTCTTTCACTTAAAGTTTAAAATGTCCCTCAGCTTCATTTCTCACACTTGCATGGCTGTTGGCCCATCCTGCATCATATCTGAAGAAACCATATGTCAACACAGTGGGATTTACACTCGTGCACATCTGTGAGCACATACACACTCACAAAGTGTTTGATCTCAGTAGGTAAAGGGCTGGGAGGCAAAATCCAGTCCCCTCTCTCACACTGCTCATATCCCACTTTGTCACTCTGTGGTGTATGCAGCATGTGTGTGTGTGTGTGTTTGTCCATACTTAGTGTGTGATCGTACTGCTGCTGTTGTAGCTATTTGTTAAAATTGTGTTTGTTACTTTCTCAGCGAGGATTTTGTGTCAACAGGTTTGCATTGGAGTTTAGTTTGTGTATTTTTTATTTGGGTTTTTTTTTAACATATTTTTTTTGTGTTTATTTGTCCTTGAGATTCCTGCCTGCATGTTTGCACTATATGTTCAATTTTAATTAACAACCACCAAGCTAACCTTGGAGCACAAAAGAGCTGTTTTTGTACACTGATTGCACTGCTGTTTTAGATTTTTTTCATCCACGCTGTTTATATACATAATAATTTTAGAATTTGTTTCTGTGGAAAGCGTGAACAGTTTAATCATAAATAACAAATAATGTGTAATGCTTATTGATCTGTGATGTGGAAGGCACAAAAGTACACTGCAGTTTACTTTCCGGACTCTCATTTTGGGAAACCCTGTAAAAAGTCTCTGTTTGATCATTTAAAGTAGATCTGCAACAAAAAATCAATTATATAATTGATTAATCTGCTGATTGTTTTCAGGGTGAATTATTTAATTGTTAAGTAAATTCGAGGCTAATACTTAGATATTGGACGCTTGGTTGATTTGTGCGATGTTGGTCGCTCCGTTAGCACAAGACATCAATAGTGCTTACTCTTTGATTTCTGTCTCTTTAACCCTTTTGGTCATCCCACCCTTACAGCATCTTCCTGTTATGCAGTCAGGATAATTGATTGGGAACACAGAGAGCAGAGCAGAAGACACAGCATGACATGCAGAGGCAGAACGAGAAAATCAAATGGACAAAAAAGGAAAGGGAAGTAAAAGAAAGCAAGAAGATATGTGGTGTTGACAGAAAAGGGATGTTAGAGGAGTGAGAGCAGAAGATGTTAGTGTATGAAAAAATGCGCTAACAAGCACAATGTCGTTCATCTGGCTGGATTTGTAGGAAAGGACTATGATGATAAAAGACAGAATGATCAGGAGATTCTGCTTATTTGTCTGAGAAACTGAAAAAAAAAATTTAAAGCCTCTCAGTTTACATTTTGTGTGAAAGAAGAAAGCTGCTAATCCTGATCATTGGAAAAAGTAAAACCTGCAAAAAATTCCTGGTACTTTTATTTGATTAATTCCTTAAGTAGAGGAAAGAATTGCTAAAAACTGTTAAAATTTGATTTACTGCTTCCTTTTTAACACACTTTCACTCGTGTTTTATTATCACTAATTGCATTACAACAAAATCAATATAACAATCATAACTTAGCTAATCGTAACTGAAGAGACTGTTATAATCTAGTATCACACAGACTATTGTTGGTTTATTCTGTTATTCAGTTTTATCGTCTGATTCGTGTAGATGATGTAGCAAATGTTAACAATTTGATGCAACATCACAGTATGTCAGTCTGAGCTAGAATGGAAACACATTAGAAAACTGATGAATGAGTTATTTTTAATATACTAATATACTACAGTGTGTTCTTGTCATTCTTTATCAAGCTTCAGTCTGTCTTTCCTTATAAGTTACAACAGCACCATCAACCCAAGAGGCATATTAGATGACTCACACACACACACGCACACACACACACACTCTCAGTACCATGAGTCATGCAATGAGTTACAGAGTATAGTAATCTATCTTGTCCCGTCAGTTTAGCAAGCAGCTACTCTGATCTTGATACACTACAGTGATCTGTGTGTTTGTGTGTCACTCCGCTTTGTCTTCATTTGTGCCTCTGCTTGTGTGTCTGACTCTGCATTTGCCAATTTGCGTGGGTGTATGCGTGTGTGTGTGTGGGAGTGTGTACATGGGAGAAGAGCCTGTGTGTCTGTCTGTCTACGTGTGTCGGTGTGTGTCTGTGTGGGTTGGCCATGCAGCATCTGTCTTCCTGCGCGTTGAAGCAGGAGAAGTCGTGATAAGTCAGCACACGCGCACACAAACAACCACACACACACACACAAAGATACACATCAACAGTTTACACTTGAGAGGGAGAAAAAGAAAGAGAGAGAGAGTGCCGTTATCTGGGATGGAGGGATCAGAGAAAACAGACAAAGAAAGCAATATTCTTTACCCTTTCACCTTGGCTTTTTCATTTTTCCTCCCCTGTACTGTTTATACAGTATCTCGCTCTCTTTTTTCCTCTTGCGAGCTTCTGTATTCTTTCTCTCCTTCCCATCTCTCAAGGGTACCAGTTGCCTTTCCCTTAGACAACAACTAGCCTACACACACCTTTACACATTTATGGACACACTCACTAATACAAACTAGCTGTCTGTTGTATATGAGATGATTTATGCTCCTGTGTTTTATTATTTTTAGACCAATTACTCTATTATTTTCTTTCTGCCTCTCTTTTGTCTATATCTCTCTTTCCCTCACCATTCCTGTCTAAATATTTTCTCTTGTCCTTTACACTTGTGTATTTGCAGGCACAGATAATTGTAAATGTTTGCTTTATCTATAATATGGGTGTCCCATCCTTGTTCAGGCAGGTCAGGTTGAATTTATCCTGGCTCAGCAGGTGGAAGACTGGGTTTGTTTCTGAATTAAGCTTGTGATGGACCTGTCCAAGGTGTATACCAGTTATCCTCCCAGTACGCTTTAGACTTTGCAACCTTGAAGACTGAAGAAGATAAATAATGTACGTGATTAAATGGGAGAGGGAAATTAAAATGGGAAAAACAGCTCAGTATGTTCAATACGCAGCACATCGCTAAAAAGACAAGGACATGGAAGGAGTTTGGATGTAAAAAAATCAAACCTGCTACTTCTTCACACCCAAAATAAGCAAACAAACTAGAACACAACAATCATGTGGGGAAGTGTGCATATTTTAGCACAATGTGTGCACAGACATTTCAGCAGGGACGATGTTGGTCGACAGATGGGGTTAAACTGTAACAGGCTTTTGTGTGTGAAAGTGAGAGACATTGATAAAGGAAAAGAAATTACACATGACATTTTCCGTGTGAGATAAGGAAAAATTGGGATAGCATGTGACGTGTCTGCCCATGTAGACAATTAGCATAGTTAGCATGTGACAGTCTTTCATTGAGATTTGTCTATCTCCATTCTTAGTCCCAGCATGGTGCTGTAAGTTCTGTCAAAATTAGTCATCTCTATTCTAACACACCAACAGTCAACACAGCCCAAAGAAGAAAAAGGCCAGCAAGTCAAACACTTTGTATCCTTTCACATTAAGTCGCATCTTCCTCTTTGAAACTGCAGCCCAATGGGCAAATTTTTATTTGTAAGAAAATAGTCATGCAAGAACTAATCAAACTAACTTATGAATCATTTTCCCTGACATTGAACACAGAATCAACATCAAAACACAGTTACAGTTTAAGATAAAAAGTAGCAGATTGTGAGTCAGGGCTTTTGTCAATTGCACACAAATACACTCCACATTAGTTAACCCCTTCCTTTCTTTCTTCATTCCTTCCTTTCTTCCTCCCTCCTTTTCTAACCCCTTCATTTGTTAGTTACAGTGTCTGTTGCCTGGAAACAGGACTTTTCTCTCTTCCAGTAAACTTTGGTATTCAGAATGTTAGAGGAGACCAAATACAGAAGGTAGAAAATAAACTAATTTTATACGGCACTGTCCACAATAATACAGATTACTTAAAAAACAGAGTTTACTTTTACAGTATCTTCATTGTAAACTAGTGTTCAGTCTGCACAGTGTTACGCAGTAGTCTTTGGCTGCATCTGTCATTTAGCATGTGTGCGTGAATCCAACTCAATCTTCCTTTCAGGGGTCAGAGGCCACTGATGACCATAATACAATCTGTCTGTCTTTCACTCTTACATACACGCACACACACACACATACATGCAAAAAAACACACATGCACATACACAAGTGTAATCCCTAATCAAATATAATCCTGTAGTCCAGAGGCCCACAGATTGGATCTAAGGTTTGTTAATGAGACTCATGTTAAACGCCTGCTGCTGGTTGTGCATAGCATGTTTCCGTGCTGTTCGGATTTGTTTGCAACATGAGTCCAAGGGACCCTTAAGTGATGTGACAAAAGACATGCCATGTTCAAGGCAGATTTCCTTGAGAGTCTCTTAAAGTGATTTTAAAGCAGTATTAACCATTTGCTAAAGACCAACAGGTTTAAACTTTCTGACCGCAATGTAAGTAGATATTTTGTTTGACCCTTGCATCTAATATCCGCTCTGCTTCTTCCTTTTTTGTTATGTTTTATTTTTGAGACCTTTCACACCATGCAGTGAGAGGGAGTGGAGAGAGAAGGAAACACTTCTCAACCCCAGCTCACAGAGCCCAGGGCAACTGACAAAGATGATTGACGATATATCAGGTTTTACAATCCAAGGCGCTATCGAAGCCCAACATCACTTTAAGAAGCATTCTGAAAACTTCCCAGTATTAGGTGTTAAGATGAGAGTTGCTCATTCATTTTGCCCAGCAACATTAAAAATTTAGGGACACTCCCTAACCTTTAGGCTCTTCGCACCTCTCCTTCTCTTCCTTGAGTGATAATTAAAGTCTTGATAAATTAGTGTCCTTAGTTGAAGTCAGAGAGTTTCCGGTTCCCTCCCTTTATGACTGGGAATAGTCAAGATTTTCTTTTGTACTCAGTAACCAAAGGGTTATGGTTTTTCACTGGTATGGATATCAAATCAGAAGATAATATGATATTATTAATGTAAAGCTGCTCTCTCGGGCATTGTCAGCTTTGATTACAAGCTCTTATTCATCTCCATGCTGGTGCAATTACAACAATAGAAAAAATACAGGCCATTTTTTGCTCACTGACCCAAAACTTAACCTCAAATTTCAAGCTTCATTGAAAATGCTATTAAATGCTATTGAAAAAAGAATACAAAGACCGTTATTACGACGCGTTGTTTAACCTTTTGCATCTACTGCATGTCTCACAGCTCTTAAATCTCTATACTCCATCATATTTTTTCACTTTGTTACTAAAACAGCTCAGTGTGGGGAAATAAAGGAGGTACTATAACAATGAAAATGTAGGATGGTTAACGCGCTGTCAAACTGTATATGTATTATACTGTAGATCCTATATTGTGAACAGAGGTAGCAATAAAAGCTTTATGTCAAAGGCTTGTGCAGAGTGGCATAATGAGACACCAAAGTCCAGCGCTATCAACTGGTGGCAAGTGGTAAATAAGTATATGACATGGATCACTGGAGCAGGCACAAACCCACAGTTTCACACACTGTTGTACACAAAAGATGACACATTAGTAAACACATGTACGCACACGCACACACACACACGCACACACAATAGGAAGTCTGGATGCTGACAGCAGAGTCGTAATTAGGACTATGTGCTGAGGATATTCTTGGTACAATACTGATCAGTGTCATTCGTTAATGTGTGTGTGTGTGTGTGTATATGTGTGTGTGAGAGAGAGAGAGAAAGTCTGATGCCGCCGCTGCTGCCACTGCTGCTGCAGCCCACAGTTTCCATGGTAACGTTGGAACCCATCTTGGTCTCTATGGTAACTTCTGGTTGGCACCCACAGAAAAAGAGCGAAAGATGAGGGGAAGAAAGAGACGAGGTGAAAATGTGAGAGTGAGGGATGAGAAAGAGATGGAGAAGAAAGAGACACAACAGGCATAAGGAGAGAGGGAGAAAGAGAAGTTGGTAAAAAAGAAGAAAAGAGAGTTTAAGTAAAGACCAAACTTTACAAAATGTCTCTAGTAGTCCTAGGTGATAGAACTCTGTGATAAAATATGGGTTGATAACAATAATAAACTTTGAAATTTCAAAATTAGATATAACAGAATATCACACAGCAAAAGTTTCGTTTTTTGGGAAGAATTTTGACAAAGGGGTAACATGGAAGTGTTATGAAAGTGGCTCGGATTTCCTGAAAAACATGAGTAGCAGATTAAGACAGTCTGCAAAAAATGCATTCAGTCAGCGCCAACCAAGACAGGAAACATTACAAATCCTTTCCATCATCCGAAAGTTATCATCCAATCTCATGCCATGTTTGCACACTTGAATTGTTGCATAATTTTATTTAATTCTTTGCTATAATAAACTACTTTCTAAAGTTTATTGAACCTATGATTTTACAGGCTTCAGCCATTATGATACTTCTCAAACTGGCACCTTTATCAAGTTATACATCTTGTTAAATATCAATGTTAATCAGTATAGAAAATGATCATGATCAAATTTTGCCATATGGCCCAGCCACCGCTAGTCATGTTTAGTTATTGCCTCACATGGGCTGGTGGTTGGCCTCAGCTGGAAAGGGGGGAATTGCTGGTTCAAATCAAAGAGTGTGATGTTTTTGCGAGGTTTTGAGCAACATTACCAAAACAAAGTCCCAACAGGGTAGGAAACACAAGCATTCACACAAATACACAGATTTTGAACCAGGGAATAGTCAAGCCAGTTTAATCGAAACCATTTTATTTTTTCATAGCAATCATAAAAATCCCACATTGCATAGGAAAATTGTTCTCTTTTCCACATAAGCTTTAGATAACTTTGGAATTTGGAGTAAAAAATCTGTGCCATTGTCTGACTGCTCATGTTTCTTGCCACATCTTATGTCTATTAGTGATGTGCCTGTGCTCACAGATCTAACGGTAATCCTAAGTAAAATGTATTTATACTTGCATAAAAATTTGCAAGTGAACAAAATTAAGTTGTGTATGTGCTCTTGATTAATATTTCTAACAGGTACTGAACTTACTTTGTCTTTCCCTCTCCTTAACCACAGTTGCATCATAAGCTTGCTAATAGGACATACACTAGTCCATGTGCACAACTCCCGACCCTTTTACCTATTCTCACAGTGGTTGCTGCATTTGAATAAATCATAACCGAATGTTGGCAGTGTGTTACGCTGTAGTTATACAGAAATAATTTCTGTCTGAGCAGGAGAATTCAGATGCCAGTGCAGTTTTAGTCTCTCTTTGCAAGGCTGTGAGGAGTTTCGATTTTTTCGCATGACAAGAGTCAAAATTCTGGATGAAATCAAAGTCATTTTGTTTTACAACATTTGGTGTTTTTTTTCCCACCTTTTTCTGACTGCCAATGTATGTGCTGTGGGCATGTTGAATATGCAAGGCAGCTTGAGATAAAAATGTTACTTTTGTTGCACTCCTGCTGGTTTGTGTTTTCATGGTTCAGTAATTGGTACATTCTGTGTTCAGAGTGTTCGTGATCTCTTGAAAACTGTATGAAACAAACACACGCATATACCCACACAAACACACACACACACACGTGCAACTATGACGTTTCTGCGGGTTTGTTTCAAAAACAGCATAATGGCTAATCCCATTTTGCAACACACACTCACACAAATACACACACACACACACACGCACAAACACAAACTCAGAAGGTCATGGCGAATGGAAACATTGTCCTCTGTATGGTAGAATGTCAATACTATAATCTGATTGGCCTAGTTGATGGATAGGTGGTTTGGTTGACCTATCACAGTTAACTGAATTATTGCTCCCACATACTCACCTTTCTGTCATTCTGTCTGCCTCCTTCTCTCTCTGTCTCTTTGGCCTGTCTTTCTTTCACTCATCCATCCATCCTCCCCTCTTTCAGTCTCTCATCCTCTCCCTCTCATTTCTTTCCAGTCACTAACCAGATTAGCTGAGGCCCTTATGGATTTTGCCCTTTATGGGTCTGTATCGGAAGGAAAGGAGGCTGAGAAGTGTGTCTGTGTGTGTTTGTGTGTCTGTGTCAGGCTGAGCTGTTCCTACCAGATGTTTTTCATGTTTTATTTTTCTGAGCGCCGCACTGTCTGCCTGTCACCGGCAGATACACAGCCTCGGTATGTGTGTGTGTGTGTGGATCTTTGTGTGTTTGAGAGGGAGAGTGATGGAGAGCTTTTGTGAATTTGAGAGGGAGGACATGTGTGTGTGCATTCGTGAGATTAATTACTTCCGCATAGACTGCTAATACTCGCTGTGTGGTTAAGGGGGTCTGCAGCACAAATAATGAATATAAAAAAAATCCATTCCTCAGGCTCTGTAACTGACACACACAGACGTTGGAAAAAGAAGACAGGTGTTTAATGTGAAAATCTTGATCTTTATCTTTTGGCTGGATACTTCTGTGTTCATAAAGCACACTGGATGGACTCGAATCTAAATGAGAGGAGGTTAGAGAGACAGAGACTTGAAACAAAACAAGTATAAGACAGCTTTCTGAGCAGCCCGTTCAGGTGCAGAATCCTTGGCCTGAAAAACCAACTTGCCTTTCAAGTCGTCTGTCTTTCAAAATGTGCAAATCCTCCATATTATAATTCATGTCGTTCCCTCTACTGTCAAGCTTGTTGAGTACCTCTAAGTGTGGGAAAAACACTTCCAAATCACAGTTTGTATGATAATCACATCATTAAGAACACAAAATCAAAGCATGACTCTTTTACCAAAATCCAGCAGTAGCCTCTGAGAATATACCACTCCAAAATTCCTACTGAAATTGGCACCTTCGTTCTTGGCATTTATTAACATAACAGGAATTCACAGCTGTCATGTCAAAACTGTGCCTACATGGATGACTGATTCCCATGACATGTTCCTATGTGAGTGGCCTAATGGAGACACAGTTTCCCTCCATGCTGACAAAGTTGTTTGTTTAGCTGGACCAACTTTTAGACTCCTGTCAGCCTCAACAGCAAATCATCTTGCAGACACTGTACACATGAGCTCAGACAACACCGACATTGCCTTTTTATATTCATGAACACTTTTGTACTTTCTGTTGAGGATGCAAGTATGACATTTTGTGGAGGTTATTTTTGCTTGACAATGAATGTCAAAGTATATGGTAGATTTTATTGTACTTTACAATGGCATCACTGTGTAGTTCTATAAAATAGAAAACAATAAATGCAAATACATAACAAAGTACACAAACATATCTGGGAGTATCAGTGCTGGGTATTTGTACTCATATTTTTAGGGTATGGACCAAAATAAACCAGTACCAAGGAGTTTTGAGAGTCAAATGACACCTGCATTCAATCGTTTTTTACCCAGATCCAGACTATTTGCATGGTTTCACTTGAACGTATCACTGCAAGCATTTCTCAGTTTAATGGGACATTTATTTTGTCTACTACAACCTACAACCAATCTGTGGTCTAGTGAGGTGGAGCATGGTGTCTTTTTAGAGTTGGCAGTTCACCTCACTTTTCAAATTGTGTTTGTGGGAAAATCATGTAGATGAGAGGAGTGTTGGTGGCATTTTACACTTCTGTAGTAAGTGCAGGAAATTCTATGAAATAAAATGTTAAAAGCATCTTTTTTTTTTTCTTTTTGTTGACATTCTTGGAAAACAGAATCAGCTTTTGAGCTATTTTGGTGAACTTGGACCGATATAAAAGCTGTATCCCTCCAGCCTCAGGTTCAGCTGATTCTTCCCAGGGATGGATCTTTTAGCCTGGAGAGACCTGGACGGCCTTCTGTCCCAAACCTCTGGTCCTCTGTGAGTGTGTGTCCATGGGAAAACAGCAGGAACAGAAGGAGGAGCAGGGACTCAGATAGATGGATAGATTGATGGATCGAGCTAAATATATTTAGAAAAATGACGTACCTCAGAGGGACCGAGGGAGAGGACAGAGCATTTCTGAGTTTAGAATATTTCCTGCTTTTTCTAATACTGGAACTTAATAGTTTTGCACTATAATCTAGATCTAATTTCAGACAAAAACTAGGCAAAAATTTAGAAAGCAGATATGATGGATGATAAGGTAGACAATGAATTGTTTAGAAGTTTAGGATTATCATAGGGATCCTCTCTCTCTCTTTTTCCCAAGGCCATTTTAGGACATTTCCCAGGACCCTCTTCGGCTAGGGTCATCACTATGACAATAATCTCCAAGGAACTCTGTAGTAGAAGAGTTGTTTGTGTGTACAGTATGTGTGGGTGTGTGCGTTTGTGTATACATGCACACACGCATGCAGTCCTTTCGTCACAGGGTTGCCTCTTCGGACAGGAAGAGAGTCACTCTGATTAAATAATCAAAATGCTTTGATTGTGTACATGATTACAAGTCAGACAAATAGATATACTCACATATAAATAATCGAAAACACACGCACACACACTCACAAAATACACATATACACACACCAGAAGCTACATAAACAGTAACAAAACATCTTGTTCTGGCTGATGAAGTCAGAGGAGTAAGAATCCAGCAGTGTTGGTGCTCATAAGTCACAAACAGGGTCTTTAGCACTGATGTCATTATAAATAAATAATGTCATGAATGTGATTGAATGTGTTTATATCTCGATGCTTTGGTATTTCTCCAGCTAACCTACCTATTTAAATAACAGTGATCTATTACAAACAGTTTGAGAATTTCGAATGGATGCTTGATGTTCTCTCTTTTCATTGCTGTATTTCAGTGTATGTATCCTGTAATAGTATTTACTGGCATGTTATTTACCGACATTTCTATACACTTTGCCACCAAATGCCTCTTAGTAATCCCCTATTTTGCCATCTATTTTTGTTTAACCTTCCTATGTTCCTGCAACACTGCTGCTCAGACAAATAAATGGACCTGTCTTGTTCGTGTGTCTCTACAGGAGCGCGTGGAGTATCTGTTCCTCATTATTTTTACGGTGGAGGCATTCCTGAAGGTAATAGCGTACGGCCTGCTCTTCCACCCCAACGCCTACCTGAGGAACGGCTGGAATCTGTTGGACTTCATCATCGTAGTCGTAGGGTGAGTGAAAAGAAAGACACCTAAAAAAGGAAATCTGTTAAATGTGTCTTAATGGTGCTTTGTCACGCCAAATGAATCTGTGTCATTTAATAGAGGAAATTACAAAGGTAGCGAGTCATGTGTAGCTGTAATTCACTGTCTTTCCCATGATTTTTAAAAAGCACTACCTGACACATTTTTTAACATCAGCACATTATTGCCAAATTAATCATAGTACCTTGGTATAATTACTGTCAACAAATGAAACTACAGCCAAGACAATTGGCAGCCCCTGTTTAATGCCGGAGGTGCTCATAATGCTAGCTTCTCTCAAAATTAAGATCACATTTTCCGTGGACACCTTTGATTCCTGAAGGAAACACAAGAAAGCTGCTGCTTCCAATCAGCTGGCACACCATGTAAACGTCAATAAAGAGGCTGATAGAGAAAACATGTCGTCTTGTTTGTTTACAGGAATAATAATAAGCTCTCAGTATATTTAGAATTTTAATATTAAAAAAGTATAATACCCAACAACTTTTAGAAAAGTTTTGCCAAAAAACAATATTTCTTCACAGAGAATTTCTATTAAAGCCGCAGTAAACTTTGGCCTACAGTGTATTGGTGAAGCCTAAACTGATTAGCTTGTTAGATGCTGATAGCAAAGCTTTGCTCTGTTTTTCTTTATCAGCAACTCAACAACATAGCCCATCTGCTAAACCCTCTGTGCCTGTGTGTGTGTGTGTGTGCGTGGTGCAAATGTGTGTGTGTGTGTGTGTGTGTGTGTGTATGTGTGCCCTGCCTGCCAGCTGTGCTTTGTGTACAGTGTTGTGTGGAGGTAATGGCACAATAGCCAGTGGATCTGACAGTTCCATTAATGGTCTAATTGACCGTGTGTATGTGTGT
>JAPZDZ010000015.1:10143467-10154198 GCA_029783805.1 Acanthurus tennentii
ACACAACACAGTAACAATTTAAATTTTTCACAAAAATGCTGAGGAATGTAGCCTCCTTTATATGTAGGGCTGAATTCAGTGAGAACAATATGAAGACAGGATAATTAAGACTGAAATGACATGGCCATTTATTTTCAAAGGGCTTATGAATGACCTCTTTCTGCAAAAATGTTCTATTAGTCTTATTAGGATAAGAATCATGAAGGTGATCTTGAGAGCAAACTGTAGAAAAAAACACTCTTGCAAGGTGTTTCTGAAAAGCCTCAGTTTGTCATTTTGGTTAATTGGTCGACTCTGACTCAGACCTATTTTGTCATTTGGTTATAATAACTTGTCGTGGAAATTACACAGAGCAGAAATAATTAAAAAGACCTTTTAGTGAGGTTGTGAAACACAAATACACATGCACACACACACAAACTCTTCCTTTCTCACGCTGAAGACATAGATCCAGGAAATGTTGCGCTGTGGCAGCACTATAGCTCTGTGTGTGCATACATGAGCGGTTGTCTTTGTGCCTGTGTGTGCCTAACTGCCAGCCTGTCTTTGCCTCTGTGTGTGCATGTGTGAGTATGTGTGTACAGATGAGAAGTGACAGAGTTCGCTCCCTCTGGATTGTTCACCATATGGGTGAAAGAGCTTGTACCTGGTGTGAGCAGCCTCAGAGGCAAACACACATACATGCACACATACACTCAGATGTCTTAGCCTATACTCTTGCTGACATGTACCTAAGAATTTATTAGTTAGGGCTCAGCAAGCTAACAGGATGTGTGTATGCATCCGTCTTTATTTGTGTGTGTGTGTGTACAGTATGAATGCATAATACAGAGACTCTCTTTAGTATCTACTTTCCGTAGCTCCTTTTCTTCACCTCTTTATTGTCTCTTTTGCACCTGTTCTTCCTTTGTGGTCAACATTGATGTGTGTTCCTCCATTATCCTCTCTGTTTTCTCTCCATCACTTCACTACATCACATGTATTATTGTGCTGTTTCTGCTTTTGCTATTTTCATTCTCCACCTCTATAATTTTTTCCACATTGTATCCCTGTTCCCCCTTTTATTAATTGACACCCCAAATAGCTGTAGGATCATCGAAGAAAAGAGGCTAAGGAGAGCGAAACCCTCTGGCATAATTTTGCTTGTTTAAGTATTTTAGGCAGTTAGTGCACAAACATTTAGCTGGTTTAACGATAAGTTGACAGACAAAAACTTGATCAATCATTTCAAGATTTCATAGGGTCCAGCCTCTTATATTTAAGAATTTCCTGCATTTGTGTGTTTTTTATCATTGTAAATTCAATATCTGTAGGCTTGTTCGAGGCAAAAAGAGCAATTTTAAGACATCATCTCTGGCTATAGAAAATGTGGTAGATACTGTATCTACCAGAACCTAACAGCATTTTTTCGATTAAACTTGTTAGAGATTATTTAAAAAAAAAACAATTTTTAAATTGATCATTAACATAAGTTGTGTGCCTATTTTGAATTAATTGCAATTCAAAGATAAATTTAAAACACACAGCCTCTGTTATCTTTATGAATGTGCACAGCTTCTACTATCTTTAGCTGCGGATGTACACAAACCATTATGCGATGCTACACTCACAGGCTCTAATTATCTTTTAACACCCCACCATTGCAAAACACGCTGGGCGAAATGCTGATTGTACAAAACTGTGGATCCTTGACATGCTTTTCATATTCTCTTTCAAAGGCGTTCTTCCCACCGAGAGAGAGAGCGAGTGAATCAAATTGAGAGGGAGTTGGTGCGAAATGGAGAGGCCGAGAGAGAGAGAGAGGGAGAGGGAGAAAGAGGGCGATATGTTTTGAGAGGTCTTTTCAAGTGGCCATTTCATCTGTGCTAATTGATAATTCCCCATGACTAACGCGCCGCTGACTGGCCTTTGAGCTGCGCTAGCTGGAAAATGGTGTTGTATGGTGATTTTCTAAAGGATCTCAGAGAGACAGAGAGAGGCGAGGGAGAGTGATAAGCTCAGCTGGACGTACACAAAATCAAGCTTGTGAGCCTCTCACATTCAAAGAGATGTCTGTAAATAACTTTATAAAGGATAATAGCCAACAAAGGCCGATGGCATTTAAACTTTCTTACATTTTTTATTAAAGACTATCTTACATTATTGTTTATTTTGGCCTTGTATGTCAATGTTTTGTACAATTTTGGTTTAAAGTGGGTGAATATCTGATTAACCCCTCTCTGATTGCTGAACAACACATTCTCAAACCACGGGCATTAATTTGTAGTCTCTATTATTCTTCCTAGGTTATCTATAAAAACTTAGAACCTGGCTTTGAGGAATTGCTCGAAATTAATTGAAAGTTCTGGCATGTTTAGACAGGAAATGATCTTTTTTGTACTGTTGCTTGAATGTTGGAAGCAAATAAGCAGTGTTCCTCATCTTCTTTTGGTTTGTGACAACTTAAAACATAAATCTGCACCTCTCATCACAGGTTGTGCATATCAGTGAACTGTGAGATGTATAGTCAGAGAGCGAGCTTTCCTTTTATATTTTCCTTCATTTTAATTAAAGGGTCCATAGAACAAACCATAAGAAAATAGTCCAAGATCAAAGTTATACAAATACATTTGGGCAGAAGTTTATGTGTGCTTGGTCATATATGTTCATAAATTCAAGAATAGGTGGCGCTCTCACTCAAAAAGATGTCTATGAGAAATTTAATAGAATTTAATAGAAACTAATGGCTAAAAAGTAACAACAGCATCAAAAACACATTAAATCTTCTCTGAGAAGATGATAATTAATATAATTAACGTGATATGATAAAAAATGTATCACAGCAGAGTTACAGGGAAGGTTGTGTGACATCACATGGTATTAAATGTGCACTACAATCTGACGGTGTTATGAACACACACTCACAAACACGTTTTGGAGACACCTCCCCTCACTACAGACTGTCTTCTGTTGAGCTGACTGTCAAATCATTAAAGCCGAGCGTCTCACATTTCCTTATCTGCAAAAGACAGAAGGAACAGATGAAACACTTTTATTGGTGTGCTGGAGAGCTGTTTTATTTTCTGCTGTTGAATTTTCTCCAAGAAAGGCATTTTATTGAAAAACAGCAAAGATGTTTTCATCGTCCCTTTTTCTTTTCAAATTTTGGTGCCAAACTAGATTTATGTTCATTTTTACAGCACTTCACTGTTTTGTCGATTATGATAAAGATGGGGCTCATTGTTCAGTATTGACAACAGAGGCAACAGAGAATATGGAAAATAAGACATTAATCTCAGTTATATCTTTGTATTTCCTCGTCTCTTTGATTGTTTTCCATTCTTGAAGTATTCTGTAGTAGAACAGGATGTCAACCTGAGGAAGACTAAAGTTTTTGCTTTCCGTCTTGCAGGTTGTTCAGTGCGATCTTGGAGCAGGCCACGAAGGGGGACGGCGCCACTCCCATTGGAGGGAAGGCAGCGGGCTTTGATGTCAAGGCTCTGAGGGCTTTTAGAGTACTCAGACCCCTCAGACTGGTCTCTGGAGTACCCAGTAAGTACTAGGAGCTGTGGAAGGAAAGAATGAAAGAAGGAAGAAAGAAAGAGAGAAATAATGCCCTGAGTCTCAGGTGTGAATGGTGATTGGGTGAGATGGAGGAGAAATGAACCCCAGATTGGAGCTGATATTGCTGCTTGATGCAACGCAGTCACACACATTGACACATAAAAGCACACACATACACATTTTCACACAGAGAGCCCTCTTGTCCTGTTGTCAGATACTCAGACAGTAAGAGCAGTAGATGAGTTGTCTGTCAGCCTGCCTGTGTAACTGACTGCAGAAATCAATAATCAGACAGGCCAGGAGACAGGAGAAGATCAGATATCGTCAATGAAGACTGCGCAAGTGTATGCACCTGTGTGTGTGTGTGAAAGGGAGGTTGTTTGTGTTAGAGTGTGTGTGTGTGTGTGTTACCAAAGTGACAGGCAGCTGGTGAACATCCCACACTCTTGCCATTTTGTTTTAAATGGTGAATGTGGGGGCACGTAACATGTTTCAAGGCTGAAACCTGGGTTCAATTCCAGCCAGGCCCTTTGTTGCATGCCATCTTGTCTCTTTCCAGCTGTCACTGTCATAGTAACGTGGAAATGCCAGAAAAATAAATAAAGCGTGTGCACAATATTCAAACAAACCCCATCTAACATCACTTGACTGTGTATTGAGTTGGTATCACAGCAGCTGATCAGTAGCATTTTGCTAGCTGAGTAGCGCACTGACTGACAGATTTTCTAAAGGCTCCAGTGCAATTGCTGCAAAGGTGTTGTTCAAAATAATAATAATAATTTAACAAAATAATGATCTGTAGATGAATTGTTTATTTTTGTTAAAACAAACATATATTATTTATGATGCATTACACAAGGCTTTCAACATTTATATTTTTTAACAGACTGTTTCAATTCTCTTTTGTTTCGCATTGATTTTATGTATTCTCAGCAGCTCCTGTGTGTGTGCTCTATAGGTTTACAGGTAGTGTTGAACTCCATAATCAAAGCCATGGTTCCTCTGCTGCATATTGCCCTGCTGGTCCTCTTTGTCATCATCATCTATGCCATCATCGGCCTGGAGCTCTTCAT
The DNA here is from genome assembly GCA_029783805.1 of Acanthurus tennentii. NCBI lineage: Eukaryota > Metazoa > Chordata > Actinopteri > Acanthuriformes > Acanthuridae > Acanthurus > Acanthurus tennentii. The sequence continues at coordinate 10,148,084 of JAPZDZ010000015.1, forward strand.
GGGCAAGATGCACAAGACCTGCTTTCATGAGCATATAGGTACACACAGACATACACACTCGGAATATCCATCACTGATGCACTGATGCAAATACAAACATGCTCGAGCAAACACATACACTGACATTCTGCACTTCGGTGCTCAGATAACTTTTGAAGCATGTATTCAGCTGTGTGTGCAAGTATGCTTCAGTAAGCATAAATTCACACACAGACCTTTTTGACTGAAATATCAAAAGAAGCTATACTGTCACGTCTCTAACCTGATGTTCGTACGGTAATGAAGTCTGAGTGGTTTGTGCATAATTCTCTGACTTCAGTAAGACATCACCCATCAGCCAACAACGCAGACAGAGAATAGAGTACATAATTTAAACAATTTAAAATGATAACCTCCATTAATTATTTAAGCCATCTTTTACATTTCTAAGTATGAGTGATATGGGCAATAATTGAAACAGCAGCCTCCATAAATGACTGAAACAATTTTCAGTAAAGGCCCCTAGGTATAAATGGACTTGAGTGTTGTTATGGTGATATTATAGGTCCCATGAGAGGCATTAGCTTTGCACTGTATAAGTGCTAGTGGAATACTCCCTGTTACCCTACACATCACCCTGGAGAGCTTGTTGTGTATAATTAGTGCAACCTGTTTTTATAGAGATTTTTGTGTAGCTGCTGTGTTTAATGTGGCCCTTTTAACCTTATTTAGATATAGATTTGTACTTTTTAGATTGATAATTTTTTAAATGCAGATCAATTTAAGCATCATAAAGTAGGAGTGGTGAATAGCATGGTGCATTGTTTCCAGCTGCAATTACCAAGCATCCTGGATTTGTTGTAGTTCTGATCCACACCTCTTGCTCTTCATCAGAGCAGTAGCAATGGAGGATTGTGACTGTACATATGTGATTCCTTACTAGAAAGGTTGAAATAATAAAAATAATGGCTGTAACATAAACCTGCAGTATTGTGAAATCACCTAGTGGACCCTCGTCCTTCTGTGTTGAGAAAAATTGAGGATATCATTAAAATTTGCCATAAAAATACTGCAGGAACTAACGACTGATGCCACCATAGGTTAGTTGTGTTGGCCAAACGACACAATATAAAAATCTTTCTTTTGCTCCACTCTCTTTTATCACAGTCACCATTGCAGAGGAAAGGCCGGCACCATGTGCACCTAACGGAGCTTATGGGCGACACTGTATGCATAATGGAACAGTGTGTAAAATGGGATGGGAGGGCCCAAACGACGGCATCACCAACTTCGATAACTTTGCCTTTGCCATGTTGACGGTGTTCCAGTGTATAACCATGGAGGGCTGGACGGACGTGCTGTACTGGGTGAGCCGGACCCCACAACAGTGTCTTTGTGTGTGTATGTGTGGAGTGACTGCTTTCCTGCTTTGTGTGTGTTTAAAGCCACTGTACTGTATCTGTAACATCAGTGTCACATGAGTGCTTTTGAGAAAAAGAATAGAAAGCAATAGCTTAAACATTTCTCTCAGAAAGGCAGGTGTGCACACAAAGACACACACACAGATTATGTTTGTGTGTGTGTGTGTGTGTGTGCGAATGCCGGCTCATATCTCTGGCAAAATCGATGCAGACAATACACTGTGTAATTGAAGGCGCCGACTCATTTGGAACGTGCATCGAATCCTGATGCTTGATTCAAGTGTCAAGTGAACACACATACTACGGTCATAAAAAACACGTGGACACACAAAAACCATCCCTTGCTCAGTAAATGGTCAAAAGCATGCAGCAACGCAGTGCAGCTCAAAAAACCAATAGGTGAGTCGGTGCTGTTAGTCAATATTAGTGATGGTTCAATCAATATCCTAAATTGGCTTCTGGAGAAAACATTTGATTCAGACCTCTACAACAGAGTAACAGCGTAACACACAGATTATGATATTGATGATGTCCAGATAACTGATGAAAAGGCTCAAATAGCTTTTACTGAAAACTCCTCTGTGTATCAACCTGTGGTTTTTGATCCTAACGCAAAGCACTTGTGTGACACAGGTGTGATTACCTGGTTCTTAGGATTTTGTGGCGTCCTACTGTGCATGCAAACATGTATGTGTGTGTGCAGGTGTGTGTGGGTATGCATGTGTGTCAGTGTGTGTTCATGTTTGTGTCTCGGTGTATGTACTATATACACATGAAACAGGGAGCTTACTGGCTCCACACCCCTCCTGCAACTATTCCTGCTGCTGCGTAACACACAACCACAAACAAACACACACACAAAAATCACATCAGTTTAATTACATTATTTCCTTACTATGAGGGTGCTTGGGTAGCAAGCTTTCTTTATAATGAATGAGTCTATTTTTTACGACTTTTAAGTACAAATGATTATGTAAAAACATTTAGACGACTCCAAGCCTTTCATTACTTTGCATTTCTGTGGTTTTATTGTCTCACAATTTCGTGAATATAGATTAATAACATTCAACATCTGCTGCTGTTGTGGCAGATGAACCCTCTCTTGTCTTTATCTCCCTTTTTGTCTTTCTCAGCCCAGCAGTCTCTATGTTATATTAGACTGGAAATACTCAACATTGCAATTATTTTTCTCCTAATGTTTTCTTGTAAAAGCTTATTAATCAAATTAATGTGAAGACCAATATTGTGAATTTTCCATTTGACTGAGTGAAGAATACTAAACTGCTTGGACGTCACCTTCACCAAATCATCTCCCATTTACAGCCCCAATAGCAGCTGTCTCTGTTCAAGCAGTCCTTAATACAATATCCAGATAAGTGTTTGGCATATTTCCCTGGGACTTCATATCCTGAAACAAGTCATCTTTATTGATTCCACGGATTTTTTAGTGCCACATGCTGTAAATTTTCTAGAACAAAATAAAACTGGTTTACATGAACCCTTGTGCAGTCACAGCATCAAAATGTGTTTCCCATAAAAGCCCGTCCACCTTTCCAAGAAAAGATTTCTTAAGGGATTGTGAAACTATGTAAACACACACTTTGAAGCTAAGGTTTGTCATTGAGTTACAAAAGCAGTTAAGAGTTGTTTAGTGTGTTCCTAATTGTGGATCGTCAAGCATCTGATCTCCAACAGACAAACAAAGGGGTTTATACACACACACTCAATCATACAATACTGCCACTCTTGCTTTGCCAGGTCTCTCTGCTGCTCTGTCTAACATGCACTGCTCTGTTCTTGTTTTCTGTCTGTCTTCCTTGCCTTCTTTTTTTCTCCCTAACACACTTTCCTTTTGTCCCTGACCTCTTCCTCCCCTTCTGATACACTTCTTTTTTCTGTGTCAATCTTCTCAAACCTTGTCCTTAACGTGCCGAAATTTCTTCCCCTTTTTCCCATTGTGATCAACTTCACTTTCTCCCATATCCCACACTTTTTCTGTCTTGTTAATCTCCCTTTTCTCGTCGTCTCTTTCTCTTCTGTGTTTTTTCTTTTCTCTCTTAGATGCAGGATGCTATGGGCTATGAGCTGCCATGGGTCTATTTTGTCTCTCTGGTCATCTTCGGCTCCTTTTTCGTTCTCAATCTCGTTCTGGGGGTGTTGAGCGGGTAAGAGGGTTTGCTGTTGTCATGTGTGTACACGTGTGTGTGTGTATGTTTGTGCTTGTTGTTTGTGATGTGCCTGTAAAGTACATAGTGTCTTAGATGTGATAAATGACCGTGCAGCATGACTCTCTTGAACAAAAATTTTAAGTATAAAGTGGTCGATTTTCAAGGATCCAGAAAACCACTAAAGAGTAGGATTGCATGGAAATAAGCCACGGTCAGCCATCATCAAAAGAGGAACTTTTTAGTAATAACATACTTATCATATGCATGTTCACTTTTGCATGGCAGGATAAGTTTAATTAAAAAATGAATTTTTTAAAGTTTGGATATGAAAGTTCATCTTCTCTTGTATCTATCTTTACTTACACTTATATCACTTCGTGATAAATTGAGTATTTGCTACTCAGAGACTCTATTTTAATGTTTATTTAAATGCTTTTGATTTTATTTGGCTTTTTTGTTTGTTTGTATTTTATTACTACAAAAAGTTTTGGAACTGTGTTATTGAACTACTGAATCAAACCAGACTTGGATGAGTAAGACGAACATTTGTCACCTTTTATCAGCCTAACTCCAGTCAGCAGCATCATCATTTCAATTGAGAACATTTACTACAAACAATAAAGGATTAATTCAGAATTGCCTAAAGGCTGATGGTGAGCTACTGTATCAGCAAAGAGCACAACAACATCAATTATCCTGGTTCAGTCAAGTGGTTCACAGTAGAAATTAAACACAAATGAGAGCAGGGTGATAACAGCAGTTTTACATCCGTAGTCCATCAGTAAAAGTTGAGTGAGATGCTTGTAGAGTTCATAGTACTCTACAGCTGAGGAAAAATGAACTGACAATCACTGAACTGAGCAAAAACCGCTGCTTTCTCTCCTTTCTGTTCCACTCAATCAATCCTTTGTCACAAGCCGGGGAGAAATACACACATACTCTCACACACAGGAGAGGTGACGCACCCTCTGTCTACCTGTTATGTTCACGTCAGTTGACCTCAAGGGGCAACATCACGTCACAACCTATCTGTGATGGACAGGTGGACACACACACACATACGCACAAACACACACACCTGGGAGGTTTGTATGTGTGCTTTGAATCAACACAGTTCACTGGCATAAACATGCAGCTTTTATTGTTGTTCTTTTAGTTAAGATAGTGGTTATTGTTTTTCTTAATACTAGGTTTAAGGGGTCTTTTTCTTCCTTAAATACTGGACTGCATTCAAAAATCATTCTTCTGAGTGTAAACATGTGTTTTGGTATTTATACATGATTGTCTTGTGTGTAAATTAGCATGCAGTGTTTATGTGCCTACAGCATGTGTGTATTTGTGAAGAGGCTCACTCTTAGACTGTGTGTGTCTGTTTTATTTTAACAAGTGCTGTTTCGGCCTGCGAGCTGGGTGCTGTTTTACCCCGCTCTGCCAAGTCATGGTGTTTTAGTACAAGCACCACCCGGCCTGTAGGGACACACTGGGGTATTAATAATTCACCCTTCAGGTCAGCTGTAGAGGTGGAACAGAGTGAAGGCTGCCTGAGACATGGCATTAAAGATGGAAATTATGGGATTGAAGGCTGCGCTGAATAGCAAGCATCATGTTTTGCCAGATATAAATAATTAAATCACTGGAGTTTAAAACAGTTTAATAGTATAATAATCTTGTCGACCATAACTACTATAAAAATAACAATAATGATAATTATAATAATGAAATTGATCTAGATATAGATAAAAGTGTTTGTGGCTTTTTTCATGATTTAATTGAAATAATTTTTATGACATTGAGAGGACAGCAGTGATGTCCAGTTCACGGGAGTCTTGCTGCACAGTCTGTTAAGTGTCTAACTAAAATGCTTTCCCTCCACAGCGATTGATCCTTAAATGAGCTGAATCTGAGTAGAACTAAATTGAATCAAATTGCATTTAAACTTGTAACCTTCCCTTTTCACAGAAGCACATCCTCTCGGCTTCTATACACTAACAGCTCTAAGAGGAGTTGTTTTGTTTACCATGTGGGCCATTCATAGCTTTCTATTACAACTTATAAAATGTCTCCTAAATCTAACAGTGCACCAATGATTTTTTTTTATCAAATTCGATGCCATGTGGCCCACTTAATGACTTTGACAAATACTATGAATGCACCATAGTCCCCAGCAGGGATCCTGCTGTAGCAAATGGTTCCATCTGTTGAGAACTTTCACTAAGCATCTAACTTCCTCCCTCTTCCCCTTCTTCCCTCTCTTTTCCCTTAACATTCTCGTTGCTCCTTCCTCACTTTTATCCCTGCTCTCTCAATCAATGTCTTTGCTTCTTGCCTTCCTTTTCCTCCCTCCATCTTTACCTTCTGTCCATCCTTTCCATCTTCTCTCCTCTCCTTGGTCCCACTCCACCATGCCTCTCCGCCTAGGTGAATGATGCAGTAGGGTACAGGTGGCCCTGGGTGTATTTTGTCACCTTAATCATCATCGGATCCTTCTTTGTGCTAAACTTGGTTCTGGGGGTTTTGAGCGGGTAAGGGCGAGGTCAAAGGTCACTT
>JAPZDZ010000015.1:10159711-10174716 GCA_029783805.1 Acanthurus tennentii
TAGTTCTTAAATTCTTTGTGTATAAAATGACGTGTTTCCTTTACCCTTCCTGTCATCTCAGGAGGCATACTTTATGTGTGTGTGTGTGTGTGTGTGTGTGTGTGCGCGTGTGTCCTGCATGCTCTCATCCTCTGCCATCTTGTTCTTGCATGCTGTCGTCTCGTTTTGGCAACCTGCCACTGCTCTCTGTGGTAGGAGTGTCTCCAGCCCACCTGGGTAAGAAGACCAGTAAACTTGCCTGGTTCAGTCACTCTGCTGACTCTCAGGACGGTATGTGTGCGTCTCTGTGATGTGTGTGTGTCTGTGACATGTGTTTCCATGTATGTTCAGTCACTGTCAGGCATGTGTTCTTATTAAAAATTCATGGTATGACTGCTTCAGCTGAAATCATCATGGTAAATCTCAATAAATAAAAAATAAGATCTGAGGGATTTGTGGTCGAGATGCTCTCTTAAGAACACATCAGAGGTTTTATATATCCCATCTATCCAGGGAACAATTCCAGACCCTCAGTGGAGGACGTGACTGGAAAGGAACGTATCAGGACTATTTACTTTCACTCGCTACTGTGTGTATTAATAAGACAAAAGTCCTCAATCAGTATTAAAACATATTTAGATAGACGGCTCTACAGTTACTTTTATGGTGATTATAAGGGGGACATGTTCATATATGTGCTGAAAGTATTGTTTTTGTTTTTTTTTTTTTAAAAAGGTTAACTAATTAGAATTCACATTGCTGTTGCTTAATGAAGGTGGTCAGAAAAGCTCTAAATATCTATTTTTTAATGTGTAGCCTACATGTTAATTTTTTTTTAAATTTCTTTTTAAATGACCAGCTACATGTTTTTAAGCAAGAATCTGAGACTGTTGTGTGTGCTTGTGCTTGTGAATATGGTGGCGCTCAATAATCATTTGGTTTGCATTTTTAAAGCTTTGTGCAGTGATTGGCTAATTTAGTGGATAACTCAATGATTATCTACTGTTTGAGCTCTTGTGTGTGGTATATATGTTTGTGTACTAAATGGCAATGCTGGATTTTGTATCTGTGTACCCAGTTTTTTGTTTGCTTGGACAATCACATTTGAATTATTGGACAAAATAAGCAGAATTCAACAAAAGAATGACCCCAGTATGGAGAAGCATGCTGGTGAATGCACAGGCTCACAGTAAATACTGTGAAAAAGAAGTGGTGAAGTGGACTGGTTACAATAGCTGTTGTGCTGGCAAAGAGAGATAGAGAATAGGATGGACAAATGTATTGTACTGTGTAGTGCTCAGTTAAAAAAACAACACAGCAAGTTGCATCTGAATGTTGACTTGCTCACCCCTCTATAATAGAAAATCACCCAATCAGAGCACTTTCTGCACTCTCATTTTGCTCAATAATATCTTTTTATTTTAGAGGACGAGAAGACTTGCTCAGATTCGGTTACAAAAATCTGACAATGACATTAAAAGACTAAATGGGACAAGAGAAGAAAAAGACATTAATGTTAGTAGTTTATCTCAAAACATATTTAAAGCTTCAATCATGAAATGAGGTGTTACTTTGTAGAGGTAATGTCTTATATCTTAGTGATCAATCACTGTCATTGCATCGGGTTGTGTACTGTATGGCATCAGAGCAAGTACAAGTACATCTGACATAAATGTACAGTTTCTCATTTCCGCATTTGTGCTGGTTGTGAGTACCTACTTGTGTGTATCCATGCGTGTGTGTGCTTGTTCGTGTCTTGCTGAGCAGAGCTCTCTTTCCCACCAGGTAAGAACCATCGTTTTCCGTCCCTGCGTGGAGCCGTGAAGAAAAATGCGGCTTTCCTTCGTAAGGCGTGTGCGTCTGTCTGCATGGTCCACCACTAGTTTAAGATTTACTGGAAACGTGATTCTAGACATGCAAGCGGACTGCACCCTCTCCTCTCCCCTCTTCTCTGCCCCCTCCAGAGCCTCAATGCTAAAGGGGGCAGTGGCTGCCTCTCAACACAGTAAAGCGGTTTATTCTCTCTGTCATCCTAACCCCTTTTGTACACCTTCCATTGAATAATAATCTAATCTCAAGGCCATTTATATTAATATTTTCTCGCAGTGAAGACTTGGAGGTTTGCCACCAATTACTGTCCCTGCAGCTGGCAATATTGCATGTCTTCACTGCGATAAAACCTTTACTCTGTTCCATGGCCCTCAACTTTTAATTATGTGCAATCAAAAAGATGAGAACTATTAATGTCAGGAATATGGAGATGTGGAGAGAAAACTGTCTGGATTGAGATGCAGCCATTATTTTCCCTTATACGTTCATAGGAAAGGATATAGTTTGCATCTGCCTGAGTTGTTTAAAAAGACAAAGTAAGAGGACGATGTCATCATAGAAAATAACCAGAGTGAGTTTTACACACTGGACATGACAAATGAAAACCTTTGTAATATTTGTGATGTCACAGTCCTCTCTCTGCTTTTGCAGATTCCTTTCCAAAATATCCCCCTGCATTATTGTTAGCCACGCTAGCTTTGATTACAAAGGTTAATAGATAAAAGGCCTTTAAATTTGAATTTTAGCCTTTAGTATCATTTTCACCAGGCACCTGCCATTAATTCAGCAGACCTCTGTGTTGAGCACTTACATGCTAAGAAGCTGTTCATTGGTTATTTTTAATCATCTATTAAATGCCAAAACTGCCTTGTGAGAAAAGACTAGAGACTAAAATTCAAAATGTTAAAATATTATATTAAACTGCATGAAAATCCTCATGTTCTGAATGTTAAGACAAGTAACTGTGAACTCACATTTATTTTTTTATCAGTACGATATCAAAATTTAAAACTACAGAACAATCCTAAAATGAGTTCTGGAGAAACTGGCGAGAGAAATTAATATGTGACTCAAAGGTACAATACTGTAAAAGTTTTAGTGAAAGGAAGTTCTATAATTAACTAAAATGAGAAGTGAGGAGAAATGCTTGTTTGACTCGACTTGAAGTCGAGGATGTTTATGGATTTGTGGAGCATGATAAGAAGCGAGCCCTGCTTCACACTGTCTCATAATACCACTTTGTACCTCAAGAGGCAAATCTGATAGTACAGCTTAGGTTTCTCTCTCTTGCTCCTCTCCTGCTTTACACTCTACTCCTGTCACCACTTTAACTTGCCTTGTCTTAATCGTCCCTGGAGTCCTCTGTACGGAGCCACTGTAATAACCTTTCCACAGAATTCCCTGTGGTCAAAAAGACCCGTGCCCTCTTTGCCCTGAAACCTCCTCCTCCTCCTGGTTTTCCATAGCCCCTGTGCTAACGACGTAAACGCCAAAACTCCCCCCGTGCTTCAAACTCCCGGTGTAGAGAGGGTCAGCTAATGGGACTGCTAGCTAAACAGCTAACATAATTAACATTTGCCTGGAGAACTAATTTGTCAATTCATGTTGCATGTTTTAGCTCTGTGATCAATACACTAGCACACTCACTACCGTAGTGATCACATATATATATATATATATATATATATATATATATATATATATACACACACACATAAAGTTATTCTCAGAGGTACCGTTTAATGTTTTTGTCACATGCCAACATTGAAAAGAATGAATGAATCTCTCTTCTGTGTTGAAAAGTGTGACCCTTCCCTGTCTTTCTCATTCCCTTTCTGTCTCCTTCCATTTCCCTCCCCTCAATGCTCCTTATTCTTTTCCTTCCTTTTCTCAGCGTCTTGGGTCTTTGGGGTTTACTCTAACAATAGGTATTAAACTAGTTCAGAACTCCATTGAGGAGAAGGCACCAGGCTAGTTTTATATTTGAAAGGCTTTAGCCTTGGGAGAGACTGGAGGGCCCAGAGTGCTTTTAACTAAGTAGCATAGCAGCAGGTGGCACGTGTTGAGAAGAGGGAACAAACAGCTTGTTCACAGCAGAGGCCTTAGTGTTCAGGTCTTGATCCCTACAAGACAGAATTCATCCATCACCAACCATGTGGCAAAGTACACTCCTCACTTATTGTACCTTACTTTGAAGTCTTGTGTTAGCAAAGTGCTTGCAAGTCAGCTGATGGTATAAAACACAGCATAAAAAATACATTTTTAAACCTATGAATGCTGCAAATCTTATTTACTAATTTATATGAAATCCATTGTTAGAAATCCTTTTGAAATCTGCCCTGGGAACTGGGTTGGTCTGCAAAAAGAGATGTGAATGCTGTTGCAAAAACTGGACATTTTGTCAGGGTTGGTTTTTTTGTTGTTGTTTTTTTTTTTTTTGGTTTGTAGCCAAGACTTTGAATGAAGAATGGCTTGATGAATGCTACCCCCTTTAGCTTTGGATAAATGACTGCATGCTGAGAGGGACATTGCTTGCTTTTCTTTGCTTTGGTTGATTGCTTATTTGTTTGACCTAGAATTATTTATCTATATTTATCCAAGGTCATATAATTCATCCTTATACGTTCAACGTGATTTGCCTTTTGTCAGTGGAACGTTAGATGTGATCATTTGATTTCCTATCAGCAATTCTGCATGAAACACTATCGAAATCTCAGCAGAAATGCAGGACTAAAATCAGGTTTAAAATTATGTTGGGAAAGCATCTTCTAACACATTGTACACATGAACAGTTCAACTGCTGCTGATGTTATAGAGAACAATTGCATGACAGTCCTGAATAATGTTTTTTAAGATGCCCTCTCCTCCTAAATCCTGATCACGTCCCTAGGTTTCATGCTAAGAGTCTTTCTGCAAGAGTAGGTTTTGCTTTTTCTTTTTTTTTAAAGGAGATATCTTATTTTAACACAAGACCCATTAAGATTCATATGCAGTATCTGACTCCAGTGCCCAGAGGGTGTTACAATAAGTGTTTGAGGTGACAGTGGGGGGAGTGCAGCTCATTCCTCCAGGCAGGCAAAGACTGACAGAAGCAATAAAAAGCAATGTATCACTTTGTATCAGTCTCTCAACCAGCCATCTCCACATTTGTCCTTTTTTTTTCTCCCCTTCCATCCACCTCCTTTGATTTAAGTTAGTTTTACCCGTAATTCCTTTTTATCACTTTTACATCCTTAACCTCCGATTCATATGACTCCTTCCTCTACAGCAGTCTCTTCTTAACACCTTGTTACACTTGTCTATAGGGTTAGGGTTTCCATGGGTTTTAAAACAGAGTAAGATTTGGCCCTGTGAGCTTTCTACCTGTTTACACATCTGCAAAAAAATTAAACCTTTGGTGCCATGGCTTTATCTTTCCTTTAAAAAGCTCCGACAGCTTGATAAAAGTTTAGAAGACTGAATAAAAAAGCATTTCAAGGTCTTTTTTAAAATCTTGTCTGCAATTAAGCCCCAACATCCCTTGCAAGGTTTGCAGACCAAGTACTGAAATCTACAGCGAGTTAAGCATCTACATGAACTGTAAAACCACAAAAGGGTTTTGTAAAGATTTAATTCACCAGGATTTGAGCAATCCCCCAGCTTAGAAATCGAAATCCATCTTAATAGCTGTTGAAGAGAGTTGTGTCTCAGGATCCCTAACCGGTAAATACTGCTAGTGTGGCAACTTAGTGTGTAATCAGTATAGGCAATCAGTGCAAATGCATATAATTGAGAGGTTTTTTTTTTCTGAAATTAGATTCAACAGTGTTTGACACAGTGTCCAGTGCAGCTTCTCAGTACTGGATGCCCTTTGAAGCTTTCAGTTATGTGTTTGTGTATTCAAAATTATGAAAGTAAGGATATGCAGCCCTGTCCTATTAATTCATCTTTCTCTTTCTCTTTTTCTGATTTTCTTTCCATTTCTCCTCCTCTCTGCCTCTGCTCCTCTCTGCCTCTCAGTGAGCATGCCAGCCAGTGAGAATGAATCAGTCAACACAGACAACGTCCCCGGGGGAGACGTGGAGGGAGAGACCTGCTGTACCCGGCTAGCGTAAGTGCATCACCCTCTCGCATACAAAACTCATCTCCTCCTTCTCTCCTTCAGCTGTCTCAGTCACCTTTTATCAATCCTGAGGATAAACTCAATCCCGCATCTCTCCTGTATTAGCGCTTAAGGGTTAGTCATGGTACAAGTGGCTTAGCCTGCCTCTATCCTTCACTGATCTCTCTAAGCCAGACCTCTGTCTCATCAAGCTAACGGAGGTTTGGAAAAATTCAAGCTCAGACACTGTTAAGAGGAGACCAGAGAAGGGTGTGTTGTCATCATACTGCAAACTTATCAAATTTTGAAAGAAGCTTGGTGGATCTGAAGAGACAAATAAGCAGAGGTGCTGGTTCCAGAAGTTGTCTATCTATCTCTTTTTTTAGCGAATACAATGATTTTTTGAACTAAGATCTGTGGGCTTGGTGAAACCTAGTTTGGGTTACCTAAGAAAGGAATATTAAAATGTTTTCGATGTGTTTTTGGACTCATTTTGATATGAAAAATGTGTCATTGCTTTCACCTATATTTCCAAAAAGTACATTCTTCCCTATTTTTATAATTTGTAACCTTTGTTTTCTGAGTCTATCCAGTTGTGTTATGAGAAGGTTTTATACCTCACTGTGTCAAAGAACCTTAAAATGTGAATATTACACTTTGAATAGCTGTTTATTTTTATGAAGTACCAATCAGTCCAAGGCTATGATCTTAACTGATGGCATTACAGTATATAAATTCAATAAGAGGAAGAAATGAAAGGTTTCAAAGTGCTTATTGACTAATGTGATTAAACACAAGCTTGGCCATTATGTAGGACTTCAGCAGAAAAGCAGGACATGGATACATTTAGATTTTTATCAGGTTTTGTTTCCCTTTTCTTTCTCCGTGTCTCTCTTCTCTCTCATTGGAATCAGAATCAGTTGTATTGCCAAGTTTTCACAAACAAGGACTTTGACTTGGAGTTTTGGTGCATAACAATAACAAAGAAAGATGAAAAATGTAAAGATGAAAAGCAAGAAATAGTCACCATTTGTGAGAATGTGACACATGGATTCAGACCTTAATGTAATATGTGGTAACTGTGGGATTTGTGGTTGGGGGTTTGAGAGTCAGTGGTGGTCTTTGGCCTTGTTGATTGGGCCAGCTGCAGTCAAGAAGAAAGTGTTGTAAAAACTGATGCTCCCACTTGAGGTCCTGTGTGATGATGGTGCCCAGGAAGTGGACAGAGTCACACAGGGCGATGGGGGCAGGTAGACTGGGTTCTTCTTTGCAAACCACAACCATCTCCACTGTTTGTGTGTTTCGTGTGTTTGCTGGTTAAGTGCTTTCCTGTGGGAGCTCACGAACAGCTGACTCACTTGCTCCTGCTCCCCTCATCTCCTTTCACTTTTTACATTATTTAAACAAGTGTGTTGCCTTTTTTTCCCTTCGACACAAGGCCGCACAGGAGCCGTGACTTCAGCAAACCCACTTCAACACACACAAGCAAACACACCTACATACAAAGCTGTTCATATATAACGGGGAATGACGCAGAATGGAATAGAACAGAGTATAAAATAGACAATTTAGAGGAGAAATCAGACTGAATCAAAAACACTCTTGACAAGGGGAACAGTACAGCAAGTAGGCACACTTGGATGGCACACTGTTGTTTATCTGTACTCTCGCTGTCCATCTGTTATTTTGTCTTTGTGAAGTTGTTTGTGTTTATTTGTCGACTGTCAGACCAAAACAGCTCTAAAAAAAAAGGATTTGTCATATCTGAATCTTCAGGAGGTGCCACAAACCCAACACATACTACCTTGGGCATCTTGAAATTAACTTGTTTTATCTTACAAACAGTACAAAAATCAAAGGTATTCATTTTTATGGCATACATGACAAAAGAACATCAAATCCTAATATGTGAGAAGCCTGTTCCAGCAAATCTTGCTGGTTTTGCATTAAAAATTAGCAAATATTCTCATTTAAATATCAAAGCTCACAGTAGTTAATTTTCTGTCATTCAGCCAATCAATTACTGTAATAGACTAATTGTTACAACTCTACATGAGGGAATTTCAGGAACTAATTTTTATGCTTTGACGAAATAAGCAAATCTTAACTCAAAACTCTCTTACCAGCTATTTCTGGAGCCTTCAGCCCCTTCTGACCATCTCCATCAGCTTATTCAGTTTGCACAAGTACACATTCAGCCATTGTATGTATCAAAGCTTGAATATTCAACAAAATAACTATCACCGCATGCTAGCAGATTATTTAAATGTATACATATATATATTCGATATGACCACAATAAACATCTCTGTGGCCCAGGGGGTTATTTTCTCATCCATAACTTGTAAAAAACAGCACAATAAACCTTATTTGGTTTTAAAATTTACATAAAAATGTGTTGGTCTACTGCATCCGTCTTCCTTTTCTATTTCCAAGAGAGAAGCTCAAAAGTTTTACTTAACTGAGTCATTTATTACAGTGATCTGACCAAGTATATAGTAAACCTTGCACTGGAAGACTGAAAATGCAAGACCAGTCTTCCCTCAGTGAAACTGCAGCGAGTCTGGCTAGGGGCATTTGCTTACACTATTATGGAGATAGAATTTGAGACTTTTAGTGTTTGTCAATTCTTCTTTACATCACTATGGAGACAGACCTCGGGGTAGGAGCTACTTCGGCGCCCGCGGTTCTAATAATCGAGACGGACACATAGAGAGAAGAGACGTGCGTACTGTCAGCCCCCATATCCAGCCAGTCAGTCATTTTATTTCATTCAGTCAGTCAGTGAGTCATTTCATTGCTTCACTCAGTCGGTCAGTCAGCCAGTCAGTCAGCGGGTCATTCAATTCATCTGCTTTTACAGACAAGATCAGTACACAGTTTCTCACAACAACTGTACGCAACAGTGAGTGATACTACTAGCATCCCTTTTGATTTTTGCATTTTTCAATATTAGTAAAGGCACTAAAATGAAAACTAAATGCAGCAAAGGGAGCCGTAAAAACACTGCCTGGTACATCTTTGGATGTGGTTATTGCATTCACCTGTTAATCAAATATTTGTACCATTTTGTCAATAAAGTTTGGTTGTCGTTAACCAGCCCTCAGCTGAGAGAACAGACTCAGACAGCCTCAATCAGCTGAATCATCTTATCTGAACATAACAGATTGAAACAATTTGATATGTAGTGGAATCAGACTTCTGCAGTGGTCATTATTTTCTCTTTTCTTCTCCTCTCCTCTCACTGTCTTTTCTTCTTTTCTTATCTGATCTTCTATTCCCCTTTCTTCTCTTTCCAAAGACAATGTCTTCCATAATCTCTTTGTCCTCAGTACTTTTTGTGTGTACCTTTTACTGTTACAGTGGTGAACAATCAACAGACATTTTTTCTGTTAACAACTTGTGTTTTGTTCGCACCAGGGCTGATTGGAGGAATTCCAAACGTACAGCTTAATTTTTTTCTTTTGACTGGATGCCACTGTATATGTGTCAGGGGGTGATTTGTTATGTTTTCATAATGACAGCTTTCAGTCTAGTTCATCTCAGAGCCTAAACAAGCAAATGTGTCCCCGTTGATGGCAAATAATACCATCTCAAAATTGCAGGAAATACTAGACTTGGACGACTAAATTGACAAAGGAACGTATTTGCTTAGTCATTTGTGATAATGAGGGATGCCCTCCCCCTTTATCATTCTCAGGTCACCCCTTTCATGTTGTGTACCTGTCTATATGTGTGTTGTGTGTGTGTATAATCCATTCTGTTCTCTGTGTTCCAGAAATAGGATCTCCAAATCCAAGTTCAGGTTAGTACATGTTGTTTACCACAGTCTTTTAATTCGTCTGCTCTAATGTCCTTACTGCTGTGGTATTTGTATAGTCGTTGAAAGTGTGTGTGTGTGTGTGTTTCTTGTGCACACTCATACACAAGCACACACCGAGAAACTGACATAGCAACAGATAGCCCTGCTCTTGAGAGGATGAGTGTAACTTCTTTGGAAATGCACTTTCTTTTACACATGCTTTCTCACCAAAAGTTAGATGAGAAGATTGAAACCCCTCTTGATGGCTTAGCTTAGCACAAATACTGGAAGTAGCTAACCTTGCTCTGTCCAAAGGTTTAACAACTTCCTGGAGACTCTTCAGAGTTACGATTTTCTTACTTTTGGGTTGCAGTTTTGCTCCATTTCCAACCTTTGTCCTAAGCTAAGCTAACAAGCTGCTCTCTGTAGCTTCATATATAACAGGCAGAAATGGGAGTGGGTTGGATTTTCTCATCTAACTCTCGGCAAGAAGGCAAATAAGTGTCATTGCTAAAAATGTCAAACTATTCCTCTCAAGAAAATTGATCTTTTCAAAACAAATAAATGCAAATAGCCAACTGTGTTCTTTAAAGGTCATCCATTGTGACAAATGACATTAACGATGACATGTCTTTTTAATGTAAAAATGCATGTCCGCTTGTGTTGTGTTGTGAGTTGTGTCCCATGTAACAATCAGTGTGCATCATGGCAAAGGCCGCTGTGTGCCATAACTCACTCCTAACAGCTCACACACACTTAAATTACGTATACATTATGTACAGACAGAGAAGGACAGCACTTCCTCATGAGCTGTGTTGATCTTTTTGAGAAGAAGTGTTACAGAAACAGTACCTGACAAATATTCTTGCAAGCAGGTCTGGTGTTGTAGTGTGCCACTGGAGAAATACTAGGTAGACACTCACAACAGAAGAAAGCGAGAGACTTGATGAGGACGCAATGATCCAGATTCATTTAGGTGTTATATATAATAAATAATAGCTAGCTGGTCTGTGATGAAAAAACCCGCTCTCTTCTCAGTCTCTGTTGTCTTACAAGAGGGTAACTCATTACAGTTCTGGCGCCAGCATGCCGACTCCACACATCAAATACAGAGAAGTGTCAGCTTGAGAACAATCCCTCCACTTGTCTAGTCATAACCACGCTGCCAAGGTCAGAGAGAGGGGCTCTTCTCAGCTATGTC
The DNA here is from genome assembly GCA_029783805.1 of Acanthurus tennentii. Taxonomy (NCBI): domain Eukaryota; kingdom Metazoa; phylum Chordata; class Actinopteri; order Acanthuriformes; family Acanthuridae; genus Acanthurus; species Acanthurus tennentii. Next base: position 10,170,605 of record JAPZDZ010000015.1, read on the forward strand.
TTCCTCTCTAAACACCAAAATCCAGGCTGAGTCAGTTTCCAGCAGAGATAACTCAAGCAAGTGAGACACCCCAAGGTCCTTTAATCTTCACAAGTGGACAGTTCGTACCTTCTCTCATGTCGAGGTTCCACTACCCCTTTTAAATTATAGCGATGATTTAATAGTAATCTACCAATTTTGTTTATACAGATCAGTCATTTTCGAACACAGTCTGATTAATGCTTACATTTCTTAACCTCTCTTCATCTTCGCTGTATCATGATCTTGTTTATTCACTTTGTCTGTCGTTAAAAAATCATTGTCTCCCAATTTACACTCAAGGTAGTTTGGAGCAAATTCTTTCAATGGCATCTTGACAGCAACTGTCCTAAAACTTCACTTGTGGCTGAGATACCTTGATTTTGTTTTTATTTCTGTTGCTGTTACTATTATTGTCAGTAGAATATAAAGGACAGTTATAATACTTCAGCTGTCCAATTATTTGAATGTGGGCGAAGGTAAAGAAAAATGCTAGGATTCTTTGCTGGTCCACGTAGATGTGGCTGTGAGGTGTGAAGCTGGCCATTAACAGAAAGCAATTTTATTATTTTATTTATCTACTATTTTCAACAGTAGAGGGCAACAAAAGTGCAAAAGTCCTTGTGTGCAACAAAATACTGAACATGTAGAACTGTCTAAAAAGAAAGAAACTTTTTTCTATACTACATTGAACCGCTTCTTTCTTTTAGAAGCATGATTTTTCCTTGAAGTGTGAATCACAATTTAGCACATTTCAGTTTAAATTTGTGCCTACAATCATTTCATAAGAATAAGTGTTCCTTTTTTGTTCCTCAAATGGTGCATATCTCGTACTGCAACAAAGCTCTTTATACTGGCTTCTCCTTGGTGTGAAACGTCTCGGAGGATGACTAACTGTTCCACAGCTCTGCTCTCAAACAACAGCCAACCACAGGCCAAGGAGTGATGTCATCACAATTCTGTAGACAGTCTAATTGACTCTTTCTTTTTCTTCTCTTTCCTCCGCTGTTTGATTTTCACTTTCTCCTTCACTTGTTTCTGTTGATCATCCTTTTGTTTTTTTCTTATATCTTCTCTCATGGGCCCTGGCTCTTCCTCTTTCTCTCTTGTCACCCTTTTCTGTCCCTTCACTTCTGTCTTTGACCCTCGTGCCTCTCTCTTTCTTTTCCCACATCTCTCCCTCTTCCCTCCCTCTTTTCTCCCCCATCTTTCTTCACCTCTTCATCTCTCTCTCTCTCTCAATCTCTGCTTCTTGCTCTTCAGTCGATACTCCCGGAGGTGGAACAGGCTGTGTAGGAGGAAGTGCCGGGCAGCAGTCAAATCACAGGTGTTCTATTGGCTGGTCATCTTCTTGGTTTTCCTCAACACTCTGACTATCGCCTCTGAACATCACCAGCAGCCTCAGTGGTTAACCGATGTACAAGGTACATGAACGCACCCACACTCCCATGCACAAAAATAGACCTCTTTCCGTTCTGATCCTGCTTAAATTATTTACCTTTTCGGATTGTCTTTCTCTTTCCACTGTTTCTTTTCCTGTCCCTTTTTATTCCAACCTGATTTCAAACCCTCCTGTATTTCTCTTTTTTTTCTTTCCTCCTTCTCAGACATAGCTAACAAGGTGTTGCTCGCACTCTTTACTGGTGAGATGCTGTTAAAGATGTACAGTCTGGGTCTACAGGTAGGTGGCCAACAGTAACATAGTTTTTCATCCAATTATTTCTGTGGGAAAAGATTGTATTTTTATTGTCAAGAGAAGCATAAACTCTTGTCTTTATTATAATCTTCTTGTTATTAAATTTTGCGCTGTCTATAAACTCTCCACAGGCGTACTTTGTTTCGCTCTTCAATCGCTTCGACAGCTTCGTAGTATGTGGGGGAATTCTTGAGACCATTTTGGTGGAAACGAAGATCATGTCTCCTCTCGGCATCTCTGTGTTACGTTGTGTACGCCTGTTGCGAATCTTCAAAATAACCAGGTTAATAAAGATGTTTTTAAAGATCATTTCTGGGGGAATTATTTTGCCTGAGTCAGGTGAAGAGGCAGACAGGAAACAGAGAGAGCAAGAGGGGTAGGACACACAGCAGAGGTCGCAGACTGGATCGAACCTACTATAAGTTTTGCTGACAAAGATTGTTTGCTCTCGTTCACACACACACACACATACACACACATTCAAAGTGTCCTGCTGCAGTACTGGACAGAGAAAGACAATAGCAGCTATTGTATTACTAAATGTCCTCAGGATATATGATCTTAAATTGAAAAGAAAAAGGGGAAACAAAGTAAAAATAGACAAGCAAAGTGTGTGTCTATGAGGGATAAATGTGTTTTATCTACTTTCATTTTTGCACATGTGCAAATATTAACTGCATCTCTCTCCCTCAGATATTGGAACTCTCTGTCCAACCTGGTGGCCTCACTGCTAAATTCTGTTCGCTCCATCGCTTCCCTGCTGCTCCTGCTCTTCCTCTTCATCATTATCTTCTCCCTGCTCGGCATGCAGCTCTTCGGGGGGAAATTCAACTTCGACGAGACCCGACGCAGCACCTTTGATAACTTTCCCCAGTCTCTGCTCACTGTGTTTCAGGTAATAAAACTGTATGCCCCTCATCTGTCTTCCATTCTCAGCTTGTGTCCATGAAATTACTATCATTATATTTGTACAGTACAAAAAAGTCATCTAATATGAGGCTTACAGATGTGATAAATGCAATGTAAAAAGACCATTTTTAATGCAGATGATATTCTTAAACTGTTCATGTATCTCTCCACAGATCCTAACAGGAGAGGACTGGAACTCTGTCATGTATGACGGCATCATGGCGTACGGTGGACCGTCCTTTCCCGGCATGCTGGTCTGCATCTACTTCATCATCCTCTTCATCTGCGGAAACTGTATCCTGCCACAAGAGAGCCATACATAAAAAAGCTACAAAGCCATTTAATTTGGGTCTAAAGGGAGGTAGAGTAGTGATGAGTGATCTAATATTTAACAACTTTAAGATGCTACAAAGCCAAAACAGCTGGAGGTCATTGAGTGTGTCTTAAGCTGTTGGGAGTTTGGTGTCTTTCAGATACAGAAAGGTTGCTTATTATTTGCTTATCCCACCTGGGTTGTTTGCAGCCTTTCAAACTGACAATCTGATGGGTCAGCAACATCTTTAACTTCACCCCTCTGAACAGATATCCTACTGAATGTCTTCTTGGCCATCGCTGTGGACAATCTGGCAGATGCTGAGAGCCTGACATCAGCCCAAAAAGAAGAGGAAGAGGAGAAGGAGAGGAAAAAACTGGCCAGGTAGGGAAGGAGGAAAGACAGACACACAGTTAGCTGAGGAAAAAAAATAAGCACTGAAAAAAACTGGTAGGGTAACAGAGGGAGTGGGAGAGTTTGGCCAATCTCAGCAACGTAGAGAGAGAGCTTTAGCTTACAGCATCTTGAATAGTCAGTAATCTTCAGAGGCATTTAAGGATCCTGTTACTGGACTAAAAATGCCTCACAATTAGAGCATAAACTCTTACTTCAGGTTTTTAATTCAGGCTGACATTTGCCTGCTTTGCCTTTCTGTCTAAACCCATTTTATTAGGTAATTTCAGCATCCCAGTGCCTACAAAGGTCATTTATCAGCGAAGGTAATGGGAGAATTTTAGTGCAACTGAGGATGATAGCATCCCCCTTAGTGGCACAAATCATTAAATGTCTCCTTCTTGGGTGTAACCGGCATTGATCTGTGAAAAAGTGTGATGAAGAACAACTGTTTGCCTGCCCACTTTTCTTTTGTTTTAATTATGACATCACATCAAGTTTTTTTTTTTTCTTCTGCTCTTAGATTGGCCAGTCCAGAGAAGCGTCATAACAATGAGAAGCCACCACTAGAGGAGGAAAAGAAGGAGAAGATAGAGCTGAAATCCATCACCTCTGATGGAGAGACCAACACTGCTACTAAGGTACTTATAGACAAGAAAGAGTGAAGTAGGCACAGAATTCCAGTACACCAGTACATGTTTATTTAGTCAACAGAACTATACTGTATGTGTAGGTAAATAAATGTAATGCTCTCCGTTTGCAGATTAACATGGATGAGTACTG
>JAPZDZ010000015.1:10199528-10223407 GCA_029783805.1 Acanthurus tennentii
CAGGATAGCAGGAAAGCTTTTTTCCTTTTTTTAAGTCTCTCTGTGAACTCAAACTAATCACCCCCGGCTGAAGTTTTATGTTCATTGTACAGCTTTTGCTATTCCAGACATTTTCTATTTACATTCACAATTTTGATTTGATGTTGTAGGTTGAAGCAGGTCATCTGAAATAAGCAGTGTTTTGGTAGTGTAATTTTGAACTGTTTTTTAATTATCTGCAGATCATCAACCTGTTTGTGGCCGTCATCATGGACAACTTCGACTACTTGACGCGTGATTGGTCAATCCTGGGGCCGCATCATCTTGATGAGTTCAAGAGGATCTGGGCTGAATATGACCCAGAGGCTAAGTAAGTTTTAAGAGAATCAGCAAAATATGTCATGTAAACAATCCACCTTTTATTTACAGAGGCTGTGCAGAGTCCCAATAATGTGACGTCTGTGCTGTTTGCAGGGGGAGGATAAAGCACCTGGATGTGGTGACTCTGCTGCGGAGAATCCAGCCTCCCCTCGGCTTTGGAAAGCTCTGTCCACACAGGGTGGCTTGCAAGGTAAACACAACAAACACACAAATTCACAAAAGAGGTGTGAAGGCCTTTTTCTACTATTTTTAGATAAAAACACTCAGTTTGCTGAGTATGATAAATACAGGAGTACATACATACAGGAATTTTTCTTTGTGATAGCAATGTGGTGACATAATGACAGCTCATAACACCTTCCACAGTGATTCAAATGGCATATTGACAACAGATTGCACACGTAGAGGAAATATTTTAAGTATTTGGACATAAACATCTCTCAAGAGGAAATTAGTAGTGACCATAGTGTCAAACTCCTGTCTGCTTATTTTCAACAGACTATCAGCTTCCAGCATTTATTGGCAGGTGACAAGGAAATTTACCGGTCCACCATTTCCTTTTGAAATTTTACCCAATTAAACATAATGTTCTGTCTCCTGCAGCGTCTGGTGTCGATGAACATGCCTCTGAACAGTGATGGGACAGTGATGTTCAATGCTACGCTGTTTGCCCTGGTCAGAACCGCACTCAGGATCAAGACAGAAGGTAACAGACTCAGAAATGAAACACTTATGCAGCTGTATAGCCACAAGATAAACAAATATACACATGGCGGATACTATGTACAGCATATGATAGGAATTTGATTTTTTTATTCCCAGGTCCTTTGCTTTTCTTTCTTTTTTTACCTTTATCATGTCAGAAAAAATATCCATACATAAATCAAATTCTTAGATGATATCTTGAAACTTTCACAGCACATCAGTTTGTCCTGACTTCCTTTATGTTGCCCTGTCCTAATCCTGACAACATGATGTAGAAACATGTGTGACTCCACTGTTAAACACATAAACAAACATTGTCCCATAGATACAGATACAGACAGACTTGTGCTAAAGCTTTCACACTGGACAGGCTGTGAGTTAATGTAATGTGCGACTGTGAAAATCCTGCTCATGTTTTCTGTGTGTGTGTGTGTGGCTGCAGGGAACCTGGAGCAGGCAAATGAGGAACTGAGGGCAATAGTGAAGAAGATCTGGAAGAGAACCAGCATGAAACTCTTGGATCAAGTTGTGCCCCCTGCTGGTGGTATGTGTACTCTCAGACACAGTTTCCTAAACAGTTCCAAATGATAAGCACACATGTTATTTTCATCATGATTATAAATATGTATTTCTTTTCTGCAGATGATGAAGTAACAGTCGGGAAGTTCTATGCCACCTTCCTCATTCAGGAATATTTCCGCAAGTTTAAGAAGAGGAAAGAACAAGGGCTGGTGGCCAAGGTGCCCCCCAAAACTGCCCTCTCTCTGCAGGTACACAAGCATTTTGTTTTCTTTCAGTCATAAATGTGCATATTTATTTCATTGTCAGGACGATCAGATAACAAGGTCAATTAAACTGTGGCTTTGATGGTTCCCCAAATGATCAAAATGATATGAGGGGGAATATGGTTTAGATACTATCAGAGTACAGATGCCTCGTTTCCGGGAAATGACAAGCAAAATAAACATTTTTGTCACTGTGTTACTGAGTGATAAGTACAACACTCAGCTCGTCTGGTCTGTGCGTAGGCGGGCCTGCGGACTTTGCATGACATTGGTCCAGAGATTCGGAGGGCCATCTCTGGAGACCTGACCGTGGAGGAGGAGCTGGATAAAGGCTTGAAGGAGCCTGTGTCGGCTGCGTCCGAGGACGATATCTTCAGGGTAAAGGTTGGATACACACACCCTCACTCACTCTCCCAAGAGGCAGAGAAAGAGTTGACCGGCGTCCAGCTTGAAGCCACATTATTGCTCCATGCACACACACAGACATGCTTGCATGTGCTCAGAGGCTCAAAAAGACATTTAAAAAGCAGCATTTCTCCACCACATAGCTTGGCTACCAATCACCGCAAAACCTGAACTGAATTTTGCAAACTGGTCACATGCATTTTGGAAGCAAACCCCATTGCCGCAAAATGTGAAATAAGAACAACGCAACACTTTTTCTTACAAAATGAAAACTATAAAATCAAACACACAGTGACATTTTATCAAACAGTTGAGGTCAGAAAGCCTCTCACAAAAACTACACACAACACACACTTCTTCGCTCAAGGGTAAGTTTTACGACTTATCAGCCTTCACTGTCATCACCACATTCATGTGCTTTGTTTTGCTAACTGCTGCATTTTGTTTCTGTTACATACTTTATGTAACAGACAGACTGAAATAAGTGGTTCTGAATATTTTTGAGCAACACAGTTTAATTTAGTTTAACTTAATTTAATTTAATTTAATTTAATTTAATTTAATTTAATTTAATTTAATTTAATTTAATTTAACTTAATTTAGAAGGAGAAGCTTTCATCAGACACTTATCAGTTATTTAAAACTATAAAGGTTTCACACCAAGATTTATTGCCAGATAATTCAGTCTCAAAATTTTGCCCAAATATCAATGTATTTTTTAAAAAAAAATACATTTCAGATTCAGGGATACACATTACAAATACAATCTGCCCTTGATTTGTGACACAAGGCCTTTTTTTGCATTTCCATCTTGGCTGAGGAAAGATTTGTTGCTGCCAGCAGTGAATGTGTTTAAAAGTAAATCTGACTGAATGTTTGACTGCAATAAGATACAAAGATGTTTTAATGTAAACACTGATTCTTTTCTCACCTTTCCCTTTCTCTTCTCCCTTTTTGTCTTACATCACCTCTTTGCCCCTTCCGCCTCCCCTCATCTCTCTCTCTTTCCTCTCATCCCACAGCGTACAGGTGGTTTGTTTAGCAACCATGTAAACTATTACAACCAGAGTGATGGCCGAAGTTCCTTCCCACAGTCTTTTACTACCCAGCGTCCCTTGCACATCAGCCAGAAAGGCTCTCCATGTGAAGGCGAGAGTCCTTCCCACGAGAAGCTCATGGACTCAACCACCTTCACCCCTTCCTCTTACTCTTCATCAGGCTCCAACGCCAACATCAACAATGCCAACAACACCGGCATGGCCGGGGTGGCGACTCAGGGAATCAGTCGATTCCCAAGCCCATCCATAAGCACTGTGGATGGGCACACGGGACAGCCGCTCACCCCGATCCTGCTGCCAAGATCTGCGTGGTGCTTTCCTCCAAAAAGGTGAGAGCAGGGTTGACAGCAGATTACATTTTCATCCTATCAGGTGGTTATTATAATTTTCTTTCATTGAAGTGGTGTTTTGGAGTCATATTTCCTTTTCTACACAATGAGCTCTTCAACAGAGGCAATAATTATTAGTCTGCCTCTTTCATTGCCTGACCATCATTACAGCTATTTAGCTAGTCAGCTAACATAATGAACAACATGACATTTCAGTACAGACATAAATGGCTCTTCTTTTTCCTTTACTTTCTTTCCCCTTCCTCTTCTCTTTTCCCATTTTTTTGTTTCTGGTGGCGAGCAGGACGTGTTTTTATGACACCCTTATGCGGTATGTTGCCAGGGGACAGAATGAGAAAGTGTGTGTTTGAGTGTGTGTGTGTGTCCCCTGAAATGCGTGCTAAAAGGTTTCATAAAGCTATATAAAATGGCACTGCTGTAAGAGACTTGTTGCCATGCACATAATGCTTAGGTTGCCATAGCAAAAGGCAGGCCTATTTGCTGCTAACAAAGCCATAGATAGACTGTTTGGTGCAACAAGGCCAAATCTCCTCTATCACAGGCTCTTATTGCTGCTGTTCTCTGCTGTTTTATTGTAATTTATGGCAGGTCTGGGTTAGAAACAACGTCTGAACTTTGTCCATCATCTTTGTAGAAACTGTGATGTGCGGAAACATTTGAAAGCTTATACAAATCACATATTGTTATTCAGCACAGCGTTCAGTTTATTTCAGTACATTTGCTGTACAGTTGTGAAGTATTTAGTAAAAAACAAAGCACACTGCAAAGCTGCTTTGCCTTGGCCAACCTGTGGTTATTTGGGCAGGGGTCTGTTCATATACAAGATAGATTGCCATGAAACTTGCCCTTGATATTCTGTGTCCCACAACAGATCATATATATAACTTAGTGTAAATTTAACCCCAGATAATGAACATTTTCCATTTAAGACACAAAATAAGATCTTAGCAATTCTCTCTTCATTGGAAGAGCCCTTTTCGTTTAAGTGACCCCTTTGGTTTCTTCATTTATCTCTCCATTTATTCTTTCATGAGGAAACATTGTAGCTTTCAGTTGTTGTTGGCTAGCAGTGCTTTAACCTTATGTTTGTTTCAAAAGTATTTCAATTAGCTTGACTGTACACAGACTGGGGCTTACAACAGATGAAGATCACTGGTAAAGAACAGCTTGTACATTTGAAAGGGGAGTTTGCCTCCCTTACTTTACCTGGGTTAAGACAAGGCATTACAGGTAAAAGTGAAGTATAAGCTTTCTGATGCACTATCTGTATGTATTTCCTTGATTTAGCGACAGGGTAACATCCACCGAGCTGCCGAGTGTAGTGAGTTTGATCAGACTCACACAGAACAGTCTTTGACAGGTTTTACTGAAATGTCGTTCTAACCCAGAGTTTGCTGCGGAGCCCTTAAAAAGGATTAAAGGGACATCTGAACATTAAGAAATTTGATTTTGTTTTTCTTCACCAGGCAGTTTGTAGGAGAAGTTTATGTGCTAATGTCTTAAAAATACAAAGAAGAGTTGTAAATAATGGGTACTGCTAACTCTAAGCAATTTTTTTATGAATTTAGTTTTTTTAATTTTAAAATCAACCATGAACAGACAATTTTTTAAGAGCTGACATGTTTTAGCCTTCAAGTAAACTATCTGATGAAGAAGAAAAGATTAAACTTTGAATGTCAAGATGTCTCCTTATAGCTTAAGTCTGGAGTATGAAACAGATGTGAACAGATAGTGTGATAAGACATCTTTAAAATACAAAGAGAATCTTATTTGATGCGAACTAAATGCAGACTAATTCTGTCTTTAATGAAAAGAACACCACACCGAGAATTTCAGCATTTGAAAAGAACAGGTAATGACACAGAGTTGCAGACTTTCTTGTGTTTTCTGCAAACTAAATTGTGTTCAGGTTAATGGAGGCATTGCTTCCACTTTTTAAGAGTTGAGTAGAAAAGACAGGGTCTAATTCTAGGAATTATTGGCCTTTATTTAAAAGGATGAGAGCAGCATAAAAAGTGTTTTAGTTCCCTGTAGGCTGACATTAAAATGCTGCTTTTCAAGAATCAGCTAACAACATCACACCATGAGCTATTATCCTGTCAGTCCTAATCTTTGTTTTTTAAAGATGTCGGTTGTGCTATCAGTTGGCCATATTCCAGGTGTTGCATTTGATGCTTTTTACCATTTTGCTTTAAGAGAAAAGTTCCCACCTGCTACTCCTCCTTTATTTCCTCTAGCTTTTTCTTCATCTCTGCCCTTGTCTTTCCTGTTCCTAAATGCAGTAGTGGAGTGGGTTTTTTCTTCTGAGCTGTTTTTTTTGCTAATCAGCTGCTTTTTTTCTGTGTTTGTGTTTACATCCTGTCTGCCTATTTTGTTTACCTGTCTTTGGTCTGTGTTTATGTTCATTATATATGTTTGTTTGTTTATTTGTTTGTTTGTTTGTTTCTGGTTGTGTGCTCAATTATTCGTCCGCAGCTCGGACTCAAGCGACAGCCGTCTGCCAATCATCCGAAGAGGCGAGGGGTCAACGGAGGAGACGTATGATGAGAGCTACGGTGATGACAGGGAGTACCAAGAGCACGACCACTCGCTCTCCTCTGACATGTACTGCTGAAACACACACACACACACACACCCAACAGTTCAGCTTTAACATAAATATCTGTTTAAATTCAGGGCAAGTCTTTCATTAACTCCTCTCTTTTTCCATGTATACTTCTCCCTAGGCTTGTGTATCATGACGACACATGTAAGCAGTTGACTCCCATGGAGGAAGGAGAGGAGGTAGAAGACAGAAGAGGAGGAGGAGGGTGGCAATCTCCCAGGAGAGTCTTCCTCTGCCCCACTTCTTTGGGTGAGTAGAGATAAAAATATTTACTAAAAGTTCAAAAGTATTTATATATGTGAATAAAGTGCCTCCTTTGTTACAGTTTTGTCATTTTTAAATGTTGTGTGTATATTTGTTGTGTGTGTTTGTGTGTTAGGGCGGAGATCGTCGTTCCATCTGGAGTGTCTCAGGAGACAGTCGAGGCCAGACGTCTCCCAGAAGACGGCTGTACCCTTACACCTTGTACATCATCAGGTAGAAGTTGTCCACAAAAAAAGAAATATCAAACATATTCTTCACATTTAAATGCACATAAACAAATTGTAAATACAGTGATGTTGAACTCTCAGCCATCACCTCTTCCACCCCCCTGCTCCTTCATCCCTCTGCCCTCTCCTCCGTCTCCTCCTCCAGGCTCTGGCAGTCGCAGGGTTGAGTCCTCTGCTAAGAAGGAGTCACTCACCTACCCTCTTCAGCCGGCTGTGCTCCACGCCTCCAGCCAGTCCCACAGGTATACTGCACACTGAGCACACAGCCAAGGCAGAATGCTGTTACTCAAGTACTGGCAGGAATGTTGCATTACATTTCCTCTACAGGCACAAATTTACCTTTGTTTCATGAGGATGAACAGGCTTAGAGTTCTATTGTCAGTTTGTATTCTTGTCATGTTGCATTTTCTCATTGCACTTGTATTTTTAATATTTGCTTCTCCTGTCTTTGTTTTTGTAGGCCATGGCAGTGATGCCTCCTACCAGCGAGTGCCCTCTCTGAGGCTAGAGGGCACCAACTCCCATGAAAAGCTCAATACCAGCTTGCCCTCTGTCAACTGTGGGCCCTGGTAAGACTAAGTACCTTTAAGAGAGCTGCTAAAAATCCAAGTTAAGCTGTCAGAGTAGCAGTTATGATGATACCTATGAAAGTGGAGGATTAATAACTATCATCATTAACACATGTATTGTTTCTAGGTACAGCGACAGTAATGGGAACAGCCGGGTGCCCAGCCCGAGCCCTAGCACGTCTCGGCCGGTGTCACTCACAGTGCCCTCGCTACTGGGAAAAGACTCCAGTTCACTGTCTCATGGCAGTGCAGGCAGTCTGGTGGAGGCGGTAAGTGTGTGTGCGTGTGTGTGTGTGTGTGTGTGTGTGTGTGTGTGTGTGTACAAGTGTGAGAAGATTTCAGTTTACCTCTCACTTCTTCCGCATTCAGGTGGAGCTTAAATAATCCTCAACTGAGAGGATTTTCTGCTTTTTTTTTGTCTTATGTGAGAAAATCCTAACCTAAGAGGTTGAGATCACCACAGTGGGTCACAGGGGCTTAAGAAATGTCTAGCCGTACAACCTTTTAATTTTTTGGTAAATATTGGATAGTGTTAACCCTATTGGGAAAAAAAAATGGACTAAAATGACACAATCTGAGAGGTTTAGAGATAAAATGTATCATTTATAGGCTTTCAACATCCTTGCAAAGGCGTCATAAATGGAGTCTGCTGAAGTGACGTGTGGGTCATAGTGTTTTATATTCACAATCACCCAACCCATTTTAATATGCACTAATACACAATTTGTACTTGAACATTCATTGTGAAGCAATCATTAATTGCAACCTTTACCACTCAATCTCCACCTCTCTTTCTTCCTCCATTCCCCTCTTCCATTACTCTCTTCCATTTCCCCCTCAAGGTGCTAATATCAGAGGGTTTGGGTCATTTCGCCCAAGACCCTTCGTTCATCGAGGTGACCAAAGCCGAGTTGGCAGACGCATGCGACATGACCATTGAGGAGATGGAGCACGCCGCCAACAACATTCTCAACGGCAGCACGGCCACGAACGCCCCACCCAGCACCTCATCCACCTCCCAGCACAGCCCCAACGGCAACCTCCTCCCCTTCCATACAGCAGCAGCAGCAGCAGCGGCAACACAAAGGGACCAAACGGTCAGCGAGGGTGCCGTAGAGGCCGGAGGGAGCAGAGGCTCAGTCCACGGGCCGTCCTCTGTGGAGGAGAGGCAGGAGCTGCTAGCAGGAGGGAGGGGACGAGAGGAGGAGGAGGAAGAGGCAGAAGTGAAAGAGGAGGTGCACCGCAGAAGCTCAGTTGTGATGGGAGGAGTGCGGCAGAGAAACAGCGGGCTGTTGGAAGACGAGGATTTGGAGTGTGTGACGAGTTTGTAGGAGTCAGCTTGACGGGTTCGATCGGCCGCCTGGCCCCTCTGACATCATCAGAGACCAAAGCTTGTTAGCCCTGGGTAACACTGCCGCAGCTGGCTCTGTCTGTCCCCGCCCCTTACACACACACATGCACACACCAACTCACACACACAGACACACACACTGTATGCCTCTCTGCCAGACGTTTCTGCTCTGGACATTGGCGGCCAGTGACGCAACCTTAAACACCTGGTTATGACTTTGTATGAGTTTGTATGTGTGTGAATATTTGTAGTAAAGTATACCACACTATATACTATCTGAGTGTATGCTAATGTGTGTGTGTGTGTGTGTTTGTGTGTGTGGTCTATGATTTACTCTGTTTGTACTTGTATGTAAGTGCGTGTGTTCTTCACACGTGTCTGAGTGTGTCTCTAAAGTGCCTCACAGTTTTATCATGTCCTCAAAGTGTGAAGAGCAGAAAAGTAGAGACAAGCAAAAAAAAAAACAGCAGCAAGTGAAAAGAGAGATAAACGAACGCTAGAAAGGAAACAACAGAAGCAGGAAGTCCTTTTATGGATTTCCTGCAGTCGACATAGTGTGTTTTTTGTTTTCATTTCTTCTGCCTACTTTGGTGTTGTGTTATTGTTGTTTGTCTGGCCGCCATGGAGCCAGGTAGGGGACAGCAGACCAGCTTGTGGGGGGGGTCACTTAAGGATTCAAATCTGACCCCACCCAGTTGAGGTCAAAGGTCGACTCCTCCTTCTTGGTTCACTGATGAAGCGCTGTATTGAGTAAACAGGGGCAAGGAAACCCCTGTTTGAATTTCTCTTCCTCTTCCAAAGCTAAGGAAACTTGGAGCACAGCCCTGCCAGCCTGGGGGTGGAATTAAGGTGACACACCATCCCCAGCCAAGGGGGGGAAGGATTTGAGGGATGGACCAACAGCCTCACAAGGCTGCTGTAAGGGGGCCACAGCAGAGAGAGACACTCTCTGGCCAAAAGGAAGCTAGCCAGCTCTTTTATCCGCTGGTCAATAAGACGCCAGCGAGAGACAAACTCACCTCGTCCGTCACCTTGATCTGGCTTTGCCTCCTCCGCTGCTTTTCCTGGTTTGGCCACACCCGCTTCCTGCCCCAAACAGGAAATGGGAGGAGCAATTGGTGGCTAAGCAAGAGACAGCGAGCCCCCTTTTTCTGCCTCATACCTCGCCGTTCCTCACTCCTCCCTCTCTCCTTCCTCCCTCCTCTTTGGTTATCCCACCATCCGTCTCCCTCCATCGCTGGCTTTTTGCTTTCTCAGCCCTTTGGGAGGTGAGTGTGAACAGGGCAACGGAGACGGAGGGTGGAGGAGAGAACGGGAGTGACAGATTGAAAAAGAAACAGACTGGGCATGGATCTACGGAGAATCTGTCCGTCAATCAACCTCACTTTCTTCTCCAAGACCCTCCTCTTCCTGTCAGCATGGAGTCCTATTGGATTTGCTGCCACACGCTCTCTCTACTGACCACGCCCACTATGTATTTAACAGTTCAATATTGTGCAAAACTGGCTAGCCATGACTATTTTGTTTTATATTCATGATGTTATTGGTTTAATTTATCCTTGATTTGTTTGCACAATCGGGGTGCTGGTCTTATAAATGTATTTTTGCTCGGTTTATTTTAGGAGAATTTTAAGAGGTTTTAAGTATCGAAGCAGGGCGTAGTGTTTGCGTGTGAGTGTATTACTATATTTGTGCGTGCGGGGGTGTGTGTGTCTGCGTTTTAGTACAGGATGTGTGCGTGTGCGTGAGATAGTGTGTATCTAAAAGGGGGTCTTTCTCTCTATCAGTATGCACCTTTTACAGATTGTATCTATTTATTTATTTATTTTTCCCAGAAGAGAAAAAAATGTGTGAGGATGTGTGTGTGTGCGTGTCTTTTGTTTGACTGGTTACTTATGTATTCTAAAAAGCTGATTTTAAGCCTAGACAGTAAATTAAGGTAGCATTACAAGTATGGTTTTGTGTGTGTGTGAGAGAGAGTGTGTGTGTGTGTATGTATGTGTGTTATAATGGGCCTCCTTAACACAGGGTTACCATGGACAGGCATGCTTCCAAAGCTTTGTGGTTTCTTTAGCACGGTTTTTACTTTTTAGCCAAGCTGCAGAGTCAGAAGCCACTCTATCTTTAAAAAATTAGTCATCACATAACCTCTCTTTATTTTTTCTGTTTAGTGGTAGGTAGGCGTAAGGTCTCCAGTGAGGGCAGAGTGACGGTTAAGTTTACAGCTGCCAGGAGTTTCGGCATTGCAGCTTGGCCAGAAGGTAACGAGCTTTTTGGCATTTGCTGCTTTTTTCTTCTTTATGGTGGAATGGTCGCTCTGAATGGTAGAAGCACCAAAACTCGTACTGCCACAGTGACGCCTCAAGAATGAACTGGGGGATGACGCCCTGATCGCTCGGCTGTAACATACCATAATCACATGAGTTCATCATTTTAACGTAGTTTCAACTCCAAATGAACTATTAGGGCTGGTGTACAGATGCTGCAAGACTTCTGAATCACATCTCTTTGTCTGAGGTCTGCTCATATCACAAAACATGATGATTTGTTATTGATTTATTGACATTGTTAGAATTTTAAAAAGTTCACTGTCTGAATTATCATTTACTGGTAAAACAAAGTACTAAAAAAGATTATTTTTCAGACATGAAATGCTCTGATAATTGATAGGATGTGATAATTGTTTGGTTTATGTGATAAATTCTTGGATATAGATCAGAAAACTGTCGTCTAGGAGGGAAGTTGCCTCCTAGATGTTCCCCTAGTGGATTTTTGTCTTTTCATTTTGTTTTTTATGGATTTAAGGTAGCATGCTGACAGCTTTTTATTGACCTTTTTCTATTATGGCACAGGTATAAACCTCAGGCCTCAGTACATCACACAGGGCACAGGTCTCTCTTTAGAAATGTTAGTATCATATCTTCAGTACTAAAACAATTTAAATCAGATCTCAGATAGGGTTTTAAAGTCTGTCTTTTCAGACAAGTGTTCACATGCAGATACATCTCAGTGATAAATCAAATTTTATGTCATTGTTTCATCATTAAAACAGTACTTTTAAACTCTTAGTATCCCTGAAAAATCTAAATATATTAGTTATCTAGAATAGTTCAAGAAAAAGTTGTCACAGAGGACGAAATCTATAAATGATCTCCAAACATGTCACTTTAAAACGCATTGAATTCCCATGCAAAACACTATCACATGTCAACTTCAAGCCATTAGCTTTCACTTTAATTTACCTTAAAGGACTACTCACTGAGCTCATTCCTTCATGTTGAGATGAGCAGGTTTGTGGCAAGGAAGGGTATGCATGGACACACTGCCATACACTGCATCCTGTGCCAGTAACAGACTTCTGACGTTATTATGCAAATTAAATGTGAATGTTGAACGTGTTTTTAGTGGCAATGCTGTTGTCATTTCGTGGATACGGTCATACTGCAAACCCTGAAGAAGTCTTTTGTTGTCAAAGGAAAAAAAACCCTCCCTGACATTTAGTCTGTCGTTGTTCTTATCCAGAAATCATCAAGCTTCAGAAAATAGCTTTAGAATTTCATACTTTCAGTTGTTCCAAAAGCACCTCATTAAATAGATCTTTATTTAAATTACTCGGTACCATAAGCTAACATGCTACTTTGCGGCTAGTGGCTCAGTTTCAGTATAAGCTGCTTTTTTTTAAGTCAAATTTTGTGTCTAAAAAGCTAAGAAGGCAGATTTAGGTACGATCAAACATGTTCATGTGTTTGCAGGGTTCGATGTTTTTAACTCTAAAGTTAGCACATGCTCACTTTGCTTCAGCTTTTGTTTTGACACTTTGTTGGATTGGCCTCTGATAACGATTATTAAACCTCCTCCTGGTTATTTATGGTAGTTTGCTCAATAAACAAAATGCCTATAAGGTCTAAACCCTCAATACTAAATGTACCCAGCAGGGGCCTGAATTGTAAAGTAGTTTTTGTATCCAAGCTGCTACGAAATAGCCAGCAGTAGTACTAATCATCAGCTAATATAGCAACAGCTATGAATGTCACTCTCTCAAGGCAGTTTAAATAAGAAAGCCATGTAACCATGTTCACAGACTTGGCTAGAAATATTTCCATCAGGCTGTATAACGGAGAATTTCTGTTATTTATGATCAAAGCCTGAAGATAAATAATTAAGAATTACAAAAACAATCAGAAAAGTTAGGTATCACCTCCAGCTTTGAGAATGAAAGGACACATATAATGCATATATGCACTCAGAAACTACATTTAGTTCAAATCCCTTAAATTTGTGTTTCTAATCAATGTTCATTGACATATTATAGACACACACTCCATAGTGAAACCCTGCATATCAGAAGTGCCACACCAGGCTTTGTTGTGTCTATCTAAAGGCTCTGTGGTTTCAGGTGAGAGATTCAGAGGCCTGTGGTGCCCCTGTGTGGAGTGGAGCAGCATTGCAGTTTGTATGTTCTCTGTTGGTTAGCATGAGCTATGAGGTGTTGTGTTGCAGTATAATAGTATGAGTGGGTGTAAACCTGCATCCCACAAGATATGCAAAAACAATGCAATAACTATGACTGTATACAAGGTTCCCCAAGTAAATATACTCGTGAAAGTGGGAAAAAAAAGTAACATCATGGCTATTTTTTTCTGTTCGTTACATTTTTAAGTGACTCAGTGGTTTCCATGCCAGAGAAACCCAACATACTTGAAATCAGGTACATTGCAGTGCAGTAAAGTTGTTTATTTATCTTTATCTTGCCAGGGTGTTGGATGTGCATCTGCAGTCAAAAGCCTGTGTCGAGGCAGCGACGTGAGGTTGGTGTTTTTGCTCGTGGTTTAACATCTAGCCAATAGAGACCCAGAACGAACAGCTGATCATTTATTTTGACTGATTGAGCCGCAAAAACAACTGACTTCACCTCGCTGACTCAGTGAGGTTTTGACTGCACCCCCTTTCTTATGTCCAGTTTGTTTTTACATTGATTGAGCTTCATGGGTGTTCCATCAGTATTGCATGAGGTTCACATGTTAACATTGAGAGTGCCAGGTTTTGCAGTTGTTTTGTTTTTATCAGGTTAAGTTTCATATTGCATAATGACAGAGTAGCTATTTCTATTTTGTGTACATATGATTAGAGTTGGATTTCCTCTTAACATCTGACTGTGGACGCCAGTGAAGGGTATTTTGAAGGTGATTTTGCATATCTTGTGTCTTATGGGCTCTTAGTTAATTTTGTTCTCTGAGAAGGGCAGGGCCAAGCTTAAATGATTGTCAAAAGTTGAGAGAAAGCAAACTAAAGCATTCTTCAGTCCTCAGTTCAGACAGGTATCACTGCTTCTTTTGCCTTTGTATTGACATGGTCTCTGTCTTCAACTTATAATTTTCCACGTCTGACATGTGGGAGATGGATCAGTAGGAGTAATCAATAAGAAATGGACCAAACTACCCATAATTAGTAGCTTTTTACAAAAAGCATTAGACAGAAAAACACATAGGCAGATAACATATTCACACTTTGTTGTTTACCTGCTTTATTTAAGCACAAGTGAACAATTTCTAACATAAACCTCAACTTAAAATACAAAGATTACAATGAAGCTGCGGCCCGATTTCCATACCACACACCCACTTTGGGCAATTCTTGATATTTAGTGTTCAAGCCATTGACTCTTAATAGATGAAAAGTGAAGCTTCTTGATCGCCCCCTGGTGTCTCAGTGCAGTAAATGCCATAAATCTCACCCCTGCATGGGATAGCAGATAAGACATGAGTCAAACCAAATAAGTATCAAGTATTTTCTGACAAGATAGCTTTGGTGACATCGTGTTGACAACAGGGTTTGTTTTATCAGATGTGACCAAGCTCCTCCAGAGTCAAAGTCATTATGCATCTCCTTTCACAGACTTGTAGCGACCCTCTCAAACTGATTGATGATGCAGCTCCAGAAAGTTGTCAGACTGCAACAAATGAACTCTCTGCTGCCCTCGTTTAAAAGTCTTTGGACAGCACACTTATTGCATAATTTATGCTTATTTCTTGCATACCAACTGCAAAAATATACTTCACAGATTTGAAAAAAGTATGCAAGTAGTATGTGGTTTGGATTTGGAACAGTCCTTTCCAACAGCTGGCATTTTGACCAATTAGCAGGAAAAGCACTGGTGTAGCTAACAACCTTGAATCATGGCTCAATTCTATTTTGGTGCACCAGTAAACCAGCATGCACCAAACCACAGCTGTGCAGCTGAAACCACTAAATGGAATGTAGCCGTTAATAATGAGGTGATAACACCTGCAAGTCACATTTGTCCACCTCGAGTCAAGTCTATTGTTGCGTGTTTATGTACGTGCGGTCTCCGCCTCGCTGTAAATCGTTAGTTGTCACTTTATCAGACTAATAATCCGGCTGATAAGTTGCAGCTGTGTCTGCTGCTCCACCTGCAGCAGGTTAAGCTAAAACCACACCCCTCTGACATAAAAGGGTGCACTTAAAACTCAAGACATTTCCTGGAATAGAGTAAGACAGAGTGAGAAAAAAAGTCCTTGTTTCTGATAAGACGGTGACAATCTAGTTGATGACATTTTGAAGCAGTTGGTGTTTGATGGGAGTGTTTTTTGGTTTTTATGTCATCATGTTTGAATTTCAGGTTGGTCGAAGGTCTGACATGGTGATTTATATATCCAAGTAATGTTTTATGTGCATGGGTTTCTCTCTAAGGATATAAGTATTGGTCCTATGTGAATGATAGTATCTTTTGTCTCACCACTAGCCTATGATTGTATATTTTTATAAACCATATACCATTCTATAGCAAAATATATATAAATATATAATATTTAACCACCAGAATGTTAGAGTAAGGAAAAGGCAGGACACTTATTTGGGAATGTAATCACTGAAATGTTGGTTTTGAAAATGTGCTATACAGGCCTACTGACTGAGGGTCAGTATGAATTTATTAAGAGTCCCACTTTATTGATCGTATTGTTGACCAAAAGGAACCAGCAGGGAATAATGTATTTATATCCAAAGCTGATGACATATACGCAATGGGCTTTGATGATTCCCAGACTGTGTGGCATTTTTTAGTCCACAGAAATATGGCTTAATATAAATATTACTAGCTGCAGAACACAAAAACACAGAAAGGCTACTTCACCTGCATCTTAAATACAGCTAAAACCACTTCACATACAGAAATCAATGCTGTTCATAAACCTTAAATTCATAATTTGACCCCAACTTTAAGACTTTTGAGCAGCCGAGAGATCAGATATTCTAAATGTGTTTGCTTACGTGTTTGTTTCTCGTCGTCGAGTGTCCTGAAAGACATTAACTTACCAGCAACCTGTCAGTGCAGGTCAGAGTCTGGACTTTTTCCTGCTGTAGCACCGAGAGACCCGTCTCTCTTTCACATCAGCGTCACACACTAATACACTGTACACAAATGCATTATTATTATCAAAGCTATTAAAGACATCGAACCAAATAAAAAACATCCACCTATCAAGGACTAGATCTCTCTATGCTTTGAGCCATGAAAATCATGTAGCTTCAATTATTTTCTTCCAAGAAAGGAATTAGAGGACTTTAACTACATCGACAGCGCAGACAGGGAAGTGAAGAAGTTCAACAGCTGAACAATTAAATAATTTTGTGTGTTTATGCAGCCATGAAAGTCTGGAAGAGAAAATTATATTCAATCTTTTGTGGATTTTTAAAAAAAGATGAGTTTATGTTCTCTGCATCTCGACAGTGAGGGCCATGAAAACTCCAAAAATACCTTGCGTTTGTGTGGAAGAGCTGCTATACATGTGCATGAATCGGTGTCAAGCTGCTCAGTATTAAGACAAGATGTCATCCAACATGCTTTAACAAATATAGTATTTTACACACATATACCATTTAAAAAGTATTACAGCTGTGAGTTTCTCCTAAAACTTTACTCAGATACATGTGACTTATCAGAGAGCGTGAGGCTGGAGAGCAGGACTCGCTCGCATTTCCTGCCACCGTTCAACAGATAAACGTATTTTCTTGTAAACATAAGTGTTTGTTGGTTGTTCGATCCTGACAAAAATATTTTAAGAGGACTATTTTGAATATAGATTTTATTTTCCCTTCTTTTCTAGGTACAAATCAGCATAGCCTGTTGTTGTAGAAATCCAATTAAATTGAATTCAAGTATGAATTTCCCTTTTCTGGAGAAACAAGAGAGGACGGCCTCTTTGTTCCTCTGCTGTACAGATGTTATTTTAAAGCATATGCTGATGAGGGCTTTGAGAAACGGAACAGAAAGTTAGAAAAGGAATATATCATAAAATACAAGTTTATATTGCAAGTGTTTTCTATTTTAGATATTCCATAGAAAAACTATGTCTAAATTATAAAATATTTAATGATAGCTTGGAGCTGGACTTTGCAGAGGATCAAAAGAGAGTTTATTCTTTGATGGAAAATGCCCAGATACTGGTATGAGGATTAATGTTTTAATGGTTTTACCATCAGCTGAATGTTTCTATTAGGTTTACATGTCATGATGAATAAGTTTCCTTTCGCGTGAAAAATTAGCCTTTTGTCTGTTTGTTGCCAACGCAAGAGCAGGACTTTAGGAAAGAAAAATGCAATGGGATTACAAGATTAATATGATAGTGGTGCATTTCATTTAATAAAAGTGGCACATTGTGAAGATACTTTTAAAAATTAAGACCCCTGATGGATTTATTATGAATCTTGATCAATTATCGAGTAATTAGGCATCAGGCTGGATGTACGAATTTAATTTAGAGCTTTCAAAATTTAAAAAATCTAAAATATTTGTATGTACTTTGGAGGCAAAATTACTCAAGTGTCACAAACTTTGAACACCACGATCAGTATTGAAAGAATCTTGACCAATCCTCTGCATGTTGTGCTGCACTGACTCACAAAAACACTCATAGCTGCATGTGAAGTTCTTCACCAGTGAGTCTTGGGGAAAATTTGATTTCTTTCACCCGAGATATTTTTTTATGACCCCCTTCCTTTTTCTTGGGGCTGCTGAGCCCTAAAACGAACCAAATAAATGAAACTTGCTTGCCCAATAGATTTAGAAATAAAATGTAGGATAGTTAGAAACAACTCACACTTTGTGTAGCAGCACCTCTTTGTTAAACACGTAGGATAACTGTTAGTATTGTAAAGGAGATCCCTGTTTGCACATATTAGATTATCTGACACAAAGATTGCTCTTTATATCCCACTGTTTTTTGGAGAAGGAAGCTGCACCCACAGCATGTTGACTGAGCAGAGTTTTCTGCACCAGCTAGTGTGTCTAAAGTGACTTTCTTCAGGATTTTACTCAGCTAACAACCCTCAGCTCTGGAGGTGTGGCAGCAGCTTTACGACGCAGACTTTCTCTCAGTGGTTCTGGCGTTTAAAAAAAAACAGCTCGTCCTCCAGCTGAACCATGAATGTCTCTGCCTCAGTGCGTCTGCTACTTCTCCCTGATCTCACTGATAAGAGCTACTTAACGTTGCACCATGAATGATAATGATTTCATCCCTTGAATGTAGGTAGCAGTGGTGCTCATACTGATGTTTTTACATATCTGACAAGGCCACATTAAGTATTTGAAAAGTTTCGGCTCCTGGTTTATGTTTGGATATTTCCCCTTTTTTTTTAGCAGCTGTTAATGGAAGAAAGCATCGGAAAATTTAGTCAACACAGACATAAAAGATCTGATTGACCTCTTTGCAGACACATCGGGTCCCTACAAACCTTGACTCCAAGTGGTTTTTGCCTCCTTAAGAGAGCCACAAAGACCACGAAGAGTGTGAATCAAACAGATCTTATATGCCTGCGTGTGTTTGTGTAAATGCAGCAGTTTCATGTACATTATCAGTGTTTTCTTCTGCTGGTTATTTTTTCGCTGGTGGGGAAATGCCTCTTTAACAGCATGCAGGCGTTAACTACATTATTCCGTCCAGGCTTTTTGCCAGCCTGGAGATTCAATGGCAGGGGATCCACGGCTCCATATACAGCAGTGTTTGACGAAAGCTTTTCCGCTCCTCGTTTTACGGGGTTAAACGCCAGAGCTGTGCGGCTCTGTTCTCCATTGGTCAGTAGTGTCTTATGAGCTCGTTCATAGTCTTAGTTCACTACTCATGCAAGGTGTTAAAGGGCCTTTGACAGGATTGAGCTGTTTGTTCGTTTGTTTTTGGTCTTTTCCTGTCCGTTGTTAATCCTCGAGTTTATTTCGTACAGAGCGAGGTGTTCACATGGAGACCGATTTGTAATATTAGTAGTGACGCTACTGTTAAATGTAGTCTTTACTAACAGCACTATTTATGGTCAAAAAATGATCTAGAGTGTGTTATTGTACTTGGTAGCTTTGGAGGCAGGTGGCCATTTTGTAACAGTTCTTTAACATAAGCCACTCCCCCTCGACTGTGAGGGATTTCATTGGTTCTGAGGTTGCTAAGTGACGCCGGCCCAACATCATTTGGTTTCCTCAGTGGTGGCGACTGCATGGTCTCACGGTTGACACACCCTTTTAATTTTTTTTTCTTTCTTCTTCTTGTTCTCCTTCTTCTTCTTCTTCTTCTTCTGCTTCTATTTCTTTTTTCTAAAGGAGAGTTCTTGATTTTTTTTGTTCATTCATTTCATTTTAGATTTTAGAAAGGGAAAGAATACAAATCAAATCAGAATATTAATTCAATCACTTTTTCTACTCCTATTTTCAATAAAAAGTGAAATGAAAAACCAAACAAAAAGTTGATTTGTAAATAAGTAATGTACAGTTTGTATCTGTAACTTGTCAGTCTGTCATTGGTGACAGAGTCTGTCTTGCTTATAACGCACGCTACCAGTAAATAAAAAAAGGAAAAAGTATATTTAGACTGTATGGTCCCTTGAAAGCAAGTTTTAAATTAATATCTGATGTATATTCCTGTAACATTGCATTTTTATCTGAGGAATGATGTTATTAAAAAATTGCAAATAAATTGCATTTCCTACAGCTGTGTTTTTCAACTTCTTTTTATATTTGCATTTCAGGTTCCTCATTTTTTATCTTTGTGGACCAGCCAACACGTTAACCTGCCAGAACATTTTTAATAACTGTTTAATTGCTGGACTACCCAAGATACCCCAGATAGATTTATGGCCCTTGCAGGTTAAGATTAAAAATTAAGAATTGAATTTTAATTCTAATCAAACTTTTTATTTGCACCAGGTTCTTTCAAGTCTTCTGGGGACGAGGTAAGAAAAGTGTGTCATGCAGTGTTTAGTTAAAAGGCTCACATTTCCTGTATCACATAGATTTACATGCAACCTAAAATTCTCAAAAGAAACAGCAGCCAAAACCCACTAGTTTGATATCAGTATTTAATAAAAAAGAAAAAAAACAGACAAAGGGAATTTTCAAGTACTTCCTATTGTTGTGAATTATCGTACAATAAAAAATGGTCATTAAAAGGGGTTTCTGGACATCTGTTAGAGTTTATTTTGATTTTGCAAAATCTTTTTATCAAGTAAAGTGGAACATTATTACTGGCGGCTACACATCATGTGTCAGATTTATGAGTTGCCAAATGTCTTTTCAGATTCCCCTGCTGGGAGAATTCTCTCTCACAATTCGGACATTTGAAAGGTTTCACCCCGTTGTGGCTGAGCGTGTGTCTTTTCAGGCAGTTCAGCGTGAGGAAACGCTTCGGGCACTCCGAGCACGCGTACGGTCGCTCCCCTGTGTGCGAGCGCGTGTGGACGTTCAGGTGACCCTTGGTGGAGAAGCCCTTCCCGCAGTGGGTGCAGGTGTACGGCATCTCGCCGGTGTGAGAGCGAGTGTGCAGCAGTAGCTCCCCAGAGGACAAAAACGACTTCCCACACGTGGTGCACAAATAATTCCTTTCCCCTCTGTGCATCTGCATGTGTCTTGTAATGCCAGAATTGCTGAAGCCTTTGCCACAGATGGTGCACAGGTTCCTGGGGCCTTCGTGCAGGCGTTCATGCTGCTTAAGTGAATAGTTGCACAGGAATCCCTTGTTGCAGTGGCTGCATGTGAATATCCGTCCCCTCTTGTGGAGTCTCTGGTGCTGATAATAACCTGACGCACTTGTGAATCCCTTCTCGCACTGGCTGCAGCTGTACGGCAAGCTGTGGAGCTTCATGTGAGTCTTCAGTTGATTTGGATGTTCAAAAATCTTTTCACACTTTGGGCACTTGGTTTCTTCCTCTGTGAAGTTTTTGATCACAGGCCGTGTGCTCAGGAACCTTTTGTCTTCCCCTGTGGGCTCTTTCCGTCTACGTCGCTCCTTGTTTTCCAAGTTGTGCTTCTTCTGCTTACGTTCCCTCTTTTTCCCAACATCTTCTTTCTGTTTACATTTCCTCTTTTTCTCAGAGTTTCCTCCTACTTTGTTCTTTTCTGTATTTAAGTCTTTACTTTTGTGCAGAGTCTTTGCTGTGGCTTTTTTCACAGACAGTTTGTTCTGAATGGGAGCTGTTACGTGGTGCTCACTCTGGATGTGCTCTTGGACTTTCCTCTTTATTAGATGAGCAAACGAACACTGAGGGCAGATGAACAAACGTGACAGACGACCTGAAAACAGCATGAAAAACAGACGGTTAGTCTGTTGTGACTGACTACACCAATTTTGGTTTGCTCCTGCAGCTTTTGTCTTACCTGATTTCCTCTTTGGCGTCCAATCGTCTGTGACGTCTGAGCTTTGACTTGAGTCTTCTTCAAAATCTTCCAATGCCAGGTTCTCTTCCTCATTGTCAAAATCCTCATCCTCACCGTATGATCCAGTGAACCTCTCCACCCCAGTTGAGACGGGGAGGGCCAGAGTGGACAAAAGGGTATCTGTTGTGCTGCTTGAGGGAGCTGTGGAAAAGGAACAGGCATTGGTTACTTGTCCTGCTGACTATAACTTACTGAATAAAATCAAAAGTATCAAATAAAAATGTTAAAAAGTGAGCAAGACAGCAGGAAGGAAATAAACTAGGGAAAAAACTTTCTAACCCACTTCCAAAACTCTTTCTGCTCCTAATGTCTTCTCTGGTAAACTTACCTGGGCTAAGTGAGCCCAGCTGTCTGTGATGATGCAGGAGAGTCTTCAGGACAAGAGGTTCAGAGAGATGCTGTCCCAACTCCTCTGACACAGTGTTCGTTTCAGAGAGCCATGCAGCTGTCTGAGACAAGGAGATAACACCACTGAAATGCAGGTTGGCAGGTGAAACAACAGACAGCCTTCAAAACAAAAGCACCAAAAGAAGATCCAGTGACACTGTGTGATACGGTCGCTTCTTAAATGAGAAAAAACACAGTGACTGAAAAATGATTACCTCCTGATTTTACAGCAGAAATACAAATCAGTGCTGTTTGAATCATGCTACATTTGAAAGCACTGTTAATAATGATAGTATCTGAACCAAATTTAACTTCTCAAGTGCATGTGTTTTTTCAGTATTAATGTAATTAGAGTGTGATATAAGTATCAACAAGTTTTTTTCCTTACAATAAAGCTTGGTTAAGACCTATTTTAGAGTACCTGTTGCAGGTCTGGTATGGGCAGCAGCTGCTCCAGCCTGGAGAGAAATTCAGACACCAGCTTCTGCAGCTTTTGATCATAGTTTGAGCCGTAGTTTGCAGGAAAAACCTCCTACAGAAACAGCCAGAGGTCATTTAGGTTCAGGTTATCAACACATCACAGCTGGATATGTTTGGTGGGGATCTAATTGAGATAAGCATTTCACATTATAAAACTCACCTGGAAAAATAAGTCTTTTTCAAAAGGAACATTCAAAAGCTTCTGAACCAGGCTGGCGAAGTTGGTGTAAGAGGTCTTCAGGATGTCAAAACTGGCCTGTTGAAGTAGACAATCATTAAGATGGGAACCTTTTTTAAATGCTTATACTTATTTCAATTTTATGTTTATATCTAGTTTTTACTCTCTGCTTCCATAAATTACAAAAGGAAACTCAATATCTTTTGGACTATGAGATCTTGGATTTCTATTTTTACATGTGTTGTTCATTTTATGCTCATGGTGCAGCTTCAAATTCTCACCATCTGATCAGTGGAGCTCAGCTCAGCACTGCAGGCGTGGATTTTATCCAGATGGCTCTGGATGGTCTGCAGGTTGGAGACACCATCACCACGACACAGCTCCAGAACCAGCTGAAACATGAAAAAGTGGGAGACAAGTGACTCAGAAGAGTGTGACACAACAGAGAAAGAAGGTCATCCATCATGGAAACTTGCAACAGGCGGAAATGTTGCTACATGTTACTACATGTGAAACAACTAAGAAACACAAATACAAAGAGGTACATTTTAAGCACTTTTGGACCACATTTGCTTTTAAGTTTTATTGAAAGTTCATACTTAAAAGTTCATCATATAACATGATAAAAAGAACAACTGCTGAGTGAGACTAATAATCAAACAAAAATGTTATATTTGAGGGATAAGATATCTTGTATGAATTATTTTTTTGGATTGCAAGTCGCACCAGAGAAAAATCAAAACAAATGTATTATCACACTCTAGCACATGCTAGTTGATGAGGGTGAGGAAAAAATAAATAAGTAAAATGTGTTCGTTGTGGAGCCACTGAGGGGAAATATGATTGCACAATCCTGGAATTACTGTCACTTAGATTTATTTACTTTAATGTGTTAGAAAGAAGGACTGTAGTTCAGAGTAAATCCTCACCTTCGCTCTCAGGCCCACGATGAGCTCAGCTCTCTGACTGGGACTCAGAAGCTCTGGGACGATTTCTGTGGCCAAACTGATGAAGTCCACTAGCTTATCATACTGCATCACATTATGCTGCTGTACTATTTGCCATACAAAGGCAGACATAAGTCTTACCGGAGGGACAAGCAGACTTAAAGAAGCTGGGGGAAGACGGGATCCTGCAGAAGACATTTGAGACAAGTTTACTGGAATTAATAAGACAAGTTTTATCCACATAGGTTAAGATTACTACTTCAAGCGATTCGACAACTCAGGGGATTAGCTAACATTAGCTTAATAGTTGCATCGATAACTGCATTATTTGGTAAAATAAAAGTCTGCGCAGGCTTGCAGATACAAAATAAATAATCACACAAACCTTTGCTTTTCCACGCCATTTCTCAATAAACAGACATCGAAAATGTAAACAAAGCACCACTCCTACTTTCATTCTACAGAGCAGGGAATTGAACGCATGACTTCCGGA
>JAPZDZ010000015.1:10247902-10271889 GCA_029783805.1 Acanthurus tennentii
GCAGCATTTCTGCACAGAGTAACTTTGCAGTGGGAGCGGTGGTGAATGCAACATTTGGCTCCATCACAGAGATGACCTTCTACATCACAGCACTGCTGAGGGGACACCGTGCTGCCACCAAGTGTTATGAAGAGATCGTTAAAGCAGCACTCACTGGGACCTTGCTCGGGTGTATACTGTTCATACCTGTGAGTGCCTGACGAATGAGCACATGAGTCAGTGTCTGTTAAGTTTGCATGCACTAACCTCTTGTGTTATTCAACTGAACAGGGTATCTGCATGATCATCGGGGGCATCAAACACAGGGAGCAACGATTTAACAGTCGATCAGCGGGAGTGAGTTCAGCTTTGCTCTTCATATCCATCGGAGGTATTTACAGAATGACGATCGCACATTTAACTCATTTTAAACAATATGTCCTCCACAAACTGATTCATTTAACTCTTGACTTAACCCTCATGCTGTGTATCCTCCTCAGGCGTGTTTGCACCTACGCTCTTCTCAAAGACCTTTGGTAATCTGGTGTGTGAAAGCTGCACCAATATTCCAGGCAATACCAGTGTGCCCTTTGTCTGCAAGGATTGTCACTATGACTCGGTGAGCTACTTTACTTAAACTTCACACAGTATGAATTCATTCTTTTAGCAAGTTTGAGAACACTTTTTCAATCCAGTTCTGCCAATTTAACCTGCACTTGGAAATGATGAGGGAATCAGCAGCATGATTGATGTCTGCAGTGGTTCATTGTCTTGATGTTTATATACCAGACACTCTAAGCATACAAAATAATCTTAAAGGATCTCCACAGATTAAAATGCACTTTAATCTTAACTATATATTTTTATTTTAACAGAGTCAAACTGATCCACATTTCATTCTGTCCCAAATTGAGTAAGTCCAGGTGCTACACACTAATGTTTTTTTTTTATTATTTTGCACCAATATTTATTTTTATTTTGAGTCTTTGAGTAATTATTGAATTTAAAAAATTCCAGGCCTCTGGTGTACACAATATCTGTGCTGTTGCCTGCTGCATACCTGATCGGCCTCATCTTCACACTGAAGACCCACTCTCACATCTATGATATCCATATCAGTGATGGCCAAGGGGGCCACGCTCACGGTCAGTACGCACAGGAGGGCACCAGCACCTCCCACCCCACGGGTGAGGTCCCAACTGGCCGTCTCCTTGCAGCCAGCTCATGTATTAATGACACCACTATTACCACCAGCCTGGGGGCCACTTCAGGTGTGTACGCCCAATGTATGCAGTCTTTTGGGTGAAGGAACATGAGATGCACTAACTGCCTGTTGCTATATAACCACTTTGTGCATGTGCAGAAGGCATTTCCCTCCCAGTGAGATAAAGCTGTGCCATTGCATGCCAAAGCTCTTGAGCATGTGAGAGCAGAAACTTAGATCGGGAGAGAGATCAGACTTGCATGTGACAGCAGAGAAAAGCTTCACATCAGTGAGGTAAGTCATAAATGTTAAACTTCTGTAAATTAATCGTTTGTCTGTCGCTAGCAGGTCATCATGTAGTCCACTGGTCCCGGTGGAGGGCTCTTGCAGTGCTGATTGCTGCCACTGCGTTGATGGCCTGCTGTGCTGACCTCAGCACGGAGAACATCGAGCCCATGCTGACCCATTCATACATCTCCCAGGTATTTAAAAAAAAAAGCTTAATTTAGTAAGAGAAAGGGAAAATGTCTGTTAAATTCCAAGTAAATCCAATGTTCTGTTTGCTACAAGTGGATAAAAAAGAAAATGTCATTTTTCATGGAGCCTGAAAGGTCCAAATGATGAATTGTCCACCTCTGTGTTTTTCTCTGGACTTCACGCAGTACTTCATCGGGGTCACAGTGTTGGCCATGGTGCCAGAGCTTCCTGAAATCGTCAATGGGATCCAATTTGCACTGCAGAACAACATCAGCCTGAGGTACGAGTATGCTGTCATAATATATCATTTAAAAAAACGCTCATTTTTTACCACTTTATGAAGCTATTCCTTTTTCTAGTTTTGAGCAATTAAAGATCTGGCAAGCAAGGCCAAAATTGAATCCATAACTAGCAAAAATTTGATAATTTGATTTGTACTTATACTCATTTATAAACACATTATGTGAAGAAGTTTGACAGAATCTATATCAATTTTTTTATAAGTTAAAGAAGTGCTCTAAACATCTTAACCTGCGTATTTTTGTGTCTACAGTCTTGAAGTGGGCAGTTGTATTGCTGTGCAGGTCTGCATGATACAGATTCCACTGCTCATACTCTTCAATTCCTTCTATGTAAGTGTCTACTTTTTTGCAGACAGCACATTTCTTTACATAGTGCAGTAGTTTTGATCACGACTTTGATTGAATCTTTTTTTTTTTGTCCCCAGGATGTTGGATTCGTGCTCGTGTTCAGTGACATTCACTTGTGGGCCAGCATCTTCAGTGTCATTCTGGTCAACTACATCTTCATGGATGGAAAGTGTGACTACTTTCAGGGTAAGTTTTCCCTGCTGCAATAATGTATATTTCCGGAATACCCGTAGTTTTATTTTTAAGTTTTGCAAAACGAAGTAAACTTGAATTAAGATGCAGGTTTTAATCAGCTCTGTTTTGTGTGCAGGTACAGCTCTAGTGGTGGTCTATCTCATCCTTTTAGCCCTGTACTTCTTTGCTCCTTCTCCTCGCTCGTGTTGATCTGCTTGCCAAGAAAAAACATTTCAAGTTGCAGTTAAAACACACTAATCCTTTATCTCAAGGATGGAAAAAGAATTGGGTTGAGTTTCGGATTTCAAAGTGGTGGTGTAAGTGAATATATGTCTGCTTTTGTCAATAAATGATACTGACATTTTTTCCTGTTTGCCTTTATAAAAATCAATAACTTCAATTTGTAACATTTAATTGTAAATTTATTTTTGTTTTTCTGAATCATTGTAATATGGAGTTTATAATAAATGCATCAAGTGATAAAACTTTTTCAACCAGTGCTTCATCACCTATCTTTTTTTTTTTTAAAATTGAACACCACTTCAATTCCTATTGACTTTCACTTCTGCTACATTTTGGCTCTTTTTAGTTCATTATTGGGACTTTGGCAGATAAATTGTACTCAAGTAACAGAACAAATGCCATGCATGTAATGCCTTTGACCTACTGTGCATTCTCAGAATTATAGTGAAAACAGCAGTTCATGCAAAAATTGTCTAAAATTGAAAATTTACAATTTTTGTCTTATTTTTGTTATTTATCATGCTATTAGTCACACAAGGGAAATAGGGGGAACAGAAGACTATTTACAGAACACTTTTATTAACATTACTCCAATACAACATTCACATAAGCCAACTGTACAACATTTTAGGGGTCACCTTTAAAACTATGTCCCAAAGTAAAAGTTTGATGACATTAATATAAAAAGCAGGAAATGGCATCATGCACAGAGTAGTGTTGCTATGCAGAATAGAAATAAAAGGGGCAAGAGGTGCAGGCAGATAAAACCACTGGGCAACATCTCATCATGGTACTCAACTCACCTCTCTTTCCTGACTACAGTCACACTTTGTACTGAATGCAACTTCATTTGGCATCACTTAAATCCATTGATTTAACACATGAAATGTACTGAGCACATTTAAAGTGCTTTTAGCATTAATACCCAAAAGGCTCAGCACGCTGCATCCTGTCCTGAAATCCACTCATACAAAACTTCTGCATCCCTTAGACAGGATTCTAATTAGCTGTTTTTACCATTAGACACTGAATGATCATTTGTAATGGCTCGTTGAAAATTGGTTAAAATGTGCATCTACTTAATTAAAAACACAATTTTCAGCATTAACCTTTTTCCTAAAACATGCAAAGATCGTATACTGCCTGTATTTGTGAAATTTAAAAGTTATCACAGGTTTGAAAAAGGCACTGCAGTCTAATTAAGTGATCTTACAAGCCTGCTACTAAAGCAACTCCCCGTGCAAAACATTTTCTATCCCATCGACAGAGAGGGAGTGGAAGTCAAAATAAAATTAAGTCTTTATTTGAAAAAAAAAAAAATGCATTTGAAATAAATTTTTAAAAAGCACCAAATTCACAGTGATGAGTTGCATGGTTTGGTTTACAAATGAGAGCTGTAAGCAGGATGGAACTTAGATCGTTTTGAAGATAACAACCTTCCTTTGTCTTCTTTTACAGATGGTTCTCATGACTAGGCTCTAACAAAATGTAAAATGTAAAATACAGGACATAAAGGGCTCAGATACCAAACTCTTTCTTTAAGCACTAATGAAGAGCATACACCATTTCTGCACGTTTTAGCCAATGCACCACAAATATCATATATTACCATGACCACTTTAAAGTGATTACATATCTTATTTTGTTAAGGTCTTTTTAACTTCTAGGTAGACACTGGTTTTAAAAACAACTTGGAGAGACTTGATCTAGGCTTCGTAAGTCATGTCAAAATTATGCTGTGGTAAAATAACTTCAACAATTAAAAACACATGAAAATCAGTGTGATCGACTATGTAAATTTTAAACTTCTGGAAGCTCTTTTTCTACCATGGGTGAAATACTGAAAATAAAAAAGGCTGCCTGGAAGGCTGCAAAAACATAAAAAAAATTTTTTTACTACAGAATGTTGGCAGCAGCGATGACATTTATACACCAGATGTGAATTAAATTGGCTAAAACTTGCAAAAAAAGCTGGTAGAACTTGTCAAAAAACAATGTCACTTTTTGTACTGAAAGGATTATTTTTTAGTATAAGATCTTTTAAGAAAGTAAATGTACACAAATATGCAAGACAAAGTGTGCAAACAGCAGTATCTGGTGATGAGAATTCTCCAAGGAAAACAGATTTGGCCCTTCAAATAATTATACATGCATTCTTCCTCTGCACAGACTTCTTCAAAGTACTAGAGAAGGCGGATTTTTAAAAACATGGTAGGGGACAGTCTCTCCAAGCATTACATGGCAAAATAAAGTTATTCCGGCTGTCACAGTTTGGAGGATGTAAAGCAGGAATTCCTATTTAGATTGACACAAAGGCATCATGTAAGGAGCTGTGGTGGCGGGGCAGAGTTGAGTAAAATCCATAAAACATTCCACAATTATTTTCTTTATCTTCACGGAAATAAGAGCTAACGAAAAAAGGCATCCCATTGTTTTTGGTTTTAAGGCGGGGCTACATTAGGCAGGGGAGGGAGAGGGTGTTTTCCCGAGAATTTTGCTGAGAATTTATTCTGTGCTCTGTCATCTCCTCCCAGTCCAGCCCGGCCCATCTCGAACCCTTCTTTTGTCCATGCTGCACTGTGCGGCTTATTTCAAGCGTTCAATGAGTTCCTGTGTGAGGCCCAGGTTGAGCAGCTGCATGGCAGGAAGTGAAGTTAGGTGGGGGAAGGCCTTGAGTAGCTTCTCCCAACATAGCTCCAGCAGGCTTGGCACTACCAGCCAGATCTTAAACAGGGAGCCAGTTCTCTTATTTTCATGTATGTTCACAACGCCACCATGGATATACATGCAACCAGCCTGGGGACGGAGTGAAGGACAGAGAGAAAAATGTACATTTTATACAGAATCTACTAATGTGAACACATAGTGATTTATATGCTTATCTAGTAAACTAACCGATGTTTATCAATTAAGATGCAGTGATAGTGACTAAATTGTTGATACAGTATTTGAGTTGAGCATTGATTATAAACACTTATTTCATGCCCACAAATGAATCAAAATGTGGGAGCAAATTGTATCTTGTGTGCACACAACAGCAATCCAAGTGCTTAGTGTTGTAAAACATGACTTGAATACTTTTTTTTTCTGTGAATGGCCACTTCAGGGCTCTGCAGTCTTCTGACCATTTTAGATGTAAAAATTTGACCAACAGTTGAACTGGTATCGCTGTGCTTAATTACATGTATAACATAAAGTGACCACAATCAATAGAGTGAACCGGATCACGTTGTACTCACTGGGGTGACAGCAGCACAGTGGAAGTAGGCCGGTTCAGGCATAACTGCTGGTAGTTTACTCCACTGAAAAGTCTGCAAATTGATCTTCCACAGGTCAGCTAATATCAATTCCCCATTGTAGCCTCCACAGATGAATACATCTGCAAAAAGAGATAAATGAATAAAAAGACACTCTTCACGTAGTTGCACATGTGTGAGCTGGCAGGGAGTTAAACTAAACACCGAGGGTTTACTATGTGAGGATGCAACATCAAACGTCAGCACAATAGCAGATTGCCACTGAGAAAATTCTCACCATTTCGTATTTGTACACAGCTATGGCATCTCCTTGGAGCAGGATAACCTGTCAAAAGCACAGGCAGTTTATAATGGTATAAATGAGCAATGAAATGCCTTAGTTCATCATGAACTGTAGAGTACAAACCTATTTTGTCATGTGGTTTAGTTGCAATTTCCTCCCAGGAATTGGTCTCCAGATTGTAAGCATGTATCTATTAAAAAGAGACAACATTTACTTGAGTTCTCTCGACACATCCTATAATTTGAAATCCTGGCTGACACACAGTTTTGATAATAAGTTAATTAAGTGTTGGTAAGTCTACCCTACATGATGTAGTACCTTGTCCAGAGGATAAGATGTCCAGGACGTTCCTCCTCCCAGAATATAGATTCTCTGTCCGTCATGTGCTATTTCATGCCTGTACCTGTGAAACACACACACATACAACAGGCCGCCATGTCAAGGTGTTCTACTACACTGAATTCACTAGAAGCGCATTCAGATGTCAAAAAGGCATACCGTTCCTCAGGGAGGTCATCAGGAGGGTTGTTGGGCTTGAGGTGAATCCACTCCCATGTGGTCAGGTCCAGCCTGTGCAGATCTGTGCTGTAGATGTAGCCCGTTGTTCCTCCAAACACGTAAAGGAAGCCATTTATAATTACCATCGCCTAAAGGAGGAATGACAGAGGAAGAAAAAACAGCCTGGTAAGCACCTCCAGTGAATCTGAATTTGTATATCAACTGGATCAAACTGGATTTGGAAAACCATTTAATTAAAAAATAGTCTATGTGGTGATATATGAGGTTACCTGTCCATAGATTCTGTTGGGCTTCTTTCCCCGACAGTTTAGCAGTGACCATCGCTTGTACTTCACGTTACACACATGTACGTCATTACCGTTATTTTCACCAAAGGGGATCCCAGTGCCACCAAACACTAGGAGGTTGTTCCCGTGCAAAACAGCTAAAGAAAAACAGTAACATTGAAATCAATTTTCATGGATTTTTTTTTCTTCTAGAAATTTTGATTTTGTCTATAAAATACTAATAATGGCAAGCAAATTTAAATGATGAAAAGATTTGCAGCGTTTCACCTGACATAGACGCCAGCTCTGTGGGCATATAGCCCTCTGTTCGTATCTGCTGCCAGCAGCCTGTGGCAAAGTGGTACCTCCAAAGCTCTCTGAACAGTGGATAGTCTTCATTCTCTGAGCCTCCTGACTCATCGTAATCAGGGTTGTACCCTCCAAACACATACAGGTTGGTGTTGTCAGCAACACAGCGATGCCCACTGCGGGCAGGGGGGGTACGATGAGCTGGAGGAGGAGGATGAGAAGAGAGATGAGATGAGCTACAAGCCAGAAAGTATTTGGGTGACTGGTGCTGAAACACTTAAACACATTCAGTCACATTTATGACACTATAAATCTGAAACTCAAGCTTTCATGCATGAATTTGAACTCACTGTGACTATGGGTAGCATAAAAGACAGCATGCAAATTCATCAAATAATGCCCTAAGACATCCTGGCTTGGAAGCAATAGTGCACACAACATGTAAAGAAGTTATCTAGTTAAAATAAAAAGCAGTCTAACACATAGCTAGAAGAAGATGTGGACATCTTTGCCAGCTCTGGGGTCAGAAGCATGACCAAGGTCCTCTCCGAGTCTATTTCTCTACAACATTATATTTTTGTGCATTGCGTTCACCAGGTTGAATCTAATAGATCTATTTCAAGACAACAGGCTGTAAAATCTTTAAATGTTAGATAAGCTACAAGCTTGTTCTTCTTATTATACCACATACTATATGTAGAGATGTTCAAATTCATTAGCAATCTCACACTAAAACAGACAGAGAAGGAAGTCTATTAATATCATACAGTGCAGTAGTTAAAAGAATATCCTACATCCACAGCATTATAGGGTAAAAAAATTTACCTTCAGAGGAAATATTTTTTCAAATAGCAGAAAATAAATCATCACCATTTGATATGGGGAGATGTTAAACCAGAGGTTTTAACAGCTTTCTATCAGCATGGTCACAGAACATAAGTATGTTAAGCCAAATCTAACAACATACCTCTGTTTAATGTACTAAAAATAGAACTCAGGCCAACCTCCTACTTGGCTCTGATGTTCTAGCCAAACAATGCATTTTTAATCATCAGGATTTGTAATGGACCGAAAAAGCACATCAATTAAGATGGTTATACAGAGACAAAGCAGAGGAATGAAGTATTGCTGGTCTAGCCAAACAGCCACACCAGTAAAAAATGTAATGCTCCCAGTAAAACACAAATAAATAAGTTTTTTACAGTGGCAGTTTTCAGTTATTATCTCAAACATAATCAAAAAGTTCAGATTCGTAGCTGGCCCCAGTTCACTGGCAGACCTCTGTACAGGTGCTTCAATCGTTACATTAAGTCCATTTGACAAATGCTTTTGTCTACAAGACTTCTGATGTGTGCATTAAGACTCAAGAGGAACAAAATTCTAATTTGATCACAATTTGAGAGTGTAGCCCTCTTAAATAGGTGTTTCAGGAGGCCATACATGACCGCAACGTTGAAGTGAATCTTACTATTACTTCAAACGTGAGAAAGGTCTACACATCAACATGGCACTGTGAAATAATATCACTGTTTCTTTAATTTACACATCTTTCTGCTTTCTGTATATACTGAGCCATGTTAAAAAACACTGATCATAAAAATTCTGTTACACCTCACAGCAAAATTTTGGGTTCTAGAAATTGGCTTCAGGTTTCTAATAGCATTTGTTTGAAATGTCATTGCATTTAACAAAATATGAGACCAATTATGGCTTATTTAGGTTTCAGTGAAGAGGCATGCAACAATATAAAAGCAGTATCTTCGTTAACTAGTACAGTAATCACATACTTCCAATACTCAGAGTGATATCTATGTAGTGAATATCATTCAGAGAATTAAAGATCATTTTTAAAAATCATTGTAAAGCTTTCTCTGATGACTATTAATCATTTGGGGCACTTGACATATTTACTGCATGCCAGTATCAGTCAGAGAGGCCTGCGTTGGAATTTGTGCCATACAATAACTGGGCCCCAGATGTGACTGGCCTTGCCAACTGTGAAAATGTATTTGTGACACACTCAAATGAAAACACATCAGAACCAGAATCTGTTTTGAAGATTGAAGACAACATTGAAATCTTATACTGACAGCTAGTGGACACTTAAAAACTCAGAGGAGTCAATGCTTCCTGGCTTTTTCCACACATGATAAATCATCACAGTCATGTTTGTGTAATCAGTACAGTGTTCTGTACATAATGGCTGTAAACACATTGTTCTGAAACAACTGTAAGTAATCATTTAAGTAGAAAGAAAATCATCTAGTTAAGACCCCTGAATGTCTTAAAAATACAATTACATTTGGCATTAAGGTGTCTGCAAGTCTGTTAATACCTATTAATCAATGACTGTGTATCAGGGCATTCACTGGTTCGGTTGTACAGTCATAAGGCACGATTAAAAAAATGGTCAACAGAATGATAGCAAGCTGTCATTTTTTGGATACACATCTATTTGGATTTGGTTGCTGATAAGCTATTAAAAGATAAACAAGCTGAATTTCTGAATGTTGCTAGCTTAGACAACAAGCTTTGCAATGTCACCAGTAAGGGCAACCATTTTGAACATGCAAATGTAACACTGCATGGAGAGTAGCTGCTCTTAATTACACTGTATTTATCTGACTAGCAAAATGTGAAAACAACAAGTAAAAACATTTCGTTAGCATCTCTTGCTAATGTTGTTGACCGACCTGCTAACGTCTCATCGTGCGGCGGCCTGCCTGTCAGTTTCTCGAATTTATTGAGCTGGTCTGGACTACGAGCACCTTCAGCGTCCGACATCGTTTTACCGTAACAATTCAGTCCTAAAGAATGTCACATCAAATAATTAAAAAAATATCTGCTAAAGTGCTGATAAAACATAATAAATCATCCCACATCTCAGTCACTGTGAAACGCTTCACAACTGCTACCCCTGGACGTAAGACATCTGGCCAATCAGAAGGCTTGTTATTAGGACAGCACGTCATCGGAGATGGGCGGGACTGCGCGTGTCTCCAAAATATCAACAATTTATTTCTAATAAAGTGTAGTCTTTTTATATATTTATATCTATGGATATTTAAATGTTCATACGTGGCGTAATTTAAAATTCAAATTATAGCACTAGCATGGCTGTGACAAAATTTGGAAATACCACATTACTGACACGAGTCCAAATTCCCTCAGCATCAGTCCTAAGCCTAACCCCTACCAAAAAATCATGAACAACGAGCCAAATTCTGTGAATTTTTTTTCTTTCTCAAATACAAAATTTAAATTTTCAATTAGCCTTAATATAAATGGTTGACACACATTTACTGTGTATAATTTTTCTGATATCGGTGAAAAGTCTAAACTCAGTTAAGTAGTTGAATTCAAAAGCCTGGACCGGGCAAATAAATTCCATCATCTTTCATCACACATCTTTTAAAATGAAATAATAAATATGTATAAACACAAGGTAAGATAGCTTACTCAAAAAAGAAGAATCTACTTAATGCAACCTTATTTGTATCTAATATGTAGTCTTAACGCAGTCAGTAACAAAACATAATAGCCTTGATCGAATTAGGTATCACATTTTGGCATTTTTAGATTTTTAATATAAATATTTTCAATCTATTTATATCTTCGAGGGGACATTCTCATCGTTTTTCACGAGATATAAAACACCTACAAATTAATTTAAATGAAAAGACATTGAGGGAGCCAGGCAGGTTCGATGAGTTTAGTCCTTTATGTGAGCTGTTACGAGGGCTCAGCAAACGGAACTATTAGTTTTTAAGGTTTATTTTCCGGGGAACTTCAGAGCCGATCATGGCGACTCTCGGCGGCAGTCGTGGGGATCGTCTCGGCAATTCAAATCACCAAAAATCTTCTCTCGCATCCCCAGAGAAAGTTCGTGAACTACTTAATGATGGAGTGTCTTCAACAGATATTGGATCTAACAGGTGCATTTTTTAAAAATTCGTGCGCTAGTTTTTTTGGTAACACCGGACCGAAGAACAAGTTGACATTAGCTAGTTTGGTTAGCCACCTAGCTTAAAAGCTCCGCTACTTTAGCCGCTTCTATCGTTGTAAATTAAAGGGTCACAGTTGTTCACAGATCTAGGAGCTTGTGGGCCAGGAGGTGGGGGGGTTTCACAATGTGCTTCATATTTATTTTCATATCCCTGAGAGGTTTTCTACTGTCGCCGTTGTGCTGTAGCTCCCATGCCCAGTTACAGATGAGGGGGTGGAGACCTTAAGTTTTGTTGGAACATGGTATTCTCTCAGGCGGTCTATTAATTTCTGGAGTATTGTCCACTCGCTGCCTGGCCAGCAAGACCAGGTCAAACACATTTAATCAGACTTTACACTGCGCATTGATTTAACAGACAGATCTTAGTAAATAGCAACATGGGTTGGAGCTAATTTCCATATTTTTTATTTGTTACGCAAATTTCCTTCCGATTGAATGGTGCAAAACTGCATGTCACTCTGTTTTAGTTTGCAGTCTGTTTACTTGAAAGATCTCTCCACAACAATTAGCTCAGACTTTTTCATTACTTGTGTAAATGAATTTTGGCAGTCCTACACAATGCGTTCTGTCTCGCAGTGCCGGTTTATCATGATAAAACGGGAACATTACAATGTACAGTGCACGTAAATACAATTACCTGCAGCTTGAAAAATCAAATAGCTAATTAATGCTTGGAGACTAGAAATGTGTTTTTCCTTTTGTTTGGGTTTCAGTGGACAAGGAGATCCGAAAATTCTGGAAGTAAAAAGCAGCTCTCAAGCACCTTGTGAGGCAACGAACAAAGAAGCCTTTTTCTCAAGAGTGGAATCCTATTCAATATCCTTTTGTAACCTTTTGACCCAGTATAATTGTAATATCATGCCATAGTTGACAGAGTAATAATGGTTGTTACATTGCTTGTTTTGTGTCTGAGGGAAAATTTCCTTAACATAGCCACTGTTTGAAATGGGCAGGCAAACCTCGCACATTGTCCCCTCTGATGTGCGCTCGATATGGCTGGATTAACATTGGCTGTGATATGCTGAAGTGTTCCAGCTGCCAGGCCTTCCTTTGTGCATCACTTCAACCAACTTTAGACTTTGGCAAATGTGAGCAAAACTTTTGAACAACACAAAAAGACAATGTCACACTTCATTCTGGCAAGGTTAGACTGATGCTTCCAGTCTGCCAAAAACTAAAGGTCAAGCAACTCTCCCTCTGTCTTTAATAGATGAGTCCCGCATTGCAGAGATATCAAGGCAACTTCAGACTCAGCATGAGAAGTTTTGCCCTTGGCCTGATTTTCCATGCCCAGGTAGGAGCGACCATTTTATAATGAACGTGTATACTAAGAAATGTTTAACATGGCCATATCATTTCACCAGAATTGACCCTGAGTTATTCACATGATGGTCAAGGTGAATGTTGTTGTGTTTTCAGAGCGGTTCTGGCTAGTTCCAGCCTGTGAACCATCAGCTCTTCTCGCTGCCTTCTTGGAACGCTTCCAGAGCGCATGTCTCCTTGCACAGCAGCTGCCGGCCATGAAGCCAGAGCAGCTAAAGTCTATGGTGAGGCTGGAGAGGAGTCTTTTCAGATATCACTAAACATGCCATTTAAAACATGCTAATCATTTGGTGTATGATGTATTACTTAAAAAAATGTCCTTTTTCCCTATCCCTGTTTCCTTGCAGTCACTGACTGAAGATGTTGTTAGTGTTATACTGCAGCTGATCGAGGAAGAACAAAAACGAAAGAAAGGGACTCCATGCTCTGAACCTTTGGCTGTCCAGGTGGCTGCATGTATTGTTTCTCTCTGTGGCTGGGCTGCAAGGTGAGATGAAACTTCTCTTAAGTTTTGTTTTACTTTCAAATGATCCACCTTCTACCTGATCAAGATGTCTAAGCCGGAGATTTCTCTATCTTAGCCCAGCTCTGCACGCCATGAAC
Organism: Acanthurus tennentii; assembly: GCA_029783805.1. Taxonomy (NCBI): domain Eukaryota; kingdom Metazoa; phylum Chordata; class Actinopteri; order Acanthuriformes; family Acanthuridae; genus Acanthurus; species Acanthurus tennentii. Next base: position 10,261,196 of record JAPZDZ010000015.1, read on the forward strand.
CTGCCCATCCTCACGTGCTCGTACTGTATGCGTAAGGTAGGCTTGTGGAACTTTCACCAGATGGAGGGAACATTAGGTGATGGAGAGGTCATTTCAAACACTGGAGCCCCTTCTGCTCAAGCAACAGGTCCTGCCTCAGTAGTCACGCAAGAAGGCCAAGCAGACCAGCCTGCTTCTGCCTCATCCACCCCTACAACTCCATGTCGCATGAAGCTAAGGAGCCAGGACTCCACACGCTCAGACCAGGCAAGCTTAAAGCAAATGAGGGTTGGCCAGCTAAATAAGCTTAATAAGTTAGGCCTAAGATGTGCAAATATTAATTTTAAGCAAATTTACTTAACCCTGTGTAAAACCATGGGAAAGTTGAATCCTAGACATGCTGGTAGCTTTTTTTTATGCTCTTCTATGTGTTACAGGGTGAGGGAACTGCCTCTCCTGTGGGTTTACGTGCCCGAAGCAGAGACTCACCAAGCCCGAGTGAGGAGCTGCCAAGTCCTTTGACCAGAGGCAAAAGGCCAGCAACTCGCAGTAGAGGACAAGGGGACAACTCTGGGACTGATGGCGCTGCAAGCCTGCAACACCCTCCTAAACGCCTGTGTCTGTCATCAGTTTGTGGTCCGGTAAGAACATTCCTTACTGCTGATTTTAAGCACTTTGCAATTAAATATGGAGCTCTGCATTCAAGATACATTCAAGATGGGGCTGCGCAATTCATCTGATCAAAATCACAGTTTGAATTTCTACCTCTATGCAATTTAATTTTTGGATGACATATCATGCCATATTTACATTAGTCAGCAGACTGATTGTATTGATGTAAGCACACTACAATTTCTTTATAGGTAACATAAAAAAAAATATATGAAATAAATACTTCTGTGTTGTTTCAGGATGGGCTCCTGCACAAGAATGCATTTGATCCCCTCGCGCAGCACAGAGACTGGTGTCCCTGGATTTCTGTGGGAAAGGAAAATGTGGAGCCAGGCACGACCCCTGTTTTGGATGGCACTGCAGCACTTCATCAGCAGGGCTGGAAAGCTGCTCTTGACCTCCTTGTTCCCATGAAGAAGAACTCTAATACAGCAGGAGGAAGTCCAGCACAGGCAAGTCAAGATTTCTGTTCCAACAAAGCAAAATGTTTTGCAAAAATGCTCATAAATTCTTTATCACTAGATATGTAGCTTTTATTTAAAGAATATCTGACATCTCTGTGTTCTCTCTCTCTTTCCAGGGCCCTCGTGACAAGTCTAAAAGGGTGTTTGCTATATTCCGTCAGTGGCAGGTATCCTCCTCTCCGTCTCAATAGACTGTTTTCATCCAAACAGCATTGCAACACTGAGTTGATGAACTGACCTGCCCTCTTTTTTGGGGTACAGAGTCCTTTTTCCAATAAAAGGAGTGTCACATCATATCAATGTATGCCATCTGGTAAAATCATGTTTACATTCAAGCGGTCCTGTGGGAAAGGAATTTGATTGTGTCTCTGGGCACCTGAATGAGTTCACTGTGAACAGTAAACTATGTGAAGGATGCCTGTGTGGCTTTAACATTTGAATTCTGTCATGTGTCATGAAAACTGGGATGTGTAGCTGTTGGTGGGCTATATAGGTCATGTGTCATGTGCATAGTGAAGTAGTCATCAAGTAATAGAACACATCTCAGTATATGTGAATTGGCCACAGGCAAGGCTCAGATAAGTCACCTTGCAAAAATGAAGTGTGCTATGGTAGCCCTTCATAACACTGGGATGGTCTGGATTTCTGTAGAATATAAGAGACAAGAAGTCCCTGATTGTGAGAAAGGGTCAAATGGCTTGACACTGGAATGGCAATGTTTACTTTCAGTGTATGTTTAGTCATTTTAGGGAGTGGTAAACATTAACCTCAGATAAGCAAAATACTGTGAGGGAGGTTTTTATGTGTGTACTTTTCTGGATATGAGTTCTCTTTTAAAAAGAAAAGAACCTTTTGTTCATGAAATGTGTGTTTTGATTTAGTTAATGTTATTACGTTGCTTATTACAAGCAGGTAGAACCATGTGCCATTAACTTTCAACCTATTTTGATTCAGTGAGAATTGCCTGTACTCCTTATTTGCCTTCCTGTGACATCTCATTGCTAATTCAGTTTCTCTCTATTCTGCATGTGCTTTTTTCTTCATAGAGTTTTCCTAAAAGTGTTTAATAAAATGCTATTCTGAAAGTTTGTTTCATTTTGCATGACATTCCTCTGAGAGATCAACTAATCAATGGATGAATTACAAATGAACTACCTCATTAGTAAATACAGGAGAAATGCATTCAATGTAGGTATTTAGGAATTGCAAACATGTTAGGGCTCAGTGTTTTGCAGCTTACACAGTGACTGATCTCTGAAAACTTTCGCCACGATTTCACATAATTGTGATATGGGATTTTACTGTTTGCTTTCATATGTTGCTTTACAGCAACCAAAGGCAACTCACTGGCAGCCATTTTGTTCCCTGTAAAAATCTCAACCTCCTTGGATCAGTTGGTTGACAGTGACACATACACTGTATGTTTCTTAAAATTCTCTTTTTAACACAAATTCTAACATAGTGCTTTTCCTTAATTGGAAAATAGACTCAAGAACAAAATCAAGTCACAAAAAAATCTAATGTCTATGAGCAGAAAAAATTCTCCAAATTGTTTGCATTTTTGGGCTTATGTTTTCCTCCAAGGATTGTCAGCTGTGGCAAGGCTGTGGCAAGACAATGGGAATAGGGTTATTATTCTAACCATCTCTCTGGGTGTGTCAATTTATCTTAAGTGGAGAACATGAAAGACAGGCAAAACCAAGACAGAGCCACACAGTGCCACAGCAAGTGACAGTCACATAAAACCCTTAAGAATCTAATAACAGCTATATTTTTTCCATGTCTCGTTGTTACATTATAATTTCTAAATTTTCTTTGTAGAAAAAAAAACAATGTTGGTTGTGCAAAGTTACACCTCTACCATGAAACTGAAACAACAAAAATACACATTTTTTTCAGTATAAAACTACAAAAATAGCCATTTATTGACGTTGGTCGCACATATATGACGTAGTCCGCGGAGTGATCCTAGCTTGTCAGAACCATGGTCAGAACGCTGAGAGGCAGTGAACAGCAGAGGTCTAACGTTAGCTCGGTTACTCATTAGGACAGCGAGACATTGAACTGTGAAGACGTTTTGCGGTGAACATTTCTAAAAGCAAATGTTAACTTTCGGATAGTACGGTTTGCTAGACTTTTCTAGCGTTTCAGGAGCTAGCTTTCAGTTTACTTACTGGTGCTCTGCGGTGGAAATAGCAAAAATGTCGTCGCCAAGTCCGGGTAAAAGGCGAATGGATACCGATGTGGTGAAACTGTATCCTTTCTAAACATAAACAACAGTCTCAGTCGCTGTTTAGTCAGCTATGTCCTGGTGTATGTAGATATGTGATATGAGCAAGCCTAATTTATTAATGCTGCTGGTTTGTCTTGGTAACCTACAGCTGAAAGAGCTTTCATTGTGAATGACTGGTGTTTTTGTGTAAACAACATTTTGCTAGCAAAGCCAAGTGTTAGCTATTTCTGTCCTGCGAACCTTCAGTCGCTTATCGGGACAGCTGTATCAAATCGGTCTCACGTCCTGCTAGCATTTTTCCAACTCTGTATAATTGTAACATAAACGTTTGCGTTAACTGTCTAGCTTGCTTGTCTACATTTGAAAATTATTTCAACAGTCGAACAGACGCTAACGTGAACGTTATTCTCCTTTTCCAGGAATGTCTTTCATCTTGTTGCACCACCAACAGATCTAGCAGCGGTAGACTATATAAACACCTTATGGCAATTTGGTTTCTTTGTCCAGTCTGTTGTTGTCAGGGGAGTTATGTCAAACTGGCCCTTTTACACGTTGACATAGGAGCTTGTTTACATAACGTAAGGCTAACGTCAACTGAAAATGCTGCTGTCTTTTGTTCTGCTCTCGTAAAAACGTTGGCGTTTTTATAGCATGTGAAGCATTATGGGTCTAATTAGCTTTGCTTTGAAACCCTGCTAAGGGGTTTCTTATTGTGTTATTGCATCTGCCTCTTGAAATATTCCCTTGTAACGCTACTGAGCTGGCTGGCTAGTCTGCTGGTTAATTTCAACATCAAAATGGCCACCTGATCTGTGTGTCTCACTGTACTTCAGTGTCTGCAGGCAAATATCTGAAAGCCCAACTTGTATCATTTTAGAGTGGTCGATATCACTTGTTTTTCTGGTTGTTTTTTTTTTCATTAACATTGAAATTGGAAGTGAGCATGGCAGCTGTTTTAAGTGGTACAGCAGGTGTCATGAGCCTGAAGTCTCTTTTAGCAGTGGAATGCTTGAACTTTTAGACAACATCTCGTGTTGTCTGTCAAGTCATACTCACCATGTTTACCTTTTTACTGCCGATTTGTTTTATTTAAGTTTACTTAGAGCTTAGAGAGACAGCTCTAAAAATAAACCAGATCACAAAATATTTCCAGTCCATAGAATGTTCTAGAAAACAGTACAAATAAGTAGTTTTGTTTCAGTCCCTGCACTGTGGAAACCAGCTTAATGATTGGGTAGCCTGTTACTAGCCGGAAAGCACAAGAGGGAGGGACTAAAAACAGCTGATGGGATGGCAGTACTTAGTCAAATATGGGACTACAGCTGGGCTGGCCAAAACAAACCAAAACAAGAGAAGCTGACACACTAGTGTCACCATGGTTAAAAAAAGTTTGAAAGTCTTGGCAATTTGATCCTTTTAATTTTTAATTATATCAAAGAAGTTCTTTCTACTATTTTATATATATATATATATATATATTGACCAATGTAGACTTGTCACATCTGACTTATTCAATACTTATTTCAGTATATATCCTGCCTTTAATCATCACATTATGGTTGGAATATGAATGATCATGTGGCTGCAACATGTGAATATACCATAGAGGAAGCTACAGCTAGCCACATTTCTCTTATTATTTTGCCCTGTTGCCTATGGCATTTTGTTGCGTCTTCTAGCTATCAACAGTGCTTGTTTGAGCAAGTTTATGCTCCCCCCACTCGACTCCACTTATGCGTAGGCTATTGCAGCAATGACAGAGTGGTGAGGCAGACAGACAAAGAGTTTTTAAGGATTGCAGCACACATACACTGCCTTGCAGTAGCATGACACTCCCTCCCCTTCTTAAGCTACTTGACTGACAGGCAAGAGCAGGTTTGCTCTGTGCCACCTGCTCAATTTCATACAATGACTTGTGTGTGTCTTAGGACTGCATGGTGAAGCAGTGGTCAGCAAGTGTTGAGGGAGTCAGCTATGTGTGTTTAAATGCAGATCTACAGAATTGAGATTTACTGTTTAAGCACACTGGTTTGCTGACTACGAAGTCTTGTGGGGTTAAAGCAGGGAGGGCTCCAGGTTACTGGTATGGGAAACAGTTCCGTGCTTCTGTTTGTGTCCCCAGAGCAAAACTAGCAGTAACAACCTCCTCTCTGTGCTCCCCATCCCTGCGTCTCCCCCTGGTGTAACCAAAACCCGAAACTCACACCGCCTTTTAGACAGGAGCAGTTTCTCTCTTATGGCTGACACTGTGAGCCCTCACGCATTAATTTGCTGCGGCCACTGGAGAGCTGAGAATCTAGAGCGCAGGCCATTGGGGAATTCATGAAAATGAATGTCAGAATGACCTCAGCATGTAGTATCTCTTGGTTTTAACTTTGGCAGAAGACAGGCTGATGGATGCAGCCTGATCTTATCACCAAATAAACAGTTTAGATGTTTAGATGGTACTAACATTAACTCTTTGCACTGTTTAATATCTTTGATTACATGCACACTTTTTTCCTTTTGATTGAAATTATTTCTATGGAAAATTTATGGTCAGCTACTTACACGGTAAATATTACGGCTGGGCCTGTTTTTTCTGATTGTGAGTTTGTATTCTGTTTGGTCTTTTGAAACGATTTATAATTGGAATGTTAGGCTCCATGAAAGCACAGCTAATGAGACATAGTCATGGAGAAGACATTAAGTGTTGGTTTACATTGCCTTTACACTGTATTTTCTCTGTCACATTCTCTTTCATACCCCTACTTTGTAAACTTATAGTCTGAATTGGCAAGAGACAACTTGTTTATCGTCTATTTCTTGCATTTCTTGCCAAACTATATTTCTAAACTGTAGATTAGTGTTGCTCTCAAATGACCTGCAAAACTTAAGGCCAGCTATTGAGTCCTGCTCTAGGGCATGTTGCTTTGATTTTGGGACATTGTGTTCTTGAACAAGAGTCTAAGAGTGTGTCATTTCAAAGTGCTTTACATTCAGCGTGTTGTGTGGGGTTGACTGCACATACTGTGTAGGTAGCTGTGCTATTATTTGCATGTATTCATCATTGCTCTGCTCGCTTTACAAATGCTTTCGAGCAGTAAGCTGCTGGAATTTGAGCACAGGTAGATTACAAAGAGCTAAGCCTTTTTTCAATGCTAACACAAGCTCTTGTGGTGTTTGGCCTATGAAGGCTAAAGCACAGAATGGAAAAAGGGAAATGTGTAGAATTATCTGCACAACGTGGTATAGTTAAGAATTGCCTCAGGAAGATAAGCGATGTCTTTACAAACCTTTTTCTTTTTTTCAAAATAATTTTAGATTTTAGATTTTTAAAAGTTGTCAGGTTTTAATGTTAATATAAAGATTTGTTTCCCTCTCTTAGCTGGGGTATTATTTATTATTGAGCTTCTCTTGCGTGCCGTCTAATAAATGAACAGTAACACTAAGATTATCCTCTTAACCATATCACATGTAACATTTATACACAATAGTGTCTACTAATGACTATTGTTTTGTAACATGTTTTGTTGAGTTTTGTACTTAAATATACCAAATGTTTCCAACAATGTTCAGACTCAGAAAAATAGATAATTTTTTTCAAGGTAGCCATACATTTCATTTTTTCGCCTGGTGCTAGCTTCTGGGATTATGCTAGTTAGACAAGTGTGAGGAACAAAGGACGCTGGCAAACATGACCAGATATAATGTAAATAAAGCATTAATACATTACCCATTGAATATTTCTGCCGAGTTAGTTAGGATAGATTTTCCACTACTGGGTTACATTTGCGATTTGTTGTTCAGAGGTGTGTTGTGTACCTTATGGGCTCCAGCGTCTGTTATGATATTGGGCATCTGTAGTAGTGGACATAATTATTAACAGTTTTTCTCCTAATAAGCTGTTGTGTTGTGATGTTTTTGCTTTATATTTCACCTTTCAGGGTGAGTTTGCATTTTCAGATTTATTTCAAGGATCCCTTTTTTACCCTCTCAGTAATCCCAATCTCATCAGTTAGCTACAATCAGGGGTAAGGACTCATAGAGCACTGTTGGCTCTTGCTTCTTTTATTAATTTTAATTTTAATGTCCTCCTCTAGTCCTTTGCCCACCATATCCCTCCATCAACCCTGAGTGGCATTCCAATCCTGAGCTTTATCTGCTCTCTGTTTGGTGTTTCTGCCCCATTGTGCCCTTGTAACATGACATCCGGACAGCATCAGCAGCAGAGTCTTTTGTGTTTCCCGTTTACAGAAGACCCTGTGACCTCCACCTCCCGCTGCTGTGTCAGACCATGTCACAAAGTCATGGGCAGCTGATCTGCACCCAGCGCTATTATTGCGAGTTTCAGTTTACTGTAGGGAAGGAGCCAGCAGTTTTCTGCCTGTTCCTGACTGAGAGATTGATGGAACGAACAGGCGCATGATGAACCCATGATGAGAATAGGGAAAGTTCTGGTCTGGTGATGAAGTTGCAGAAACTAACAACATGTTATTATGGTGTAATAGAAATAACTTTACAGCAGTGTACTCAAAGAAGAAGGAAGGTTACAGAAAATATGGAAGCCACAATTTTGCATTATGCTGACTGCAAAAATGGTATATATAGTAGATAAAAAAGCACATGAATAACAAAAACACAAAACAGATGGTGCAATTTATATACAGTCAAATTATATGTTGTTTGGGTGGGAATCTACATATACAGTATGTTTGGTGATGGAAGTTCATTTTGGCCATGTTTTTTTTCTCTACTCTACTGACCACTTATCACTTATAGACCATGTTTATTGTGGCTTGAGGTTAATATTTAATCAGTAGTAAGAAGCTCAAACACTGACTGAAACAGTATAGGGAATGGCCCAACGGGTGGAACGTTCTCAATAAGTGGCAGTATTGACTTAAAAGGGCTAAACTTAGATGTTTAGATATAGTATATCCCTAAAATGTATATATTATGGGACTTAGGCTATGTGCTTCTGGAAATTCATGAAAATATTATGATAGTATAGGTCAAAAACAGCTTTCTTCTACTCCTTTTTGTCTTTGTCTTTTGTCTTGATCATCTCTTTTGTCTGAAAGCTTTGAAATACCGCTGTTTGTGCTTACACTTTTTCTTCTTATTTGTGACTCTGGGTGTAAATACACCTTTGCACCCCTGCATCATTACAAGTATTCCTAAAAATATGCACCATCATCCAGCCCGAACTATACTCCTGCTCTTTTTTTTTCTACTTTTTCTTCATGGATGAACATAAGGTAACATGGTACATTGTGAATAAGGCCCCTTGTAGCACAGAGGCCCCAATCTTGATTGACAGTCTTGTTTTGGGGGTCAAGGAGCAAAGCATCTTTGACAGTATGAGATTTGAGGCCCTCACTGTTAATCCCACAGTGCAAACACTGAAACTTCCTGCACGCATGGCTGAGTTCCCTTAGAAAAACAGATGGACTGAAGTTCCTCTCTTTGTTTAGCATTGTTTAGCATGATTTTTTCGTGTGTGTGTGTGTTTGTGTGTGTGTGTGTGTGTGTGTGTGTGTGTGTGTGTAAAACTGCTCAGTCTCTCTAAAGCCCACATGCACTGCTGCTTTAATGTGGAAAATTGAAGGAGTGGTGGTGGGCTAGATACATGTTGTGTCATTCATTGGCAAATGGGCTAGGGACACTAAACCTAGTTGTGTTCTGGGTATGAAGCAAAAAAACCTTATCAAAAAACCTAAACTATCCACACCCTGCACTTTACTATCTGGCAGTCTGCCTCCGTGCGTCTGTATCAAATTGATAAATTAGCTGTGTGTCTGTCACTCTTTAAAGTGAAATTTGGGGGGGGGGGGGTTAGCAGTTTCCACAACATGTCAATAAAAAATTCCAGGTTTTTGTTTTTCTTTACAACAGACAGCAACTCTTGTCTGTTTGTGGATTTGCTCATTAAAGAGTTGCCTCAGATTCTCGCTATTGTTTCTCCTGGCCTGGCTCAGTTTTGTGATCATTAATAATCATTTCATTTGTGCGCACATGCACGGAGCTCACGCGCACATACACACAGAGACTCTGTGCTATTGCTGTAAATAGACTGTTGATTTAGTGAAGGGCTGAGAGGAGGAGCAGCTGAAGGATTCACATTTGATTGCAGTGGGTGGGCTCTCATCTCTTACAAGAGAAGACAAAGAACTTATAGCCTGTGCAGTACTGTGCCTCTCCAGCTCTCACACAGGGAGGTAGCCATCAGCTAACATGGTATACTCAGGCCTGTATTTATTGGAAACTGAATCTGCATTTTTAATGTCTTTAAAAGTAAATATCATAGTTACAGCTTTAGATGCACTCCCTTGTCTAATCATATCCCATATGGGCTGAAAATCTACATGTTCATGTTTTTAATTCTCAAAGCAGAAATGAAACTGATGTCTTTGAAGAGTTAATTTACTTCCTATTCACCATCTAGTGAGTGTGTCTTGATTTGGGGATCTTGATAAAATTTATGTTGATAATATTGATAAGCTAATTTTTTTATGATACTGATAGAACTAATAGCCTATTGCTCAGTAGAAAAAAGTGTCCAGTTTATGTCTTGCATTTTAAAGTACCCACCCATGTCCTACTGCACATCATTGTTTAGCTACCAGTGAAAAAAAACTGGATGTGAAAGTGGATGTCCTCTGGAAAAGCGGAAAAATAATGAGTGAAACTGAAGGGCACAAAAGCAGCTTTAGCCTCCCTGCTTCTGCTCCCTGTCGTGTCTGTGTAGCTGCCTGTTGGCACTGAGGCGAAGCTGCTGAGCTCCTCACACACGTATAGCGGACAGCAGTCCAGAACAGACTCCACAGTGGAGTGAATGAAACAGACTTTTGGCTATATTTTACAGGAGTCAACAGCAACAGTGCTCATTAAATGTAAGTGCAACAAACAGGAGGCGATATGATCAGCTTATCAAACACCTGTTGGGCTGTCTGCCCGCTCAAGTTTAAACCAATGTTTGCTTATAATACCGCTCTTGAGATATTGAACCAATGGCTTGTAAATTAGATTTAAAATTTTGAGCTAGATTTCAGCATAGTGAAGGAGGTCGCTACTTTGTTTTCTTATAGAAAAATCGTAACATGGGATCTGATTCAAGGTATGTTGTAGTACAGGTTTTTAAAGGTCTCAGTTCCCATCAACAGATCTTTACAGTTAGATCAGATCTCTAGATCTCTCATATCTCTTGTAGCTTATGGGCAGGATGGAAAGGAAGTAAGAGCAGCTTGCATGACCACAGGCCTCTTACTAGCATACAGAACACCTCTATGTAGTTATCAGAGGCAGCCAGGGCAGTCTTACCGGCAATGATCCCTCTGGGGCTTAGTGATATAGATAAATTTGAA
>JAPZDZ010000015.1:10321315-10335896 GCA_029783805.1 Acanthurus tennentii
GCTAACTTGCATTCTGGTCCACGGTTGACTTTAGTAGAGGTGTAACGACTTACAAAGCACTCATTTTGCATATGTTTAATTTATTTCTCAAGGGCACTGCAGTGGAATAGCATTTCTGTTAGGAAGGTGATGGTGTGACATAGATGGAGTGAAAAGCTGCAGAGTGTTAATGAACCAAGGTCCTATTATTTGGTCCTGTCCTGCTTTCTCCTCCGTGGGCTGTGGTTTGGTATAGATAAGGCTTACATGCCTGGGGGTCTGGAATCAATAATGGATGTAATTGGTGAGGTGGAAGTGAGGATAATTGAAGGTAATTGTGTGGACCGTCACAAGGCTTGGAGAGTGGTCAAGACAACGGAGAGAAGTAGAAGGTGACGGGATAGAAATGGTTCTCTAGTCTTCCTGTGCTCACAGAATATAACAGCTCCATCGTACAGACCCCTGTATCTTTTAACATGTTACGCTACAAACCCGCAACAAGGAAATATTTTAAATATAAATGCAAGAATTTTCACCCTTAATCACAAAAAGTAGTATTCATCTTCCCTAATACAGCATACTGCACATGTACTTTATTTTCTGTAACAAAGTTTTGTTTAGTGTCACTTCTTGAAATGAATTACTTCCTGGAATTGAACAGAAAAAGCAGCCTGATCTTTTGCCTTTTCCATCCTGTCAGTAATCACATGCACTTGTTTATCCAGATCATTTCGGCCAGACAATATTAAAACAGATAACAGTTCAAATCTTTGCCCACTAAATAAAACTGTGTTAAAAGTAATGTGTACCAGCTTTAGATCAATGCTGCATGTTTAGTCAAAAGAACACTAAGAAAACTATTGGAATTTCTTCGATTTATCTAATAAATTTCTTTCCCCAAGGTTTGTTTGGCTTTCTAGGAGCACAGAGGAAATAACAAGTGAAATATTCTGCATGATCAGCAGGGGGCACTGCAGCTCCATATATTGAACCAATACTAAATTGCTGCACAAAGTTTAGTGCTGCTCTGCAGAGTCATGCCCGCTGAATGATATGACATGTTCATTCATATTTCACTCTGAGAACATTCAGAGATTACTTCCATCTAGCTTGGAGTAAAATTAATCCAAGATCTGTGCTTTGTTATCTCTCTTTGAATGATATTGAATTTAGGTTGTATTTTGCAGTCGAATATACTTTCTGTTGCAGAAAGTAAATATATTTTTTGTTAGCAAATAAAAGGAGGGATGAATCCAGTGGAACCACAAAAGTACAAAAGTGAGAAGAACAACACTGCAGCAACAGCACAGCTTTCGTTCCCTTTACAGTGTTCAGTATGGGCTTAAATATAGATGTTTTTATCGCTTGACTTAACATCGGGATACAGGAAGTCAAAAGTGACTCCAGTGCCAAAGGTTTTTTTTCTGCCTGATCGATACTGGGTTTTAAGAGCTGAGACCAAAGTTAGAAAAAAGTTGTCCTTCCAATTATTTTCTTACTAGAGGCAAAATACTTTGAAGACGAAGAAAAGAATGTATTATTTTTAAGCACACAGCACTACCATCTGCCTATCTGTGATTTGCTAGTTTACCCAGTTACTTGCTGCAAACATCTGCTGCACGAACTATGATTACATGAACTGTCTTTTAATTACTTTAAGAGCTTTGTTTAGCACAAACTGTTTAATTGTTAGTGATTTTAACATATGGATCTGGATATAATCATTAATAGTCCAAATTAACAACTTTTTTTTTAAATCACATTTTGAATGTTGTTTTCTGTTTTAGCCCGCATTCACTGTGTAGGCTATGAAGAAGCTGTACATATTTCTAAGGGAACACTTGGATTTCATTGGTGCATGGGGGAGGTGGTTGGATTGACAAACTAAAGAGTGAGAAATTGTAGGTGTGTAGGCATGAATGCATTGATACTACATCAATCAACCGCTGTGATGTCGCAGCCAAAGGTTTGCAGGTGATCACACAGCTTCAAAGCTCTCTCTCATTGGCAGGCTCAGAAGTGGCCGCTCCAGCATTCCTCCCTGTAGATCCCACTTCATGGAGAGGTTGTTGAGGGATTTTGTCAGTGATGAATGCTTTTTGCAATTTAACTGGATATTAGATTGCAAGTGTGCAAGTGCTCCAGTTATTTCTCTTTAAATTACAATTTGTCTAGGAGGGAATGTAAATAGTTGGAGAGCGTTTAGAGTATCTCACTTACATGGAAATCAAATGTATTGATTTCATATTTTGGCTGTAGTTTTTCTGTGTTTACCTGGTTCAAGACAAATGTCTCCATGTGTGTTGCTCGCCCACTCTCCTGCACTCTTCGTCTATCTTTTCTTGTCATGTAATATCTGTCTTTTCAGTATCAGCGGTACTTTTTTGAGTAAATGCAAAATGAATACAATTGTTCAAAACAAGAGTTTGAAAGGGAGTGGGTACACCACTGTATATGAGTTTGCAAGAGGGGAGGGAGAGTCATGTTTTCATTACAGGTAATCAAGTCAAGGCTTTGCCTTTATTCTCCAAGCACAGCCTGTTGTCAATAGAAACAGGAGAGTAGAGAGAGAATGATAATACAGGGCAAGAAAAACAGGATAAAAGGGAAAATAAGCAGAAACTGTAAAGAGAAGACGGAGTGAAACAACTATCAATGAGCTGTCTCTCTTTCAAGTGTCTCTCTTTCCTCCTTCATGATGTTTTCTCGAGCCTAATGGAAAATGAAGTGTAGGTAATGAACCTGTTTATAGACTCATTACTACAATATTCACCATTAGCACAACTTATTGTGGACATCCAGGACAAGAGCTGTGGAGAGAATACATGAAGAAGGACAATAGTGATTTATGGAAGAGAGAATATAATTGTCATGAATCTGCATACTTAGATGTAAAAAGATATATTGCAGGTGTACTTTGAAGTATTTTCACACATTGTGATTGTTGTGACCAGGATAACTGGAGCCCCGTGGGCCTGTGTCGTGCCATGAATGCTTGTTTAACACCTGCCCAGAAGGGGAGTATGGCCTCGTAAAGCCAAGCCACTGTACATCCTGCAAGCTCAGTTATTTGCTGCTAGATTGAACAGCATGAGCAAAGCAGAAATTGTGAGCTAGTATTTCCAGGCTAAGAGTGGCAAGACACCTCGTAAAAGCCACTACTCACTCTGAAGAAAGGTGACATTTCGACTGCGAGGACTGACAACAAGAGAAAAAATTAAAGTGATAAGATGTGGGAGTAATTCCTCAATCTCTGCTTAACTGAGCTTAATATATGCTTGTGCGACCCATGCATGCACAGGGCCTGTAAGTAAGTACTTGTACAAAGTAAACTCATGCACAGTAATATTGAGCACTCATGGCAATGGTTCCCCTTGATGAAGGAAAGAGAGCGCACAGTCCCAAGGGGCAGAGGTCGGGTGCTGGATCACACTTCTCACTTTCAACCAGGAGACTTTAGTTTGAATCCAAGTTTGAATCCAAGATCTCTTTCTGAACATAACCAAGTAGTTATGTTGCCTAATCTTAACCATCTTGGGACTGTTTCAAAAGGTTAACCATGTAACAGAGAAGCACAGTGGCAGCAAGGCTTTTATCATTGCAAACAGATGCTAAAGGGGTATCTAGTGCTTTAAACAGTGATGAGAAAGAGTCCAAAGCATCAGTATGTGACAAGTTAAGAGTGATAATGTGTTGGCTTGTTTGGAACGACACAGTCAGATTATCATGATGAAAATATTTCATCATTTTTTGTGGTGGTCAAACTCTGACGGGTCAGAGAGCCCTGCAGTTAGCATTTGCTGCAGGAGTCTGATAAGTCTGGTTGAAATTTCATTTATGCAACAAACAGTCGGCATGAAATTCTCTTAGCTACAAACTGTGCATGATTAACATGACCCTACTTCTTGTCGAGTCGTAGTATAAAACATGGTAATAGATTCCACCTGGTTTAACTCAAATAGCCCACGGTTAAATGCGTGGATAAAGTGCATATTTTGATGCCGGTGAGTCGCTCTGTCACACTTAATAGCACAGAATTTTTTTGTTTGACTTAATGAGCTTCATTAGGTTCTGAGTCAGTGCTCTCCTGAGTTTTTCTCCAATGCTAATTCAGTAACATGGACTACTGCTCTCATGCCTGGTGCTTAAAGAGTCCAACAGTGCCATAAAGCATCGTTAGACCTCCACAAACGTGTGTGTGGTCTATCGCAAAGACGGGTTATCTTCCACTAGATGTGTCACCACACAACTCAGCACTTAACCTACACTTACATGACAGGAAAACTTTTGCCATCAAAAAGAGTCTTTCTGGTGTTTATAGTATCTCCCAAGCCGTTTGTCCTCACGGTCGGGTCTGCTTCCCACCACAACCGATGGCATTATCTCAGCCAAGATTCCCTGATGCTGATCCATTTAAAGCTGAAGAAAAAGAGCTGACGAGCGGCGAAAAGTAACTCTGTTTTTAAAGGCCAGCCACTTTCACTGTGTGTATAAGTGTGGTGCTTGTGCTGTCCTTCCTCTAATTGACCAGCTGTGGCTACGTGCTCTGCCTCTTTAAAATCCCCATTGATCCCACAGCCGTTTCACAACAGGCCTTATTGCTTTGCTTGTACTCTCCATTGCAGCCGTCCGTAACACCTCTGAAGAGGAGAGAAGGAAATGGTGGGGACTGTGATTGCAGAGTGAGGGAGGGAAGCAAGTGGAGGAGAGAGAGAGAGGGGGGATATTGAAGGAAGCAGAATATCGGTTTGGGAATAGATGATCAGGAACAGCAATATGAGGGTGCTTTGTCACTTCATGAACCCAATCTTTTATGAAAACAATTTATATAATGGATTAAAGGTGATATGATATAGACCAAATCCTGCTTCAGGAGCCTACTTGATACAGTGTGCAGGCATCAATAAGTCAATACCTGCACAAATGAATTCTGAAAGATTTCCAATGATAAAAGCAGCATGCAGAAAGATGGCCTCCAGTTTGTAGTTATTAAAATGTAAATGTTCCCACATTTGTTGAATGTCAGATTCAGTGACAGTAATATAGGCTAAGTGGAATGCAATAATGTGTCTTCTAAAATATATTTGAATCTGGCCAAAAACCTTTCGTTCCCCGTACTTTTCCTGCAGCTTTGTGCCTTTAAAAAAAGGAAAACAAACTCCTAAAACAGATGAATATGTAATTGCCTCTAGCTGCGGACTAAGGTCACGGGATGTGGTTCTTTTAAACTTGGCTGCCTTTGAGTGCAAGCTTTAGCACATTTTCAAGGGGAGAAACTTGGGCAAGTCTTGGTTAACAGAATTATATCTGTTTTACAGTGGATTCAAAGATGGAACTTTGCCAGACAACCAACACCTCCAAGTTTCTCCTGCTCAATAATGTTATGCGAACTCTGACCTTTCCTCCTCAAGGACTCTTCCTCGGGGTTGTGGGCCAGGGTCAAGGCCATTAGACTCAGCTTAATAAGCTGCTGAGCCCTCCCCTGCCCACCCCCTGCAGGTCCATGGGAGGTCTGACGGTCCAGAGTCAGCAAAGGCAGAGTCTGGTCCTGTCAGCAACCTTCAGAGATGGTTGGAGCAGAGCGTCTGCACCTTTGTCTTCATCATGAATTCTTGCTGATACATGCTGCTGATCCCTGTTGTTGTGAAGTCAAACTGCATACTATAATAAAAAAAACTTCATGCCAGAATATCTTTGTTAATCCCCTGATTTTTATGTTGCAAAAGCTTTAATTTTTTCCACTTTTTCTCCCTGGCTTTTTTGTAGACAAAGCCGTTAATATATGCAGAGATATTTGGAACACAGATGCATGTAGAATATGTAAAAAAAATGTGGCTGCTGAAAAATGACATGTGGGTGTACCAACACTTGCATGGAATAGTAATATAATATGGAATTTTGAAAGTTATGTAGCCATTGTCCCAACTGTGGCAACTTTACAAACATTGATCAATAACAACTAACTTTAAAGTTAAATGCTGAGAATATTATTCTCGACAGTAACATTATTAGGTGACACAATAGATGTAGTTGGTTGTAATTAGTATTCAGCAATTTAGGGGAATTAACTAGCAGAAAAGTAGTTTGTGTTTTGGAAAAGTTCATTTACTTGCTTATACTTTACTCCATCCAGGAGAAAAGTATCAGCGTAGGCAAAGGTCAGTCTTATCTAACAGGCCCGAGGCCAGGCTGTAAAAACGTAGCTCAGCAAGCTTCACTTTACTGCAGGCATTGTGGATACAGCACAGGCTGCCAAGTTTAACAAGCTGGAGTTGTAATATTTCTTTGCAGATGCATCGCACATGACCGATGGATGAAAGGATGTTTTTGAGGCCTTCTCATCTTAACTGGTTAACATTAGCTGGCTACAGACAAGAGGACAAATAATTTAAATCCTTGTCCTTTCAAAGGGTACTGGCAACTTTTAGATGATCGTAATGTTGTCTTGCGTGTTTCTAATTACATGAGTTAACATTGGTAATCAATCAATGCATCTTTGAAGTCAGTTTAACAATTCTATTCATTGAATTTGTTTTTGTTGGCCCACATGCATGACATATGCTTTGATGACTGACTTTACAAACACATTAAAATGATAAGAGAGATTCAACAAGATTATGAACACTGCAAAAAATATGTTTCTTCAGTTTGGGAAAAACATGGCAGAGCTTTGCTCTTTCGGTGTCCGGCAGCACTAAACCTGTGATCCAAACACTTATGTATAATTGATGTTTGCTCATTTTGTGCCAATGCAGTTGGAGTTGAAGATGACTTTTGTGTCAGTTTGCTTTGGTTCTGCTCGTTGCTCATTCTCTCCTTTTTCAAACCTGCCGCTTTGTGTTTTTCAGCAGCTACCAAACAATGGCCAGATTGGCAGCATTGTATAATCTTCAGCCGTATTGCATGAATTATGGAAACAAGACACCAAAAACAACATCGCATACAAATCTTGTAATTGCATCTTCATTATTGACCAAGTTTTTTTTTTATGGTGATGTTGTTTTGAGATTGTTGCATCCGTCTGTCTGTCTCATGTCTGACTGAAGTGGAGACAGTTGAGAGATGGCTGGTCAGATGGTTTTGGTGCAGGCTTTGATGTTCTTAGAGATGTAAATTCTGTGTCTTGTTCAGATGTGTGTGTGTGATCTGTCTCTCTTTAGCCTGTGTAGCCTTATTTCTACAACAGTTTTCTGGTGAGATGGAATCTAGCTCTCTGCTGTGGAACAGTTTTAGTGTATTACTGTAGTGCAAAAATACACAACATGCACTTTTCTCAGCCTTTGAATGTTTAAAGACCTGTTTGAATACACACTTAGATTAGCATCTGTAGAAACTGTGTGCCATTTGTTGAGCTACCCACGTTCATGGACCCAAAAACCTCCTCTTAACAATATATGTGCAGTTTGATATCTCACTCATTGTCTTTTTACTGCAAATTTCGGAGTAAAACTCATTATATTCAATAAATGTTACCGTCACCTGTGTTCTGAAAGCGCTCGATCAAAATTAGCATTGCAAATGACCAAAACTCTTATGCATTGATCCCACTCCTATATGTTGAGCACTGGAGTTTGTTCTACAGTGTCTTACTCTTGCGAGTCAATGCATTTTTAATGTGGACTTATTTTCAACTGAATAATTTAGTGCATGGTCAGCAGCAGGGGTGATCCAGAATCTGTCTGATGGGTAGAAAGAGTGGAGGTATATCCAGCTCAGGAAGTTTGAGTGGGCATGAGTGGGTAGCACTTTATTCTATAGGTTAGTTCCATAGGTGGGTATAGGAGTCACTTTGAGTCTTGCCATGCAGGAAGAGCAACAACAGTACAGCCATGACAAAACAGAAGCTGCTATATCTGTTGTAATAAGTTGGTAGCTGAGTCTAAGTTACTTTTGCTATCTAGTAACTTAGATGTGTCACTTAAGTTCTGATTCTTCACCTAAAACAGACCTAATGTCTGAATTATGTGGTTTAAGGTCAGCAATGGATGCACTATAATTTCAAGGCATTGTTGACCTAGAAAAGTTTTGACAGAAAGTACTGATATTTTGATCTAAAATGTTTATTTCGTCTTTATGAAATGACTCTAAGATGATGCTTTAATTGTGTGCATGCAGTAAAAGTAAGACTGCTGGAGATGTTTTTGAAACTTCTGAAATGGATTGTCAAGTTACAATTTGCAATGATTGCTCAGCATTGGTCATGTGAGAAGGAAACAAATTGAATTTCTTCAACACCACAAATCTAATTACTAATCTAAAGAGCCATCATCCTGATAATTATGAAAAAAGAGACACAAGCACCAGGGAAAGAAATTGTCAACAGAAGTTTTCTTATGCTGCCCAGTAAAAGTGTGCATCTTAAAAAGCATTGTGTTTTATGGATGCATTTGTTAGCAGGCCATCAAGTTAAGAGTAGTAGTTAAAATATGTTAATTATATCATCAGAGAGACTCCATTTAGGTGGAGAGAAATACATACAGATATCTGCAAAAAGAGCTGCATATTGTTCATCAGCAAAAATCCAATGTTGTGCATCCTTTAGCTGCAATATAGAAATACTGTGGGCTGGTTTATATTCTCTGACCTAGCCCTCCTCCTAGCATGCAGACAGGACTGTATTCATTTGTTTTATTGCATTAGAGCATTATGTAAATATGTACATTGCTAGTCTCTGGAGGGAGAGTGCGGCGATGGGGCTGAATAGAGGATCCAAAGAGGGCAATTTAACAGCCAGCGATGAATGCGCGGTAACATATGTCAGCTTGTCACACACACAAGTGGACATCAGCATCATCATGCAGGAGAGCGAGCAGACCCATCTGCGCCAGGGGTAGACCCGGGCATCCGGGGGGCTCCGTCTCTTTCATTTAGCATGGCCGGGTGCTGAGTATGAACGCACGGTTTCGTGAATGGCCTGTTATTAATGAGGCCTCATTCGGCGCGAGCAGACACCCGGGGCTGCTGCTTAGTGGCGTGCCCTTAGCCAATGTGAACAACAGAAGGCAGAGTGGGATCATTAGGCCCCCGGACGCCCGAGGGGTCTGCCACTTTAATCACGTTTGCGTAATGAATGCAGCTGCTGTGAATCACTGCTTATTCATAATGTCTTCAAAATGCAGTTGTAATGTGATATTAATGTTGCTACTGCCCCGCCAGAGGTGGTGTGTGTCTGTGTGTACGTAATTGAAGAAATTGAGACGGTGTCAGCTTTTATTACTCGTGGACAGTGGCCCTTGTGTTGGTTGGATACTGTGACAATGTTATGACAGGGCCTAAGGTCATGTTAGATTGATCATCACCCTGGGATTTCCTCATTTCGCCCTCATGAGTATGAGAGATGAAAATTCATCAAACTCCTGAGCATCTGTGGTAGTAAAATGCATTTGACTGAAGGCTCGCAGAATCTAATGGTGAAATAGCAAAAGTGACTTCTGCATATGGGCAGAGATGCTCTGTAGAAAGAAATAAGTGGCTACTACTATTAGGTGTGTTGTGAATGTTGCTCCACAATCCTGTGACTGATTTTCAACTTGCTCACATTCAGAATAATTTCTTATTCCAGGAATAACTTTTAAGTCCCCGTGCCTTCTGCTGAGAGGGCAAAAGTGTGTTTGAGTGAATCCTGTCACTTGAAGGTGTGATAAACAGTGCAGAACTCCAGCAGACTGATAAGCGTGTTGATTTTGCTTACGTTCCCTTAAAAAGAAATGTTCTGCCTGAGAAAACCACCACATTTCTTCTCCTGGCCCTTGGCCGCTCTCTGGGGGTTGTGTACCTACCACCACTAAACCTCATGTCAAATGCCAAGATTTGTATCCTAATGTTATGACACTGTTTTTCTGCTTTCATGTAACCTCCTGAAATCATGTGTGATCAGGTGCCAAATGAGTGACCTTTTCCCATTTGTCTTCCTCAGAGGGGGCTGCGCCAGTTCCAAACGCTTCCCCCAGCTGTTGGGCCTAATAAAGCGCCACTGGAAAACAGCGTGTCACTCTCTCATCTTTTTGATGTTCCCACTATGCCTTTGTACTAGCTGGAGCGACAGCGGGCGTCCCTACATGCCAACAAGTCTCGAATAATCTAAATTAAAATGGCTAATCTTGTGATTAGGCCAGCCCTGTTGGGCTACGTGCACTTCAACGCATCTGTGTCTCAGCCTCTCCTTTTCTTTCTCTTTATGGTTATCAGTGGAGCCAAATGGCGCCAAAGGGATTTGGAGCAATTGTGTGCTGCCCTTGAACAATGTACATTAGTTTTTAGAGTATAGTGTTGATCACTGTCTCCTTTGAGGCCATTGTAAATCTGCTTTTGGTCCGTGCCAAGGCATCTGCCTTTTTATTTGCAAGTTAGAGTTAATCCCCAAAAGGAGGCTCAGTCCTAAATAAAAACAGAGTTCTGTTTGGTTTGAGTCCTCAAGTTCATCTGGACTGACTAAAGGATAGAGAGCCGAGGCCGCTGTCCCACACCCCACCTTCTGTGAACCCTGGGTGTGTTTCCTGCAAACACAGAATGCAAGTGTAAAGCTGCCCGCTGCATTTGTATCTAGAATTCAGTCTATTTGCATATGCATAGGATGAATCATTGTTGTCATTTTAATGAAGGGGGAAAACTCCCTCACAGGCAAATACCACAAAAAGAGACCATTTTGATGGCAGACATGCCTTCATGATCAGCTTTAATAGGCTATTTTACTGGGGAGCCGCATTGAAGTGGAGCGCATTAAGAAACAGCTTAAAGTGGCTCATAAACTGCTTGGATCCTCCAACGCTCCCTGTCATCATCATCATCATCCCAGACAGACAAAAAGCATTCCATTTTGAGTATTTTCTGCCCTCATTGTCTCCCCTCCCCAACCAGTCATTTCAGATTTCTGGAGGATGTTGTGTTGCTGATCTGGTTAGTGTGTTAACAGAGCTTAATGAGTTTTTTTTAAAATCTTGTTTTACTTTAAATGAGCCTTTTGGAAAACAAGCTCACTGCCCGATAAGGTAGATGTTTTCTGTCTGTATATATTCCAGCCAGACTCATTCTTAGCATTATTTTGACTCCCAGTGCTTGTTAATATAAATCCACACTCTAGAAAAACTAAAACCTTGTTGTGTTACTGCACATCTCTTGGTTTCTCAGTCCAGGGTCGACCTAAGGCTCACCATTCTATGAATGTACTACAAAAGGCACTCCACTCCATTTTTTGTGAAATATCCTCATGTTCTGCCAGATACAGGAATTGTGTTAACAGCTGAATTGCCATTTTCATGGAAGAATTAATGTCTCCAAACTGCAGCATGCACTACTTCTTATATCATTGGTATTGTGCTCAATGTGTATTAAGTTAAACTTATCAAACTGAAAAATTGATGGCTTTTAACAGCCTTTAGTTTAATATTGGGTTAGTCATAGTAGCAAAGGGGCCTGCATGCCAAAAACACCTTTTGACGCCAACTCACTTTATCACTCACTGCTGTCCATGAAATCCAGATCTGATTCAACCATCTTTTTGCCTGTCTTTCTCAGACATTTGTGTTTATGCTGTCTTCAACAATCTGCGCTCAGCTTATTTAGAAACACAAAAAGAAGCCATGTGAATAAAAAAATTAATGAAGCGTTGCCATTTGTCATGTCAGAGGTGGGCAAAGGCTGAGACATAGCTACTTGGCAGCACCAGCGGAGCAGATTTCGGTTTTTAAACAAGAGTAACCATGTTGGTGGAAGGGGAGTAATAAGGGGCTTCCACTGAGGCTAGTTAAGTTTCTTTGTTAGCATGCAAAGAGGCTGTGTGTAAAAACCTGCATCCATTCTTTTGAATAAAGCATTTGTTAGAGAGTCGATGCTAAAAGGCTGAAGTTATTTCTTAACGGCGATAATTAATTAACAACAAAAAAATGTTGGCAGAGATCAGTGCATGTTGGATATAACAAACAAAGTGAAAAATACAAAACCTGTTCAGGTCATGGTAAGATTTAGCTTTCATGCTAATGGAAACCCGAGTTTGTAAAAAGCAACATTTGTTTTATAGGAAATCAAACTGTTACCACTGCTAGTATTTATTGCTGGTTTAATGAGTTTGGTAATCAATGCTTTGCCAACTGGTGAGTGATGCAGACAGTTTGTGCATAAAATGTGATTGCTAGTCAGCGTGATTCAAGTCTGATAGCGATAGCGGTAGCAGACTGATTTGGATGGCAAATGAATGATTTTCTCTAATGATTTACCAGAGAAGGTCACCGAAACATGAACATCACTAGTTTGCATAGAACCTTTGATGTTGAGATGCTGATTTAATTTGACTGAATAAATCCTGTATTGATGCACACAGGTGTGCTTTTGCACTATTAAAGGTTAGCGGGGTTTGCACTTCATGAAGGCCAACAAGCCTCTGTGTTCCTAATCTGTGATTGATGGCAACCTCGCCTCTTATTTCCACCTCTGAGAGAAGGAAGCTTTATGATTGTCTGCAGAAGATTCATAATTTTTATTTGGAGCCTGGCAGTACCTAGTTTATTCTGGAGTGTTAGAGCATCTATGAAAAGACAAAGGGAAGCAATAACACACAGACAGTAAGCCCTGGGACATCTAATTAATTTTGTGCCTCAGGAATGAGCAGAGCGTGCACAACCAAGTGTTTACAAATCTGAACAAATGGGACAATTTGGGTTTCTGCTATCCAACATTTGGGCTATTAGGTAGATGCATGATCTAAGTTATTTTTTCCAAAGACTTACCGTACCATGGTTTGGAGTAAAATTATCCAGGTTTACTCAGTTTCCTGTTGTTTTGCATGACTTGTGTTCTGCCTTGAGAATTCTCTTTTGTTGCTGTTACTTTCTTTATGACGTCTTGTTATCTTTCTTGTGTGCATTTTATGACTTTATAGGCTTCGAAACATCTCCCCAAAAGACCGCAGTTTAAAATAAGCTACCTAGCTAAAACTGGTACCATCAAAGACATGTTGATTAATGCCCGTTGTCCTGATAAATAAATGTATTAAAATAACACAGCTGAGATCTCAGCCGGACTCATCATTTTTATTACAAACACTAACTGATGTGTTTACCAGCCGAGATTATCAGCCGCTGTAGTTTGCCTACTTCTATGAAAGTGTTTGAAAAGTCTTCAACTGTCCCTCAACTCATTTGCATTTTCATAGATGCCACATTTTCATCTACACACTGTACTTAGAAGTAAATCTCCACAGGGGCTGGGGATGAGATAGCAACATCAGGCGTGCTTCAAAGATGGCAGCGTGAAAGTGTGGCTACCTGAGCGAGAAGATGCAAGCGTGTGAAATAATCACAAAACTTTGTGACTTTCCAGGTTAAACCAACAAATGAAGTAATGAATATGTGTAATAATAGCACATCAGAGGCCTAAACATCTTAATTCATTTATCACCTTTGTGTTCCAGGTAAAATGCTAACACTTTCTGTATGCGGAGTACAATAAGCAGCATGTGCAAAGGAAACGATGAGCAGACAGACTCTATTATACATTATTCAATCTTTTCTTCTAAAAATAGACCTCACCATCTGCTGGGCCCTTGGACTGAATCCCTGTGTACAGTACAAGTATTGTGTAGATAAATATCATTAGCCAGGAGAAGCTGCTTTGTTCGTCTTCTAATCCAACTGTTGTTAATTGGTAACTAAATGAGAGACTTGACCTTTGTTTAAACCCGTGTGTTAGAACAGTACCTGCATGCGTGCTGGCGTCTGCGTCCACCAACGAGAGTGAGCGTGGAAGGGAGAGAGACGTGAGAAAATGAATGATGCCAGGCTATAGAAGAGGCTGAGATGAGGAGAAATGGAGGGAGAGGGCAACTTTTCACTCGGCCCCCATCCAGCCTGCATATCAGCTGTCTGTTGAGCTTTTTCAAAGGCAATTTATTTTTAGATATTTCAAAAACTCATTTGAAGGCGATTTTCACTTTATGGCTGCAGCCCTCGCCTTCAGCCTCCTCCCTCTGCGCCAGTCTTACCCCCCTCTCATGTGGCTCGCGATGTGTCGCAGAGCCCATTCCTTGGCAGTCAGCACAGTTTTGATTTAATTCTGAGGGCCATCTGTAATCCCCCGTTGGACACAGAGGCCTGTAGCCCCACACACCACACCTCTCTATCTCACTCTCTATCTGCCTTTCTTTTTCCCTCCGCTCTCTCTGGACCCTACCTTTTCTTTCTTCTTCACTATCAGCTGCGCCCCCCCCTCAGCCACCCAGCCACCCAGCCACCCCCGTGGCTCTGCCGCCCCACTGTGGGACTGTCAACACATCTCAGACATGCAGGGATAATGGGATTGCAGAGCATCAAAGACTTACTGCAGGTATTCATCGAAAAACTACGTTAGACAGAGAACCATAACAACAACAACCACAATGCACTGCTGTTCAGCGTTGTTGCGTTTGTGTTTAAGTAATAAGTCATGTTTCATTGAACACTCCACGGAGTAATCATCTTGTAATGCGAATGCACATTACAGTTTGGCAGCATCATTGCTGAGAGCACATTAAAGGTGCTGTCTCCATTATATTGATCTAATTCACTTTAATAGATTTCTTCACATTACAGTTCTTCATTTCTTTCTTAAAAAAGTTTTGTTTTCAACATGT
>JAPZDZ010000015.1:10377309-10388219 GCA_029783805.1 Acanthurus tennentii
ACACACACAGCCTATAGAGGCCACTGCAGCCTTCAACATACATCAAATATTCAAAGCATCTTCTTTGCTAAAGACACACACACACATGCAGACACCCTCACGCACATTTTCACACAGCCTCTAAGCCATAAATGTCAATATAGGAAGCACTGCTGGCACATCTCCCTCTCTCCTCCTCTGTCGCCGTCTGTCTCTGTTTTGCTCCCTCCTTTTAGTAAAAGAGAATTGTTTATCTGAATTGCTGGAGGATATTGTGAATCATTTTTCAAAAACGTTATCATTTGTTTTGTGTTTTTTTTTTTTTTTATTATTAGTTATCTTTTTTTTTCACATGTGCAAATTGATGCATGGGTGAAAGAGAGCGGGTGGAGGGTTAGGGACTGAGGGAGACGACCACCAGACCATCAATCACGGCAAAGTAGCCCGCAATGACAAGTAGAAGGTCTCTGACATTTTTTTGACTGACTTGATTGATGTGTTTTTGAAGTGTGAGGGGAGCCGGTGTCAAACTTCCTTTCCTGGCACTGAGCAGATAGATCACAAATCACACAGCGGCGCTCAACTGGGATCAGTGCGATACTTTGAAACAATGTGTGTGTGGATCTACTTCACCAGCCAGGTGTTTCCTAATGAGAGAAGGGCTACAGTACCAGTGCCATTAAAAGCCTTTCAAGTCAGTAAATGTGGACCTTTTGTCTACGTCTGTGTTGAGGAGAGACAGACTCTCATTATGATCATCACTGGTTGGGCTTTTTGGCTGCCTTCGCACTGTTTGATCAACTTTGTCAAAGTGAACTTTGTTCTTTCCACTTCACCAGAGTCGAGCTCAGCACGAGGAGTGATTGAGAAGTTCTTGGCCTGAGATAGAAAGAGTCAGTTTGATTCAATTAACTAACATGTTGATTTGTTAACATGCTCCTTAGGCCGGCAGTTGTGGACCATACGGGTGCTTTTTTTTTGCTGAATTAGGGGTCTTGAACCATGTGATTGTGTTTCACAATGACGATTCTGTCTCATTACATTACATACTGTGATAACAACAACCACCAAGCTCCTTCCTCTTCTCGGGGAAGAGGCAGCAGTCTGAGTTTGCTAAATCAAGTGAAAATAAGACGGGTGTTGGACAGATTTAAATCAGCATTCCTGAAAGACTGTAAAAAGGCAGGTGTCTGTTTTCTCAGACAACTACTTGAAAGTCAGTCTTGAAGAGTTGAATTGCATGTGCATGGAATGAGAACTGCACAACTCATCTGTTTCTACGTTAAGCCACAATACTATAAATCAGCCTTCGTACATTCTATAAGGTTTCTGACTTTGAATGAGACTCTTTTTATGCTATTTTTAATGTAATCATCAACAACTATGCACTTGGTGTTGTGTCAGGGGTGAAAACCTCTTATGGTAAATATGTAGCGTGAGGTGAACTCTAGTATCAGGTCCTTTTTTCTTTATGTGCTGCAGATGTGACACTCACATCCTTTCAGCTTCTGTGCACCGTTAGGATGTACATTCCACAGTCTGAGTGTGAAAGCTGTTTGCTTTAGCTTGTAGGTCAGTTGTAACTTCACACTCCGTTTCACACACCCTTTTTATGTCTTCAGAGCTTCAGAGGCAAAATATGTCTTTTTAAAATGTTCTGGGATTGTTTTTGTGTGTGTTTTGATGTGTGTTTGGAAGATGATACAGGGACCAGGACAGAGAGGAAATGGTGGAAACACACATGTTGCAGAGAAGTCCGACTAAGCAAGACTACTCTCTGTCTTAAAGTGTGTATAACCTGCCGTCATTTCACCATTTTATCTAAAATTATAAAAGAGTACAATTACAACAGTTACTTCTCCACTGTCACCCCCAGACTCCCTTAAAAATCACACAGTTTTGCAAATGTATAAGTTAGGAAATATTATAGTCTTTGTCTAGCATTGTTTATTAAAAATTCTTAGTCATTTGGGTCTTCTAGTAAACTCAGCAACATCATACATGAAGTTCTTTCTCTGTTAAAAGATGTGCCTGTTTGCCCATGTGTGTTTGCTTCTACCAGTGGTTTGCTAGTTAAAAACAACAGTGCATTTGGTCTTTGCAAACGGAGAGATGTGGGTGTTCATTTGCATAAAGAGCAGGGAAGTGAGATGCGATCACAAGTGGTCACTGAAGACACATTTGGATTGTAATGTCAGGTGTGAACGCATGTACTTAGAGCTGTTTACTTGTTATTCAATCAGCCATCATGTTTGTTTTAGGCGTGTCCAACCTCATTAAATGTGCACATGTTTTATGATGAGTTTAAGAAGAAAGAAAAGAGGAAAAGTGGAAAATGTATGATGTGAAAGAGATTCTGTAGCTAAAAATGCTTAACTTTACAAGGTGTTAAAGCCATAAAAGCATACCAGAAAATGTGAGTTTTCTTTTCCACTCACTATGTGCCATGAAGTTCTAAAAATGAGTAGTCATGTTCTTTCTTCTCTCCTCCTCAAGCTATTTTCTCTGGGTGCTCTATTTTCACACTGTTCCTTCTCTCAGCGTAAAGGGTGGCAAAGCAAGGTGACATTTGAAAAGTGCATTTCCCTCTCCGCTCGTCAATCTGTTCTTTTTCCCGTACAGACAGCCCCCCCTCCATCTGCACGCTGCAACGGCATGCACACACACACACACACATAACCGCTCCCTGCTCACTGACAATGATGTCCCCGGTTACCACTGGGGCTGCGTGCTCCTGGTAGACCACTCGCGACCTCTAGACCCCTAAATGACACTCCGGCTGGCTGCGGTGTGACCCGAGGGCCCATTAAGAGTCAAACTCAAACACCAGATCTGTCAGATACACTCCTGTGACGAGCTGTTGGACACAACACTGTCACCTCCCGATGACAGGTTGTCAACACCTGTGTCAAGATGATCGATTAGCAGATTGAGGCTGGAAACCCCTCTCCTCCTGCTCGCCCTCCCCTCTTTAGACTGATTAAAACACGGTTGCAGTCATTTATATTTCTTCACGCACAGACAGCAGGTCTATTTATCTCCCCTGCGACAAAGTTTTGTTGCATGTTTGGAAGTTAATTGCTTGGCTCATTAGCTAGCGTGTGTGTTTCTGTCTCGGAGCAACGGGGGATTTGATATTATCTTGTTATGGCGCGATGTTTTACAGTGGGAGTGGTGATCTCTCAACCTGAGGCATAAAATGGCCTGAGTGCTGCGGAAAAGTCCCGGCGTGATCTGTTCATTCTCCTCATTCATTTTTAATGGCTTTTGAAGAGAACGCTTGTTTTCCATCAGCACCACCATTTTGGCAGCGAGGTAAACAGATGGAAACTGACAGTGAGCGAGAGTCTCACAACAAGTGTCTCGCTCTGCCATATCTCCTCCTTGACAGAATACAGCGAGCCTTCACACGCTTCTTTTCCCTGTAGGTAGCCAGTGAAATAAACGCCACACATTACAGGAATTTATGCAGTACAGAACTGGGAGGAAATGCCAGTATGAGGTTGAAAGCTTTTCTGCTGCGGCCGTAAATATATAGGATGAACTAGACATTTTTTTGCAGCTAGTAAGGCTCAGGTTTATCTTGCTTCAGCTACCTTTTATAAAAGTGACTAATTTCTATCTCAAAAGTTTAAAAACTTTTAAAGAAACAACCTCACTTTACTTTCTCTCATGTGTTTCTGCAGTGCTTTAAAAAATTCTGATAATTTGCTTGTCATTTAGGTGGCATTTCCTGTGCTTCGTGTTAATCACTGCAGCAGCAACGCTATCAACAAATTGCCGCTATTGTGACTTTAAATGCACACATAAACAACCAATTCATTAATCACTTTCTGCTGATGATGGCTTCTGATCAGCAGAGAGAGATTGTGTTCAAGGACTTGTTGAAGGTCGCCGCGTGCAGATCTGTGATTGCTCAGTAAATCGATTATGGCAACACCTCCCTGCAAGCGTGCTGTCAGGGAGCCAGGCAGGCCCCGAGCGGGGGGCTTCAGAGCTGAGGGGGATGTTTAAGAGAGGGGACTGTTGCACGCTGCACACATCACAGACAAACACGCAAACATACAGTTTACATACATGCGTTGTACATGGCCAGCACGCATGCAGTCAAGTGTGCTTACTCGCCTCAGCTGACATTAGGCCAGAGGATTAAAGAGGAAGAGCATTATGTGGTCAAGCAGCAGTGTTTACCACAGTCAGCAGCATTAAAGCACTAGTGAACTGTTTGTGACTGACTGCAACAGGTAGTATGATTGGCTGTTATCTGTGCAAACCACAATACAGGCAGGATTTGGTATTAATTTGGCATATAATTTGGTAGATATTCAATTTTACACCAGCGATTGTTATTAAATTTCAATATTTACTTTGGCTAAAATCAACAATCACTCACTGATGGTGCCAAAATCACATAAAACAACATAATTTATAGCTTTGTGGTGCTTTGCAGCCTTTTTTAAATTATTGATTTGTTTTTCCCCATGGGAAAGCGGTGAACTGACTCAAATTACCCATAAAAACTTAATAATATGATAATATGTCAGACCTTGGATGTTTTTCTACCCGCTAATTATTCAAAATCAATTCACGCAGCTTTGATTTTTAGAAATAAAATGCGATATAAATCCCCTTATTGATCAGCTGCATGTTTGCTCAGTTGGCTAAAGCATGGTGATTTTTCTGTTTCTTTTTTACTTTCCTGTTTTTTTTTCCCACCTGTTGATGTCTGTGAGTTTTGGCCAGACAGAGATGTGTTTTTGGGGCCAAAAAAGAGCGGGAACATTGATGTATCACCGCAACGTCCTGCTGACAGCCGCAGGTCTGCTCTGGCCAGGTGTACTCTAACGGCGTCCTGTCAGCCGCGGGCTACATTTGGAAAAGAGACAGATATGAAGAGGACATTGAAAGGCTGAGGGATGTAACGGGCGCTGGGATTGTGAAGTTAGAAAATGAGAGGCTGCCTGAAAGAGAGAGGCATTTAGAGGGACAACAAGAGCGACGGGTACAGAGGGAGGCAGAGAACGAGAGCAGAGCCAGGTGACGTTACGTTCGGTCGTCTGAGGAGGGATGTGGCTGTTTTGTCAGCTCTTACAGACTGAGGGTTATCTGTCTCCCCCAGCTGTGCCACCCAGCTGTCACACACTGCTATGCTCCGCTCTGTCCTGGCATCCTGGCACACACCTCCCTCTGCCCACCATCATCTGTGAGTGTGTGCGTGTGTGTGTGTGTACTCACTCACATTCGTCAGTCCTCACAGTTAAAGATTACATGCATTGAAATGAGCAAATTCAGTTGTTTTTTTTTTTATGCAGGGTGAACCAATAAATAAGTCTCTCCAGGCACTTCGCACCCGTTTCCAAAAAAGTTGACATTCACTCGAGCTCGCTCCCGACATGCTGCTCTGTCTTTTAATTTGTCTGTTCAGTCTCTACATGATGGAAGTTTTCTTTTCAAGGCAATCTTGGAATTGCTCCGCAGTCATTTCCCAGTGGAGGCCATGTGCCTCCTCCAGACACCAGACCAATTTGCAGTCTCCACTGCCACTCCCACCATCCCAACCCCGCAGGGTGAGGGGCCTCAATTACCCAGAGCATATCACCGCAAACAGCCACTTTGCAGCCAACCACCTGTGACTCAAACTGTGGGAAGCTTTGGCTGCAGCATGGCTGTTGCGGAGGGGGGGGAGAACAGCCAAAGCCTTGGGCTGGCCAGCCAACCATTGATTAAGGGAATCAGTATTGATTAAGGGAGCAGGGGACATCTGGAATGGACCAATTTATGTCCCCACATCAATTATTCAAATGGCTGCTGCCGAATTGGATTAGAGGACGATCTTCCTGCTATCGTTTCCACCCCTCCACAATCTGCATCCTTTCGGCAAGCTGTCGTCACTCTTCTCCAGACAAGTCGGCCCCCTTGAAATGCAAACTTAAAGTTTGCCACATGGACACCGGGACAATGCTGGGACAAGTATTTCCTTATCCCCCCCTGTTGCTGGCCAGTGCCTGTAACCGGTGGCGGGCCCACATTGTGTTGTCAGATTTGTTTCTCAGTTTGCCCTTCTGTCTCTGCGGTGACATCTTGAGGGCTTGAACGCAGAACAGAATGGCAGAGCCTGGTAAAGTCTGGGCCAGAGGGTTATTCATATTCATAACGTTGGTGCCGGAGAAGCTGTGAAAACGTGCGTGGCTTTGTTCGCGTATGGTGTGTGGGATTTTTTTTTTTTTTTTTGGGGTGGGGGGCGTATTTGTGTTAATCGTTGTGTTATCATGCCTGGCGGGATTCTTCTTTGTGTATCCTGCAGCCGTCGATCCACAGAGACAGGCTGGAATGGAGGCCAGCTAATGGACTCCTGTTCATTGTAGACCGGCTAACATGGGGATGAGGAGTGTGGCTGAGCCAGGAACAGAAGCCCACAGGTGGCCGACTATGATAGAGGGCTGCCCTTTGTCTGCCGCCCCGTCAGAACAGCTCACACACACACTGATTCCTTTGACAGTTTTTTTCTTCAGATGCTAAACAACAGAATATAGTCGTTTTGTTTCTTATTTTTTATTAGAAATATTTTATGTTACAATGCATTTTACATAAGCAGTGTTGGGTAGTAACTAGTCACATGCAACGCAGTTATGTAATGACATTAATGATGATAATGATACACTTACTGAGGAATAAAATGTTATGAAACTGAAGTTACTCGTAAAATACTGGTGATTGCAGTCAAATATTTTATTTTCAGTAAATAAATTACATCTGTAATATAATTTTCATGCTGTTTCTTTAAATCCTGCAGGAATGCCCATTTAGGCAACACATGGGGACAAATTTAAGTGCGACACCATCATATATAAGATCTCTTATACAGAGCTGTCTGCATGGCTCCATTAATTTGGTAGCTTTTCCTCAGATTTTAGGCACTTTTCATTGGTTTTTAATGTCATAATTTGCAACGCTTCTCATCTGCCATTGCTCTTGGCAGCATGAATCTGCCACTACGTAAAGGCAGGTGGCAATGTTGTCAGACAAGAAGGCCTTTCAGTGCTGGAAATTCAACAATATTTTCCTTGTGAAATCAGAACATGACTCCAACATGACAGTACGGTGTGAACCTTGTTTACCGGCAGTGAAAATGCTGTCAACATCAAAACAATCTGTCAAACCTGAGGGAACACTTACAGGAAGGTAACGTCACTGCAGTCAGACACATCAAAGTTTTTACACCCAGTTTAAATGTGATTTTAGAACTTTGTCTTTTAGTCGACGAGTCCATTATTTGTGGCTGTAACATGGTGGATTAGTAAAGCTGTGACAATGAACACTGTGTAGAAAGCTTGATTTTATTAGAGATAATAAATGAAGCTGTACAGTTCAGTAAAGTGTTTGTCTGTCACAGTATCAAACCACATCAACAACAGTCTGTAAACCGTTTCCTCTTCCTGTAGCTCAGTCCTGCTCCCATGTTTATGCAGCAGAGGGGTTTTTGTAATCGTACCTGTCTGTTGCACAGCTTTAATCCATTATCAAGAGGAGACACGTGCCAGACGTGTAAGCAATAAAGTAATAATAAATTCAATGTACTTCTCAACCAGATAATCAATTCACTGCGTTGTGAAGGCTCACACAGCTCGAGTAATTCGTGTTTCGGTCGGAGCATATGGCGCTGGAGTCGGAGAGCAAATGTGCAGTATAGAAGGAATTGCATGGTTGTTATTGATTAGGAGTTGAAATGAGGGGGAAGATTTGTGGAACCCATAAAGGAAGGACTTCAGAGCATGCAGAGTGTGTGTGTGTGTTTGTGTGTGTGTGTACAAGGAGCTGGGTTGTGTAAGATCAATGCCAATGTTTAGCATAACTGGAAATGTCTTGACCGTGCAACATGCTGATGATTTGTCAAATGGTGGTCATGGTCCTCGCAGCCGGAGAGGAAGTTCGGTGCAACATTTCCTATTAAAAGCATCTCTAAGATTCATCATATGAGGCTCTGTTACCTAATATAAGCTTTTCCTGGTGTGAGCAGGGGAATAGGACTCAGATCCGAGCATTTACCCTGATAGAAGAATTATCACACACTTGTTTATACTCACTGATTTGACTCCAGCAGGTTCACACGCCCTCGTCTCAGCTTGAAGGTTACAGCAGCGCTGAAACCGTTTGTTCTGCAACCTTTTCAACACACTCCGACTTGTATCTTCATTCCCCATCTCAAGTGTTTAGGGTGTTGTTGTTTTTTTTTTTTTTTTTGGCTGTAACTTTCATTCCGTCTGATTTCTCTCCCGCTCCATCCCCGCTGCCACCGACAACAACACAAATGTTTACCGAGCGGGAACAGACGGAGGAGAATGGACGACTGTCGGTAATTGCTCCCATCTGCTTGCGTGCAGTTGTCAATATCTCTGAGTCCACTGTTGAAATTAGACCTGTCAAGCAGTGTCCAAGCTGCACTCCCTTCATCAATCCATCCATCCTGCCACTCAGGCAGCAGACACAGCAGCCAGTTATTCACATGAGAAACCTCACTCTGAAAAACTCAAAGCTCACAGGGGGGGAAAAAAAACTACATGTTCTAATAATAGTTTTTGGTTCGGATGGAGATGATTAAATTGGCTTTTGGCAGTATTTTATTACACAAACGAAAACAATTTAACCCGGTCTTTGAAACGGTAATTGCACAGGAACAACTGACTGTCAAACTGTTGCCGAGTCATTGGAAAAAAAAAGCTGGAAAAACACTCTTGTGTGAACCGTAAAAGAAGAATCAACTTCAAGATCCCGCAACCTTCTGAAGAACAAAACGCAACAAAGGAGAGGAATGATAAAACGAGATTTGAGCTTTTTGCACCTTCTACAGTCTGACACGTCAAAGTCTCAGATAAACCCCCCCCTTCTCTCTCTCTCTCTCTCTCCCTCCTCAGCTGCCTTCATGCTCCAAAGCCGCTGAGTGTTAGAGATACATCACGAACACAAGACAGACTGGCACCATTAGTCGGGCCAAAACCATTACTAAGCTCTAAGTGTTTTTATACTCCAAGATAACTGAGCTGCATGTGCAGTTCTGTTTGTCTGTAACATTCGTTTCCTTCCTGGTCCTGTTTCCAAACATGTCTTTTTTCATGGGAGAACTTTACCTCAGCAGCTGATGGAGCGATATTAATCTTTTGAATTGCTCCGCTGACAGTAAATCTAATAGTCTCTTGTCTTGAAGATAAGTCAGTTAAGCTGAGGTGGCCGAGGGCTTGAATATGGGTTCAGGTCCCCAAAGCTGCAGGTCCGCTCTTATCGATCATCCAATCCCAGTAACCCCGCGTGCCCTCCAACACTGATTGCCAGCAAAGTACCAAAGTCCTCTGTTTTCATCCTCGTCTGTGTATCACACACACTCTCTCTCTCCACCTGGACGGACATGGCCATATCACATCACATCAGTGTGTGTGTGTGTGTGTGTGTGTGTTGACGCGATGGCAGGGTGGGGGGTTTAGGGCGAAAGGGCCGCGGTGATCACGAGAGTGTGGAAAACCACCCCCGGTGCGAAGCAATCATAGCCGGCTCTCTATCATCCTGCCCCCCCCTCCCCACTCCTTCACCACCTCCATCCAACCTCCTCCCAGCCCATCACCCCTCAGAGTCGCCTCTCTCCTCCCTCCATTATCCCCACCTCACTGATCAGAAAATTAGGGTGACACTTGGCGGCCCTCTCTCTCTCTCTCTCTCCTCTTCCCACCACTCTTTTCTCCCCCTCTCTCCTCTCTCCTTCCACCTTCTCCTCTTTCTATTTCTCACCCATTACTCCCAGTTCACTGGTTGGTATATGGAGGGTGACACTGGGCCAATTCAATCTCTCGTCCCCGTCAGCCACTCAGCCTCTGTGGAGTGCCGCAGCCTCCCCTCCGCGGGCATCCCCCCTCCAGCGGGTTGTCACTCTGTTTTCCACACTTCACACCACCTCTGCCCTCCTTTGCTACACAGAACTTTCTATTTCCTCATCTGTCACTCCTGTTTTCCATTTACTCGTCTTTTTTTTAGCTTACCTCTGACTCTTAAAGTCCTGTGTGTCTGTGAAAAGGTGTTTCAAGATGACCTGGCTGTGCCGAGAGAGGGATATTCTTTATTCTGCAGCCGTGTCAGGTGAGAAAGTTGTTGCAGGAAGTCGACAGCAGAAGCTGTGTGTTTCGTGAGATAACAAGGCTGATGGGCCACTTGGAAAAAGAAAAATCTGAAAATTAGCACATTAAAGTGTGTATTTCTGCTGCCTTTGATGTGTGATGTATTATTGAAAAATGCTGATTGTAGAGTAAAATAAACCAGTGTGTTTACCGCAGA
Source organism: Acanthurus tennentii (assembly GCA_029783805.1). Taxonomy (NCBI): domain Eukaryota; kingdom Metazoa; phylum Chordata; class Actinopteri; order Acanthuriformes; family Acanthuridae; genus Acanthurus; species Acanthurus tennentii. Next base: position 10,387,606 of record JAPZDZ010000015.1, read on the forward strand.
ACTGCAGCTCGGCTTTGTAGACTGATATGTGCTCAGAGGCAGGGATTTCCCTCTTTGATTTCCTGCTAGATTGGCTTCAAGAGGAAGAGGCTTAGGGGTTCAACTAATCTTTACCAATGCTGTTGTTTCCTAATTATTTGAGCGGCGGATATTTGCTTTGCCTTCATTATAATGACTCGGGTTACATCATGTCAGGTAAGACCTCGTTATATCAGAGGAGCTTTCGTAGCCCGCCTCTTGACAATCTAAATAAGATCCATGGATTTACAACATGGAGCTTATTTTTTTTTTTTTTTACTGCAACTCAGATTAAAAGTTTAGCAGCATTCACATCACTTGGAGCTGTAATAGGCTGAGTCAGAGCCAGACACAATGAGAGGTCCGGGCCCGGTGAACCGGTCCCACTCATTAATTACAAAATCCATCAGCCAGATTGTAACCACCAAATCCAACTTGGAAGATGGAATAGAAAAGTTGTCAAAGTGAGAAGATGTATTGAATTTACATCTGTTTGATGTACACTCAGCCCGGCTCAATCCTGTTTTCTTCAAGCTCTCCTCATTAAGATAAGGAGAGGGAGGAAAGCAGTGTGAAACTTTTCAAGCAACGAACGC
>JAPZDZ010000015.1:10411175-10431573 GCA_029783805.1 Acanthurus tennentii
TAACAGAAGGATGGGTGGTAAAGAGAGAAACCAAAACGAATAAGAAAAATACCTGAGAAAAGTTCAGTGCTAAATATTAAGCCTTTGTGCTTTGTATCCAAATGTTTTCTTAATGTGTGGCGGATGCTTTTCATCCTCCTGTTTGTGTACCTTTGCTGTGAAAATGGGATGAATACAATGGTACCTTTCTTTGAATAAAGAAGCTGTAAGCATTTTTAGATAAAAGATGTAAACCATCTATTACAAGCTCCCGAGGGCTGCGTCTGTGCAGATAGCAATCTTTTTTTTTTTTAAACTCAATTCTATGCAAGATCTAAAACTTCACAAACTTCAAACCTCAAAAACTTAATTGTTCGGTACTGAAAAGGTTGTGCACACACATCCATGGGCTCCCCACAACCTGGGCAAACACAGACCCAAAGCAAACAGACTCTGTCTCAGGCCAAATGAGCAAAATGTTGTTGTTGTTTTCATTTTGGGTAGTATAATCTGTTTAATGCAGGTTGTAGCCATCTACAAAATATATATATATATATATATTCGTAGTCTTACCTGATAATGGGCCAACATGTTCAGTCTCTTCCAGTCACCTTCGATCTTAGTGGTGACATCCTCATCCTGCAGGATCATCCGCTGTCCTCGACCCTGACGCCATTCTGCAATGAGAAAGGAGAAAATAAACAAAACAAAAATATCAGATAAATACCAACAATATTCAAGCAACACTACTCCCTTGACAGTATTCATTTATTATTTCTGCCAATGAGATTTTGTTTCACCTCTTTTTCTAAGCATCTATCAAAAATAATTTAATCTGCCATGTGTGCTAACATACCTCCAGTGAATTTAAGTGGTTTACCTTTTGTTAGATTTTGTCAGAGATATTTATCTTTTTTAACAAGACCCAGTTTTGTTCTAAAACATTACGGTATATTTTGGAGTGACAACAATTATGTGTAAATTATAAATGAAATTATGTTGTTAAACTGTGGGTGAGAACAGGCTAAAAAGTTCTGTTAGTTGTTCTGTAAGAAATCTAGTTGTCACTATCTCCCTTTTCATCTACTGAGCATTTTCTTTGCCTTCTTCAAAACAATGATTTTACATTGTCAGGCCAAACCTGAAGAGAAACCAAAAGAGGAGAAAAACACAAAATCTTGAGACCAGGAGTAGGAGAGAACGGCAAAAAGATGTAAAAGCAAAAGAGAAATGGCACATATGAGAGACAGTAAGAAGGAGCGAGCTGAATTAATCACTCGACTCTTTTTTAGAATGAACCTCTCCCTCTTAGCTTTCCATCTCTTGCACTCGTGCGATCGATGGTTGTGATTATGGCTGCATTTCCCGGGCCTCATGCTCTGCTCTCTGAAGGTCCTATTGGCCCCTGCTCTTCCTTTTCACTGCTCTAAGCCCAGTGCCTAGCTGCTTATATAATGCTGGGAGCCATGGTAGCAGACCTGACTCACATCTCTGCTAATATGGTGAAACTAGAAAAACTGGGAACTTAAAGCCGACAGTTTTAAAACATAGTTTTCATCAAAGTCCTGCTCACAGGCCAATGGTGAACCTCATAAGTATTTTGTTCTGCCTGAAGATGTAATGAAATGTATGCATTACATTTTAAATCATCAATGGTCAATATTAACACAGCTGCTTTTAATGGCCTAAATTTAATACACAACTAGCTTCTGCTAAGTTAGGAATGCCAAGTTGTAGAAAAATCTCATGAGTGTCACATTCCTCCTGAGGTATTACATCAGAGATGAAAAGTGAGGAGAAAAAAGCGCCTGAGGCATTTTCAGTAGAAAAGTCCATGATACTAAAGGTGACAGTAGTATGACACAAAGCCTGACTCTTCTTCACAAAAAGCCAATTGTCTACTTCACAACAGCTAAACATGTCGGTCCCCTGGATGGAATCAGTGAAGATGTTGGTGTCATGACACTTTATGCCTGCGTGTAAATGAGGTAAAAGTGTTTTAAAACTTATTTTGTGACAAAACCATTAAGCTGTTCTTTACATGCAGTTTTTATATTCTAGTGACCACTGAAAATGAAGAAATAGCTCTTTCTGCATTTATTTAGCTATGAGCCTGGTCTTGTACGCCTGAAATTACTGCCACGGGGCATTGCCAAGATGGCTGCCTAGTAGAAGGACACTGATGACATTTTGTCACGAGTGTCAGTGCTGTTAGGTAAAGTTAGGAATTTCAGCATACATCTCAGCAGTAATGTGGAAGTATAAATTAAAAGCCATCACAGAAAAGCCCTCAGGAATAATTAATCAGCTCTTACTTCGTTGGACCTTCAGGGTGTGTTAAAAGTTATCTGGCCTATGTGCAAACAGGTGAGTTTGATGCTGGGGGCGTTTTAAGTTTAACACCATTATGACACCTCTTAGAAATCCTTTAACAAGTTCATAGGTTTTTTGCTGTGAGGCCCTCAACTTTATGCTGGTTCCCTAAACTGACCCTCAGTTATCAAAACTTTGAACCCCTGCTTGACAAACTGCAAACTACCTCGTTTCCATACTTTTTGACCAGAAACTTTCAGCGAACGTGATGATTTCTTTCATTCAAACAATACGACAGCGTGTACACGACCTTACAACCAAATTACATCTGCACTACACACACGTACAACGTCCTACACCTGTGCAACCTCAGCACAAACGAAACAAAAGCTTTGATAGAAACATCTCACAAAGCCCCAGTAACATTATCATAAGTGAGAGGGAAAGTCATCTCGAAAAACAACAGACAGATGATTCCTCTTTCCCTTTTTTTGCAGACATCATGGGCTTTCTGAATGCATTTTTCTGTCTGTGCCTCCTTGCTGTGCTTCCCACTTGCACCGGCCACTGTCATCTCCCATTCTGATCACAAACAAGAAAACAAAGCAGCAATCACTACGGTGCATGATGAGGCCTGTCTTTGGAGGATCGACCAGAATAGTGTTCGCATCTGAAAAATCCGCAAGAAATAAAGATTCTCCTGTTGTTTTTGTCTATACAGTACATCTTTCCATAAAGATGCAAATGAGCGCCCGTCTCCAGTCGAGGCTCAGTAAACAAATAAAGGAATGAGGGGAAAAAAAAGGAAGGCAGAAAGGAATAAATGAAAGAATAAACTTGGCGTGAAACCAAAACAAACCGAGATTACTGCGATTCCCATATCCAGTGGTCGCTCAGCAGTGACAGAGTGTGTATGCGCTCGCTTTTCAAACTCACACACAGCCAAAGAGATAAGGGCTTCGGGGAGTGTTTAGAAGCTGAGGGTGAGGAGAGAGGCTGAAGGTGACTGCTGTTCTCCACTGAGATGCATGACACACATTTGTGACCAGTAACATGGGACTAGCTTCTTTGTTCTCAGGCCTCATCGTCTCTGAAAGCCGGTGGGGAACTGTAGGTTGCAGCGGAGGGGAAGTAAAAAACAATATCTGGAATAACAACGCTCCTGGCCAATCTGTCTTGAGACAAGGCTGCCACAATCCCATTATCCTTATCAGCCATTGCTATCTGTCTGTGTGTATGTGTGTGTCAGAGATCATGAGATCATTGATATTACCAGTATACACAGAGCAAGCTGAAACACTTCAAAACAACCTAACAACCAAACTGAAGATCTTTTTCCATCATTATCAGCATAAATATGCTATTTGCTAAAGCAAAACTCACAAATAAATACAAACTACAGGGATAAAAGGTTGTACTATTTGTCTGTTTACAGACACAAAAGATATCTCTTTAATCTGTGCCGCATATCAAATGTGTTCTGCAAATAAAGCACTGAAGAAATATTTAATTACCTATGTTCTCTTGTGAGCTTGCATTTCCTCTTGTTGTCTCTCATATTCTTACTGACAATCGCTGACACACAAAACAAGTGGCCAGCTACCTCTCACAATTGCCAATTCCCCTTTGTGATAAAACAATAATAGAACAACACATCCTGCCCAAAGGGGGGCATAAAACAATTTTATCCAGGAATGTCGACAAAAGGCTAAACCAATCTCTTCACTTAGCTATCACACAGGCAGATTCCCCACGGTATGCACTCAGCCCATCTTAGATCCAGGGTTGGTTATAAATATGCTATTACGAACACACAACAGGGGCTCAGAAAATCCATCTGGCAATATTAAACCATAAAAAGCACAGAGCATGGTGCAGAGACGGCCTGTGGGTATCAGGCAACAAACAATCGTGAATAATGTTTTAATGCTCACGAGCATGCTTGTTTGTGCGCATGATCACCGGATAACTTGCAGAGATGCTCCGTCTGGTATCAGAGGGCTCTTCAGGTAATTTACAAACATATTAGACCAGAAGTAGTTACATGTGAGATGCTCAAGAAACAGAGTTAAACACTCAGGGAAAAGGAAGGAAAGGAAGATAAAAAGGAAAAACACCAGGAAACTGTTTTTGTAGAAAAGATATCATCGAGTGTCTCAATTGATTAGCTGATCAATCATGTGACTCAGACACTAGTTGACAAAAAAAAGTAAATCGATGGGAAGTTTGAGGAGGGGAGAGAGCAATCTCAGACATCTGACTCTGAGAGCCAGGAAGTCAAGTCTCCTGAGGTTGAAAAGAAAGCTTCTTCTCTTTATCTGAGGAGACTTGTACTTTTTAAGAGGGGCTGGGAGGGATGGGAGAGCCTTTGTAAAAATCAATGGGTTCTTTTTTTAAGTTCAACATGCTTTTCTCCAGGCACATGGATGGAAAACTGGGCATGGACAGAAAGGTTTTTAGAAAGCTGTAGGGTAACTGTGGAGATGTGCAGGAGCAAGACCTCTCATCAACTACAACCCCGAAATGTAGAATTTAATAAATGTAGTGCACTAAAAATGACCGTCTGCCTGCTTTTCCACGTCAGATATATGAAAAAGTTTCGTACCCAGGTCCATGTCGGAGGCTTTTAGGCGGTGGGAGTGCGGGACGTTCTTGTAGATGGCATCCAGAATCTTTTCCTTCACCTGGCTGATGGTGTCACAGTTCAGCACCTTCACCTGGATCTCTGGGCTCTTTTCATTCTCTGGATGGATGCAGTTCACCACCTGTAGCACAAATACACAGAGGACTTCCACTGTGAGGGGGGGGGGGGCTGGCAGCAAACTACCACAACAGTTACCCAAACTCTGTATTTAATATAAAAGACAGCATTTGTTAGAGTACACATTTTGCTAGTTATCTATAGGAAAAAAATTCTTGCAATATTTGCAACTGCAGCACTTAATCTGGAAAAATAAAAGCATCTTTTCAGGTTAATTAGTGCAAAGAATAATCTTGACACAAAGGAGGTTTGTGTGTTTTATATTAGTTGTGTTGATTGCACTGTGGGTTGGGGCTCAGTGAAACTGCAATAATTTGCACGCCCCAAAGGGTCTGAGAGAATTGTGGGGGGAAAAAAATGATCATTCACCCTGTAAGATGCTCTTTCCTCCGAGCTTGTGGAGAAACAACAATGTGGTACCTGAATTGATGATCGGCAAACAGGCTAATTATAATGTTATTGGGATATTCATCAGTTCTTTCAGTGCCTACCTAGAGGTGTTGGATAAAAATATCCAAATTACAAGTTTAAAACAAATACAGATTATACTTTCAAGTACATGTGATATCTGCTTTGTGTACTTGTGTATGTCTACAGTGTGCATAAAATCCAAGCTTCCATTTAAATATTTGCACCTTTAAGTGCAGTTCGCACACAAATGTACGTTGTGGAAAATGAGGTGGTGAGCACAGTTTTGGTGATTGTGTTGTAAAAGTCCAATCTGAAACAAAATTCTCATGAAGTTTTTTTCAGACATGAACATTTGTACTCTCAGTGTGTAGGCTACAGACCAAAGTGACACGAGGAAAGAGAGATAGATGGTCTAGACGGTGTCTGAGTCTCCCCCGCTGAAACAAACACGTCACAGCGGAGACGAGAGAGCGAGGACGACAACAGACAGAATTGGGGGGATAAATGAGAGGTTCCAGAAGGAGAGCGCTCCAGCCTCTCTCTACTTGTGCAAACACACACACACACACACACACACACACATGCATAATCTATTTCCTTCCTCATCCCGAAGCCCTGCTCTTTTCCTTGACAGCTCCAGTCTCAACAGGAAGTGAGGTCGCCACTCCTGTGCCCCCTGCATGTCAAGCGTGACAACGACAACTTCATGTCCCGTTGCTCATCTCATGACCGACAACCCATAACCACCCCCTTTTTCTCTCCTCTTGTCCCTGAAAGCATATTAAGTGTCCCCTTTTAGCCCCTGGACCCCTGGGCAGGTGAACCCCTTACCAGCGTCTTGTAGTCAATCTGTTGTCTGATGAGCTTGTCCTCACTGAGCGAGTAGCGAGCCTCTCCTGTGATGGAGTCAATGGGGCCTTTCTCCATCTGCTGCTTGATGGCACAGAAGAGGGAGAAGAGAGGTTCGCCTGCACACTCCTGCGAAGAGATTTGGAGAGAGAGGAAGTTTTTGAAGGACAAAAGAAAACTTTGAATATTTCTGCACTGCGCTCACCGTCAGCAATGTTTGATAATGTCTAAGAAAATATCTTTTTAACTCAATATTTAAAAGTATTGCGGTTGCTCTTTTTTTGTAATGTTTTCCAAACTGCCCTGCTTCCTGCATTGCTGAGTAAGACTTTCAGCATCATATCCAAAACTCTGTCTTTCCCCTAAATTAATGAAAATTGTTCTACATATCATTATGAAAACCAATACCAAAATGAAAAATGAAACCAGAGTTTAGGAAGGATTTGATGGACAAACAGTGAGAAATGCCATGCCAAAGACTCTTGAAGCCAAAACCCCCGTCTCCCCTCCTGAGAACACTGCTGTTTATTAAACAGAAGATATTGGCCATTTATCATTGTTTTTATTCTCCTCCTACCTGCAGGAAAGAGATGGAGGAGGAAAACAGGATTTTTTTGACTCATGGGTGGAGACAAATGGTGAATTGAGCTCTGAGTGAATATTGGTGCCTCGTGGAGTGAAAGGTTCAACTCAACATACATGCCAGCTAAGAAAGAACAAATAACTCGCTGATGAATTCTAGAGATTGCTACGGTAGCAAAAATAGATTTTAATCACATCTTGAAAGTAATATGGAGGATTATATGCAGTTTTTAAAACACAGGTTAAACTTGTTGCCTCCTTTTGAAATTGCTAGTAAAAGAATAGGTACTCCTGTTTTTTTTATTTTAATTTAATTTTTTTTTGTGCTGGTTGTTCAGTTCAACATCAAGGCTGCAAAGAATAGCAGAGACACTAAAAAGAGCAGAAAGTAGCCTGAGGCCAGTGACAATCAGTTACTTTTTATGTTATTTACTTCAGTGTCTCTTTAAAACTCAGCTCCAACTGAATGACGTTCAAGTGCTGCTTGAATGCAGGCAGATGGAAATTATGGCTGAGACGACAGAGTTACAGATGGAAGGTGACAAGCCTGCTTTGCATCCATGACAGCTATTGTTGATAATATTTGTGTTGTCATTGCATTGCATCAGAAAAAAGCCATAAATTAGCATGTCCACCCAGGTGTCATTTTTTTTAACGCTGCCATTCGAAGCTGGAATCAATAAACACCTGATACCACTGAGGAGTAATTTGATCCAGAAATGAATGCCAATTGTATTCTTTCCAGCTCAAAACAAAAGCCAGATGTTTGTGGGTGTTAGTGTTTTGTTTTGTCCGGAGCGAAAGAGAAATCCACTACAGAAGGGAAAAACTTCTAAGCACTTTTGAGGGAGTTTTGCATCCTCAATAAACTAATGGAAGTCTGCCAAATTAACTGTCACAACTTGAATCCAAACTTCAGTATGAGTGAAAAAAACACAATTTAACAATTAGTGAAGAAGCTAATGAAGCCAGTAGTGAGGTGGCAGTGATTTTATAAACTTGGTTATTGCTGGAACCAAAACTACTCACCGTATTTTTTTCTGTGGAGCTTAAAATATTCAGTAAAGCTGAAAAAACAAATATTTAAAAGTTACCTTCAGAAACTTGTAGAGGAGGAAGGTAAACCAGTTGGTCAGCATTTTCTCTGCAACGGACTCAGTCCTGCAGACGGAAAGACACAAAGCACATAATGAACATATGATCCCCATGCTTTTATTACCATCATAAATATTCAACACCATCATCAGATATTCTGCTAAAAATGATGACTGCGGCTAATGAATAGGCTTTCGTTACACAAATATAGTTGCAAAGCCATGAATTGAGAGAGCCTTTGCACATGCTGTATGATGGCCTTTCAGACAATCTTTTTGGATGGCTTTTATGCTCAGGCACGCCAAGGGCATCTCGTCTACGGCGGCGGGGACTTTAATATGAGGCAAAGCAATTAAAAGCCTTTATTTGATCCCAGTGGATTGATGTCGTTAGGGGCTGGAGCGGCTCTGTAATAACACTGGCCTCATTATCAAGCGCTCCCTTGCCTATTCACTGGACTAACACTCGATCTGTGCACAATAGAAAGTGAATGAATACATATCCCCCTTCTTTCCCCGCCTGGCATCCATGCTCCACTGGTGTGGCAAAATGGTGTGTGTCTGCATTTGTGTGTGTGTCTGTGTTGACCTGGGCCAACAGTGTGATTGATCCCGCGTGAATGACTAATATGCATACATAATAACAACGGCGGTGGGGACGATGGGGAGAAAGAGGAGAGTCGAGGATCGGATATCCCTTGACAACAACGTTCTTAACCAGCAGCAGGGGTGTGTGGGTAATCTGTCAGAACACGTCAAACACACACCCTTCTCCTCTGGTTTCAATGGGCAACTACCATAGACATCAATATTTTAGGATTAGGGTCCATTGTATCTGTGTCTGTGTGTGTGTGTGTGTGGTGTGTGTAGGTTTTGCCCGGCGTTTCGGCTGCCACCTGCAGCCCTCCCACCTTTCATCATTCACACAGTGTCTTTAAGGGGCCCCACACTGAGGCGTGAGGGGGGACATGATGTCGGCTGTGCCAGTGGGCTGTCCTGGCACCCCCCTCCCCTCCCCGCCAACGCTGGCACAACACCTGGGGGGGATTAACTTCCTGCCTCTCGCTGTGCCCGCACTTTCATTTTGCCGCCCCTCCCGCCCTTCCTCTGTCCACAGATCCAAGGGTCAACAAGGTCACTTTTCATCTTTTCTTTCATGTGTCCTTGCTGTCTTCCCCTCTCCCTCTGGCTGTGCCCACTCTGGATCCTGTAATCATACACACTTCCAAATCCTCTCCATTTCCACAAATGTAGCCCATCTATCAAAGGGATGAAAGGAGCATGGAGAAAGGAGGAGGTGCACAGGAAAGGAGGGAGGGAGTGAGCAGTGAAAAGGGGAAATGAAGAAAAGGAGGAGAAGAAATGGCTTGGCTGGGTCTTTTCTTCTTTTTAAACGTCCTTTTCCTTAGTCAGTTCCAGCAGATAGTGTGTTTTTCTGTGCCTGTGCAAGTGGACAAGTGTGCGGCTGTTTTAAGGCAAGCGTGCAAAAGGCACAAATTAATCCTACTGCGTGTATTCAAAAACAACCATGTGTGCCTGCTAGTGTTTGTTGTATGCGTGTGAGTGGGTGTGTGTGTGTGTGCGTGTGTGTGTGTGTCTGTGCATGCTTCTGGCCGCGGGTGCCAGCCCTACAGTAATAAGAAGTCTTGGCACGACCACACCGGTTTGCTTATGTTCAGTCTCAATCGCAGCACAGTCTATGGGGAACGAGGATAAAAACGGCACTGTGACGGAGCTGCTTTAGGATCTAGTGTGAGTGTTTTGATATTACAACTTTAAAACCATCTCCTCCGGTTTAGTCTGCTGCAACTCAAAAAAACAGCACATCCTATGTTTGAGATAATGCAATGAAATGTGCCGTGGCATGTTGGCATGGTCAGACTTGCCGACTTGGCAGCCAGTCAGAGGGGCAGTGGGCGTTGAGAATGATCTAGAGCAGAGGGGACCTGGCAGTGCTTAGTTCCCCCTGATTACTGAGGTAAGGTTGATGGAAATCTATGCTTTATCACACACTTAACATTTCGGTAGCTGCCAGTAACACGCATTTGTGTACGTGTTTGAAATGGGCACTTAGGCCTTCTGGAAAACTATCACTTCCTGGAGAACCATAAATCTTTGATGGTAGATGTGAACATAAAATCTAACCAGTTAACATATAGAAAAATGTAGAAAAAAAATAATTCCTGCTAATCCAATTAAATCAAATATAGTTTCTCTCCTTTATTGATATTTCTTTGGTTTATACTTCAGAATGATCCATCATTGCATGGCCTGTTGTACAACATGGAACTGAAATAAAATGAAACCACACACTACTTACAATATATTCAATTGACAGTCTCTGACTGTCTGCATACATATGAGTCAGTAAAATAAATACTCACTGCACAATTACTTGCAGTGAGTAGGCCTTGAGGATTGATAATAGTAAAAAATTCACTTTCAGAAAAAAGGTAGCAACTTTTAATGCTTATTTTAACATTTTCTCACACTTAAACATAGCTGGACCTTGAGTGTTCAGTCATACTGCCTAGACAGTCATCACCAGAAGGATTAAAAAAACAGCCTTTTTAATTGACTGATCATTATGACACCACATACTATATTAAGTAATTAAAGAGCCACTTAATTGCGTCTTTAAGGCCCATCATAATTATCACTTAAAAATTGAAATGAAAAACAGGGATTAAAAGAAAGAGTTATTCTCAAGATTACTTCGACTCCTCATAAAAAAGGATCTGATGTGTCACCCACACGTTATTGCAGCCGTGTTTCTTCCTCTGGCCTCGGTCACATGTTAAAACAGCACAAATTGAAGTCAAAACTTTCTATTTCGTGCTATGGCTCCTGTGAGGAAGAGTGGTCAGCTAGCTAGCTAGCTGCTAACATGTATTCTGTCGATTTCTCACACAAATTCACACAAATGTCTCAAACAGAGAATATTCCTGCAGTTAAACAAGGGGGGGCTTCAACCCTGTCTGATGATTGTGTGTCCTTGTTGGAGCCAAAGCAAGGTTGTGATCAACGTGAGAACATATTGGGCTTTGACCAATATTAAAAGTGCTATTTTGACGCATCAACTACAGCCAAACTTAACTTAAGACTATGGACAGGCTGTTTAACTCTGCATGATGGGAGAAGGGTGGTGCTGAGGGAGGGGGGGAGATGAGTGAGAGAAGGAGCAAAGGAGGGAAGAGAGGAGTTAAAGGAGGAGAATGCAGCAAGGAATGCGACAGATGGTTGTGGAAGGCTCTCGTTAGTTAGCTTGCCTGGTGGTTGTGCTTCAGCACAGGTTGAGATGGGACAGATGGAAGGATGTGTGTTTGTGTGTGGACGGGAGGAAAAAAGACACATACACACATAGACACACACACGCACACACACAGATTTCTTGGAAGAGGAGGCAGTGGGTAGCCATGCTCAGATGCTGTGCCAGAGACACTCTGCTCACGCACTTTAAGCATTGATTTAGCAATCAAGAAAACAGGGGAGGGGGGAGAAGAGGGGAGGAAGAGCAGGGAATATAGATCGAGGGAGCGAGTATAAGAGAGGAAGAAAGAGATAAAGATGGTGACAGTGCGACACAAGCATCAGAACTGAAGACGAATGGAGGAAAGAGCGGTGGAAAGTGAGCGGCCAGAGGAACATAGTGAGAGAAAATAACACTTAAAATGAGCAAACATGGTGAAAGAAAGAAAGATAGAACAAACTCGAGAGAAAGAGAGAGAGGAAGAGGGAGGGGTGCTATCTTTCCTCGACAATATTAGGCTTCATCTCCACAGGCTTATGCCTGTGTATCTGGGCTATTTTCAGCTGCTATGCAAGGACATGCCAGTCAGCCCACACTATGGGGTGGCGTAGCCTGCTCACACTGCCTCATCACATCTGAAATGCATGCTGGGATGTTGAAGGACTAATAAGCGTATCCGAGGAGGAAGAGTGAGATTAAGACAGTCTGATCAGCGCACATTGCTACTGTGTGTTCGATAAAAGGGCAATCAAACCACAAGTGCATTTGTTGTAAACATGTAGTCTCACTCCAGCACTGGCTGAGTGGCGGACTGGCATTTTCCCCAGGTTTCCCTTCTCCCTCTCTCTTGTCTCTCTTGATGACAAGGAAGAGTGTGGCAAGAGAATGTGATACACAGACAAGACAGTGAGTTGCATTTTGACTGTGCTTGTAGAACGGTTGTTGGTTAGTTGTTGCAATCCCTCTCTATGACACCTGGGTACAGCAAAAACAAGGTGCTGGTGACATGTAAACGAAGTGATCAAAGAGCTGATCTTACTACTCGCCTCCATGCCTCAGTAGTCAGCTTTCCTCACTTGGTGACACATCTCTTAAGTGTCTCCATTGTCCTTGACTATCTCTCTCCGTCTCTGCTGTACACGCCATCTCTTTTGTTGTATCTGCTGCCAGGATCAGCGGTTAACTTCATTGTTTAGCGGATGCGCCGCGCTCAGTGAGCTTCTGGCTGTAATTAATCATGCCTCCTTCCCAGACAGCATTAATCTTTCTCTGCATAACCAAGTAAAGTCTGTACAGGATTTCACAAGGTGGATATGCCCAATGACGACTCATTTGCCTGACATTTAACCACAAGTCTAAACTTAGACTAGTTGACCAGATAAAATTGGTAAAAAACAATTGTTTATCATGATCTTTAGTCACCAAAATATTTTAAATGCTGCTGAAATGTGTGGATTTGCACCATGCATTATGAACATTAAACAACATGCTGAAGTTTAATAAAATAGGGAAAAGTTTAACCGACTAAAGTATCTGGCACCGACCAGGAAGTGTGGAAATATTACCTAGCTCGGGGGAAATAATGGTGCACATCCCTGGATGGTACAGTGAATACATGCTTGCCATATATGTGTGTGCCATTACTGGCAGAGATGAGGTTTTAGCCAGAGGGAGACTGAGAATTAGAACAATAATTGGAATTAGATGGACAAATGAATGTGCAACATGCCTGTCAAATCATCAGGGGGTGTCAAGGCTTGACTGACGACCCCCAAGCAAAACAACATACAATCCCATGTGCATTTATGTATAAACACGCATGCACATACAACACACATACACAACAGCTGTGAGGAAGTCGCTTCACTCAAGTAACCATAATCATCGCATTTACCAAACACCGCAGGCAGGAAGCATAATCACAGACAGTGCTGTGTTCAAGTGCATGCCATTAAGACTTTGACTGGAAATCTGAGGAAGGATTGTGATTGTGCTGGAGTGCAAGCTTTTATAGTCTCACTTTGTCCCCTTTTTTTTCATAAAGAACTATTATTTTTCCTCTTGAGCTGTTTGAAATTGGATTCTCTGCTAATTAATCATAATTATTTTTGCTAATGATGTGCATGACAATGCACTCTGCTGTCTCGGAGAGAAAGGCAGCAAATTCAAGGTCACAACAGTTAATCCAAACATGTGACAAAGAGGAAACACTAAGACACATGGGGTAAACATTAAGCTGCACAAACCTTTATCGTTATCCCTTACCAAGCACAATATGACCCAAAGCTTAGAGAAAATGAATGTTGTACGTTTGTTTCATATTTAAACATTTTCCTAGGACCTTTGAGTGTTTATTGGAGGAGAAAAAGAGGAAGAAAAAACTGAAAATAGGCTCCATTTTGGTTGAAAGTACGCATCAAAGTGACTAAATCAAAAAAAGATGACTTCCACCTGAGTAACTCTGGCCACTTGTTAGATGTGTGTTAGACAGTGATATGTGTAAAGCAAAACACTGTGCTTGATTTTAGTGCCTGCTTCTCACCTGCGGAGCAGTAGCTTAAGATGGTTCTTGCTCTCAAGGTTGCGGTCAATGAGGTCGGACAGCAGGTGCTTCAGGACATCTGTGGCGTACTCCAGCTTGCTCTGAAGCACTGTCATAATAAGTGAGGCCACGTTGCCGCGGTCCCTCATGGAGAAACCACGCTGGGCCTCGAGAGTGCGAATAAAACACAGCAGGTAGACCTTGTTGTTAATGAGCTGGCCAAAGAGCTTCAGCCCCTTCTCCACTTGCTCCAGGCGGTAGCCTGGCACCTGAGGAAACAAGAGAGATGTTCACTTGATCATTTCATTTAAATGTGATATTGCCTCTCTGCCTCAGATAAGGTCTTGCTTGAGACAGATCAAATGCTTTACAGTGAATTGGAGCACTTTTTATAGAAAAACTTTAACAAAGTCATTAGAGCTCTCAGGCACTGTAGTGTAATTGGTGCTAAAATGTTTCATATTGCACCTTTAGAGCATCTACCTTTATAAATAAAGATGGGAAGCAGAGAGAAAAAAAAATGCAAAGAAGAAAAAAGAATCAGGGGAAATGACGAATTTAACATCTTCCAGCTTTTGTTACGTTTAGTCTGAAGGTTGAGAATAAAGGCAGGAAAACACGGAGCCTCTTGAGGGAATGTTTATTACTTTGATGGCGCTGTGTTCCACACTAATGCGAGTAGAGAGTGAGTGCAGTGATGTGAATTCCCCTTGTCTGAGCCCAGATTGTCCCTGCACCATTTATACCAGTCACTTGCCGCACATGCTTCTTTTCTCTATTTTTTTGTCATAAATAGCACCTTCTGAGATTAGGTTTTTTTTTTTTTTTTTAATCTGTCAAGAGCACTCGTGGTAAGACAGCATCTCTTCGCGCCCAATGCAGCTGTCAACCAGCATATGTTCAGTCTTTTTACCTTTCCTGGAGGAACTTCCTTTAATCTGCTGGGAGCTATTGTTAAGTTACAAGTCCAATTTCATACCGACTGACAGGATGTGTACAGTGTTCATATGTGCATGGGGTGTATAAGCATTAACCTTTTTTCTTGTGCATGTGTAATATGAACAAGCCTATAAATACAGGCTCACATGGTAATCTGGGAAAACTTTGATATGTGTGAGTGTCTGAATGTCTCCTGCTTTTTTGTATCTATCCATTTAAGATATACTGCATAGTACCGTAACACGTTTTTTTAACATGTCAAGACATTGCATGAACATAGTAACATCTCCATGGGAACACTGTAATATCTGAGTCTGGCAGGTAGAGCTGTAAAGACGACAGCGGCAGAGTTGTTTCCGTAAAAATCAAGAGGCAAATGAGAAAAATGATGACAGGAAAATGCAGCGAAATGGGATTCAGGTGCAAAATGAAATTGTTGGGAAAATAGAGAGAAAGGAAGTGATTTTGACTGCTGAGAATAAACCGTAATAGTTACAAGGAACAAATAAAATGTCTAGAAGCAGACTTAATTGAGCTGACACATGCCAGACCATATTTTGATATCTTTCTCTCTATATATTCCCTTTTTAACTGAGTGCCAGAAATGTTCTCAAACATTTTAGTACTGAGCAAACTTCCCATTTTTTTCAGTAAACCCTGACAGACTTTGAATCACCTGTGATATTTCTACAGTCCCTATTTACAGCTCGCAGTCAAAAACTTAACTTTAAATTCTCTGACACATCAATAACAATTAAGCAGCCATTAAGGGTCTACGACAAGCCTGCTGCTTTCTTCATTAGACTCTTATGCACATTATACTCCTCATACAGTTCGACATTTATACCAATTAAAAAATAATTAATATTGCTTATTACTGGGAAATTCTCATCAGGGATAGAGTGGCCAACCCTGAGGGCAGTAAAATGGGGGTCCATCATTCTCTTAATGGAACAAGACGACCTGCTCAATTATGGCTGTCTATCAATGTCACCACCGGGGATAAATGACTTGATCTTTTTCCGTACGCTTTCCTCCCTCTGATTGGCTTTTAATTTGTTTTTGAGGTGGAGAGAGAGAACGGCGCGGCGTCACATATCGTTTGAGTTATTAATCACAGCGCGCTCCCGATTTTGAGGGCTGCCTTGTTTGTTTTTGAAAAAAAGTGTTGTTGTCTGCCGTCAAAAGGCTTTTGTTTACCAGACGATGACACGAACAACGTCTGCGTCAATTTCACCCAGTGTGACCCGCCACATTGTTAATTTGTTTGCTCGTTTTGCTCGCTTTTCAAATACAGCTAATTGCATTGCGAATGTTATTGGATAGAGTGAAGAACAGGTATACACACTTGTGTTATTGGAAGTATTCAGCTAGTGTGTAGACAGTGAATGTGTAGGAAATTGGAATCAACGCCTTCTCAAAAAATCTTAAGAACTGCTGATCAATGCAACTGTATTTTCCTTGTGTCACCACTAAAAAGCTCCACAGACTCACACTTGCAGAATCCAAACAGCATCGAGTAATTTTACCAGACTGTTACAGCCAAGTACACAGTGTTCCTTAATCAAAGCAAACACTGACTTAAAGTGTGTACACTCCATACAAAATACATTTAAAATGTCAGCAGAACAAATTATCTTACCTCCAGGTCTCTGAGTACGGGATGTTCCTCAATGCCCGGGAAGAGGACCCTCATGGTGTAGGTCCTGTAGTCCAAGAAGGGGATTCCTGCTCCATCCAGATCACTGGTCAGCTCATGGATGTCTGTCTGAAGCTCTGCAAAAGCTGAGGATGAACCAAAATCCATAAACCAGTTATTTAATCTGAAGCAAAACAAGTAGCTCATGATAGAGTCTTTAAGGTGACTCTTACCAGCTGCAAGTCACTTTGCGAATACCACTTACTACCACATATCTGAGAAGTTTCTCCCAACAATTCAATTCCACAGTCAACTTTAAGTATTTCTAATGGAGTTGTTATTAGAGAAATCAAATCACAAGATAAACACAGCAAAAGTTGACATTTTGTTCTCAAGTGTGCTTGTTTAGACAGAAATTATTTAAGAAGGGACTTGAAATCTGTGTAGCCCACTTCACATCATCCTCTTACCCTCTTTGCACTCCAGAGCCACACGTGACTCAAGGTTGTCCATCTGCATCTGCAGCCTCTTCAAGGTCAGGTCGCTCTCACGAGACTTGCGCTTGTAGGCAATGAGCACCACCACGATGAAGAGGATGAGGAGGGCGCCAGCTGCAGCGATTCCAATGATTGCTGTGCTGCTGAGCGGACTGTCCGACGTGATGTGGACCACGCCTGGAGAAAACTCGATTCCACCCACACGTGCCTGGTGACAGAGGCAGATTAGAGTTCCTGCATGTACATTAACACATTATACTTACATGGTATTCACAGGGAGGGGCCGTATATCAGCATCATGTGTGGATATTTAAAACATGAGGCAATTGATTCTATATACCAGGGCTATTTTCAGATGAAGAGCTGCACTCAAATATCACTTAGCAATAATTACTTGGAAAAGGCACAATAATTTGACCTTTAGAAAAGGAGAAATGAGCAGCAACTCAACTCAGCAGTACAGTGTACGGCGCTCAGAAGTACAGTGTTCTTTAAGGTGAAACAAATATCTATGACTGATGACAATAGTTTTGGAAACTCTTTTGGGTCTATAAAGCATTTCTCTGTTTTTAAATTCAAAAATAAAAGCTCTGACAGACAGACAGACAGACGCATCCATTTTACATGCGCACACAGTGCTGTTTATTTGAGCTTCCATCTACAGTTTTACAGTAATGTGTCCATCTCTGTCTATGATGCTGGGTTCAGGTGGTAACATCAGGAAACGCTTTGCTCAAAGTGGTCCCTCTTACACCACAAATGGAATCTTTATTGAGTTTGCCGGGGCCCTAATCCTTCTTA
This sequence comes from Acanthurus tennentii, assembly GCA_029783805.1. NCBI lineage: Eukaryota > Metazoa > Chordata > Actinopteri > Acanthuriformes > Acanthuridae > Acanthurus > Acanthurus tennentii. Next base: position 10,428,833 of record JAPZDZ010000015.1, read on the forward strand.
TTGAAGGCTTATTTGTTTGTCTTTTGTCTGCTTGTGGGCAACAACAGGAACCACACAGCTGATTGGATTAGAGAAGTAGTCTGTCTCGAGGTGGACAAGAAGATGGATGGAAAGCAACACGAGGACTGTCCATCTGTCTGTCAGACTGTCAGCTGATTTGTAGGTCTGTCTGTCTTTTTCCACCATAGACTGCCTATCTGTCCTGTGTGTGTTTGTGCCTCTCTCTTGTCTCTTTTAGCATGTGCTGTGTCACTCACCAGGACCTTGTGTCGACCCGTCAGGTTGGGTGACTCACAGAGCAGCTGAGTCTCTGATACAGTTAACATGCAGGGCTTCTCGCCAATCAGAACTGTGTAGTTCAGCTTTCCATTCCCACTATGGGTCGGTGGGAGGAAGTTCCGCCCCTGCAGGAGAGGAGTTACATGTTCAGTAAAATGGATGTATCTATAATCACTATAGGCAGAGGAGGAACTATCTGTGTTTTGTCAATTTAAGACTGAACTAACAATGGATTTGCCTCTGATACTCTTACATACAATTTTTAAAGCAAAGTATGTCAAACACATTTGGCTGAAATTATTGAAATCTGTATTAAAATATTAAAGAAAACTTGACTGTGTTCATATGTTAAACAAAATCTTATGACTTGCTAGTTTTAAATGACACTGATGCCACATGCAAACAAAGCTTATCACATGGACTATATAGTACAAATACACTTGAGGCAGTAACTTAAAATCAACAGATGCTGATTATATGTTAAGCGTTTGTAATATCTGTCCTCCCACCTTCAGTATGATGGGTGATCCGGGTTTAAGCTCCAGCACACCAGACACACTGAGCGGTTCAAATTCAGGATTGGGGTAGTAGATGAAGTTGGTGTGGTTGAGGGCCATCAGAGCCTGCACATCGTCCAGTTTAAAGCCAAACTCATCGGGTCTTTCAGGCACCTCTTGCTGCCTGGCCAGACTGATGGGCAGCTCTGGAGCCTGGCACAGCATGGATGTGGGGCTGAGCACCTGGCACAGCTAGCAAAACAAACATGCAGAAAATGCGGCTTAATTATCATCATTTGCTATGGTTTTTCCATGTTATTGAATATGTTGTAACTATCCATCAGTCCACACTGTTCATGTAATGTTTAATTGCTGGATCTCAATATACCTCATTCTCATGCCTCTTTGAAACTAAAGCTCTGATATACTGGCACAAGGAACATGCACCAAACCATCTTCTGTATGTGCCAAGACTTCCCATTAACAGTTGGTGTGAATCTTTAATGTAACAGGTTTACATTTCACTAAGCCCCCTGGGGACTGGATTCAAACTGGAAGCTCCGCCATTTCAAAAAGTGCAGAGAGAAAAAAAAAACCTGATGCAGAATTTTCCTCAAAGAAAAGCCACCAAATGAGGTGTAGTTGGAGAGCGTGTGCGGTCTCGCCACAATCAGGCTTTGATGTGTGAAGAGTCAGGAGTGATAACTAGGTCTTACCCTTCCTTCATTACCCTCCAGAAAGACACCCCCACCCTCTCATCGCTCCTTTATTCCCTGTCCCGTTATTCCTCTCTGTGATCTTTTCTTCTCTCTTTGACACATTCTTATTCTGTCACTCATCTTTTGCTATACCACTTTACAGCTCAATTACATTGTCTCTTACATCTTGTTTTTCCGTGTCTCACTGTTGTTTTGTGTTTTATTTTTGTCTTTGCACAGGTCTTTCATTCAGTATTAATCAGATTTTAATTCCTCCTCTTCATTTCTTCTTTATTCAAATCCCTAAGGCAGTTTTGAAAGCAACTACAGATTGTCCGATCTGTCATTGTCGTGCCACACGCCCTTTAATATCCCTCTAACATCTCGATTCTTCTCTGTCTGTCAGGGCATTGACAAATCAACCACCAGCACAGGCCTGATTCGCAGACATTTACGTCTCATTCACAGACATTTCGCGCCGCCACGGTAACCTCTGCCATGCGGCCGTTCAAACTATCTCCCGTCACTCTAATTGGCTCCTTGAAATCAAACTTGACAAATCCTGCAAGGTCCTCGGGACATCATTGACATGTGCTCTTCACTGCTGCAGGAGGGCGGCTAAAAATCTAATGACTCTGCACACAAATGTTTCTCTCACCTCTCATTCAGGGAAAAACTGAGCCGGGAGAGGGAGACATGAGGGCAAATTATCCGTCAGCGCATTTAATTTATGTTTGTTAAAGTTGCAAACTGCCTGAGCATTATCTTGGGACACGACGCCCTGCACCATTATATGTGAGCACAGATGTTAAACGCGGTGCAAAGTCATGCTCAAACGGACCATGAAGATAGCATTACCACCTTTTGTTACTCCCTCCTCTTTCAATCAGATCACAGAGACCCTTGTATGGCTTTATCTATCCTCCCCTGGGTACAAGGTTAAATAGAGGGTAGAGGAATTTGATAAGAGCCATTCTCTGAGGATTTTTTAGTTTGGCGTCTAAACTTCTCTACTGTTACAGAGGTGTGCAGAAGAATGACATCATTCACTTTTTATTCAATCGCAACCTGCTAATTTTTTCAAGTTTTTTTCTTTGACCCATTTACCTAAAAGTGGCACTGAGGCATTTAGTCATGCTCTGGAAAAAAAGAAAATTACCCAGACATTAACTTTAGCTGACTTCCTTTGAGACTTGCAGCTGACAAGAGAAGGTATGGACTTAAAAACATCGGAGGTGCTTTAGATGTCATTTACTATTTGTCTGTA
>JAPZDZ010000015.1:10511478-10532729 GCA_029783805.1 Acanthurus tennentii
GGCGATATAACATGCAGCCTTATCATAATTCCCACTATGTTGTTATGATACCAGAAGCTTATGTGGCTTTAGAAGCAGCAGGGAGTAATAAAGTCGATCTATATCCTCGTTGGTTGGAGTCACAAGTAAAGGCAGAGCTGTCACACTGATGTAACAATCTGACCCGAGCAGGGCCAGGGTGCTGAAACTCCCATCAGACTGATAAAGTTGTTAATAAAAGGATTTATATTGGCTGTCACAGAGTGTATAGATTCTTATCCAGCACATATAGATGCAACAACCATGCACACGCACAACACCACACTGATACAGATGGAGAAACAGACACATCACACACACACATACACGCACACAAGCCAAGTTCCTGCCCCATTCATCTTCACTATTTATGCTACCAAACAGACTGTGATCTGAGTGATCTCACCAGCTGATTCTGGTTCAGATTTGAGGTATTGGGTGACAAGAGGAAATCACATAGAACCCAGATAGGATCAGATTCAGGGACGTCCTCTAATGCCTTGCACGAAACACAACACAACTGGATCACAATTTGACACATAACACAGGCAGCCTGCTTATCCCATCATTACTGCAGCTCACATTCCCTTTCAAAGACAACATAACCCAATTACCAGCATCCTGCTTTTGACAATAACAAGACATGGATGTGTGACAGAGTGTGTGTGTGTGTGTGTGTTTCTGCATCTTGATATTTCAAATAGGTATTATTAAACTGGACGGATCCTACTGAAGGTCACACATCTATATCCTGCAAAACACCAAATCCTGGTCCTTTATCCCTATAGCTTCAAAGACATATAGACTATCTAATGCTGGTTTCACATGCAATAAAACCTGACATCAATAATGGAGTTTCATTTGCGGGGAAATGTAATATGGATTATGGAAATTAGTGTATTGCACAAATAGAACTGAGTGATCTGAGGGATCTAGCCATTATCAACTGTGACCTTTTTTTGATGATGAATTTGTCATCAAATAACTGTAAAGTGACGATGTAGGATTTTAAATCATGTCATTGATTATCATTAAATTTATGATAATCAACAACATGATTTATATATATTATATTATAATAATCATAATTTTTATCTAACTTGAAAATCTATCTGAAATAAAAAAAAAAAACAGTACTAAAAGACAGTGGGGACAGAGACAGATGAAGTGGTGGGGCTGAAAGACAATTAGAGCCATTGAAAATCTATACTCCATCACTGTCCTGTTCACTATTGTGTTACATAACAAAATACAATAATAAGCTGGCTGATTAGAACAAACGCTGTGCACTGGAGAAGCTTTTTATGACTGACAATGTGCCTGTGTAAACATAATAAAAAAAGCTTTGATGGAAAGATGGAGGCAGAGATGGAGGGATGAAGAGGTGTTGTGGTGCAAGACCCAGTAATACACGGAATCCATTAGTGTATAAATGAACAGTGGGAAGAAAACAAACAGGAAAGGCTAATTACGATGTACTGACTTGATACAGCACATGTGGGTTTGCATGTCTGTGCGTGTGTCAAGTGATTATGTGCAGATTAATATGCGTGTGCACCCACTGCCATTCGTGTTTCAGTGGCTTAGAAAAAGTCAAAAACATTGCTGAGTGTTATCAGGCCCCTCTCAAGGTTGCCACGCGCAACTTTAATTAACACACACTGCCAGAGGGAGGCTCCATTGACACAGAAGCAACACACCCGAATTCTCTATCAATGTTTCTACAACATTGCTGCAGGCCGGCAGTATTTATGTTGTTCCCACAGAGATGCAACAGTAATAAATCAAACTAAAAGAAAATCCAGGCGCTCTAGCACTTCATGTTGAGGCGCACTGATTAGAGAATTTATAAACCAGGTTTGCACACGGTTTATGAAGAGAGAATGTCAATATGTACTCCTTTCAACAAGCTGAGGAAACATTTAAAAACACTGTCAAGGTCAAGTTGTTGTTGAGAGACATACATGGCTGAAAATTCTTGCTGCTTGAAACTTTCAAATTCAAAATAATTGCAAGCCAACTGATCTGTTACAGCCACTGTTTGCTTTAGAAAATAGCTGTTTTTCTTTCTTGTGTGTGTGTGTAGAGAGAGGGTGTCCTTGAGCAAAGCAGTGTTTATGGAACGGATGATAGGACCTGTAGATACACACACACACACACCTGCAAAATCAGGCTTTCCTATTGGAAAGCATAGACACACAGCCAAAACTTTTTCTCTCTTACACACACACACACATAAACACACACATTCATACGCAATCATCTTGAAATGGTGCATCAAAATCCATACTGTGCAACAAAACACAGTCGCAGGGAAACCATAGAGTTCACCAGCACAACCCTGATCACAGAGACTGACCTGCTGCGCTCCATCACACACAGACTCAAGTGCACAACCAAACACATTCTTTAAAAATACCTCCGGTAAAACCCAGGAATACATAGTCACAGACAAACCTCAGAAGAATATACAAACACAAAATACACTTATGGAAGCAGATACGCATGGACATTTACATACCACAGATATTTACATCTAGATTGCCTCAAAGGACTGTTCCAGCTCTAACTCAATTGTCCCTCTTGAGTCTCAGTATAAACATCTGTGAATATTTATTTGAAACCAACGCAATTCATAACTGCTAAAATACAAAATCCAATGCCTCCTCAGTAAATCTCCCTTATTGGTCATTAAAGTTTGAGCCAATGCTGCCTCTCTGTTATTTTCAAACATCTCCCTGTTGTAACCTCTCCTCGCTTACAGCCCTGCTCTGTTGCACTAACCGACACGCAGGAGAAAAAGAGAAAAGTAGCAAAACATAAAGAGAGTGGAGAAAACATAAATAGCTTCTTTAACAGTACAGAGTTCAGAGAAACACTGGAGAAAGAAAAAAGAAAGGACGGAAGAAAACAAAGAAGGAAATAGAAGGGCAGAGGCCAGAATACTGCTGACAGTAAAGCCAACAATGTACAAACACACGTGATACAACTAAACTACAACAACAACCTGCTGTACTTAAATACCACTGAGCCAAATAATTAACCTAATTGAAAGCTCCTTCAGAACCATTTGTTCATGTCACAGACACGTATTTAAAACATGCCGAGTTGGGTTAGAAGTGTGAGGCAGGCAGCGTGAAAAGATAAAAAACAAATGACAACCTTGATAAAAAAAAAAAGTAAGCAGAAAGGTGAGACAGAAATTTAATTAAAATGCAGCCCGAACATGTTGAAAGAGAAATCAATGAGGAAAAATTAACCGGGAACAAACAGGAGAAGATTTGCAGATTGAATGTGGCAAAGCATGACGGCAATGAAACATAGAAATCCCTGAACCAGCTCAAAAATAGAGAAAAGGAAGGAACAAAGGAAGGACTGAGTGAGTAGGAAGAGGAGAAGAGAATAGAGGAGAGCATGTTTCCTCTAGTGCTGAGTCCCCATGTGTCTGACAGTCCAATGGATGATTTATGGTGAGCATTGTCTAGCAGTGTAATTGGCCGCCATGTTGGTTCCCAGTGTAGGAATGAGAGCACAAGAGAAGCAGAGATAGGACTCAGGACTTGTGTGGACAATGTTCAAATAGCAGCGATCTACAGAGAGAAGTGGGGTGCAGAGGCTAACAGGGAAAAGAGAGGGATGAGAGAAGCACAGTAACAGACAAAAAAAACACTCTTTCCTCTTAACACTAAGTTAGGTGAAACATATATACGCATTCATATACACTAGGCATGCTCTATTCTTATAACAGCGTATGCCAGAGAGGGTTGAGTTCATCATAAGCCTCTGCAGAAATCATCCTATCAAAAGCCAGATCTTGAATTTATTGTCGTTAATTGTCCTTTTTCCAAAGTGCACAGGAAGTGAAGCTCATTTGAGCCACGTCCTCAAAAACAAGCTTTAAAAGTAAAGTCCTGGAGGACTAATTTAAACATGTGGAAACATGTGTGATTAGTTTCAGATTCGGAGTCTTTTTCTAGTTAATGGCTGGTGAGAGAGCGGACGTCAGCTGATGATATAACACTGCGTAAATCGATGAGTAACAACTAATCAACATGCCAGCAGTCACCAGTGACATAGCTGCAACTGTGTCTTAATTGAAAAGTTTATTGTGTGCTTGGTGATGAGATCACCGGTGTCACGTCAAATGAGGTCATCCCGCTCGATAATTTAAAATGAAGTGCACATATGTGATCAGATCGACCTCCAGTGAACAGTGGTTTCGTTGAGGAGGCCAAGGTTAAACAACACAAATATTTTCCTCACTCTGTTACCGACTCAGGCCTGTCTTCTGATTTTATATCGAACAATCAGATATCTGCTGACACCAGGTTACATCCCTCAGGCCGAGTGAGTCCTGTTTGGACCGACATTTTATGAAGAAATAAAACTGAACACTACAGTTTCTTCATAATCAAACACAAGTCCTATTAACACTTTTTAGTCGCATTCATGTACATCAATAATGACCATACAGAGCTCTGTGTACTGTAATATGGGCCCAGCAGGCACAGGAAGCAAACAGAGAGCATAAAAATCTTTCTCCGATTATGAGCTAGGTGGACAGCTTTAATGAGAAGGAATGGGCCACAATGCTTAAACAGCTCATCTAGCTTTGAATACAACCTAGAGATAGACTAAAATTACTTAATGGCAGATACAATGCAGCTGAAGAGCTTGATTCTATTCCAATTTGGTACATTTACATACATTTTACAGTAATGAAAGCAATCTTTCTATCTAAATAGGCCTTCCATTTTGTACAATTTTGTAATATGACTCTTCATATCCCGATAAATAATTGGGGATATTCAGTCATCTGCTTGTTCAAGTGGGCAGCCATGTTTGAAGTCAGCGCGTGTTGTTATGCTGCTCTGATGTGTAAATAGCATTGTAAAAAAAAAAAGTTGAGTGCTATTTGGTTTGGTGTTAAACTGATATGGTCTTTGAGGAGGACATCAAAGGGCCCTCTCTGTCTTTTATCTTCCCATCCTGGAACTGGTTTAATGCGTGCACACATGCACCGCCATTCACCGACTTATCCACACACACAGGAAAAAAAATGGATAAAAAAAAAAGAGAGGGGGAAAGGAGATAAAGACAACTGCACCATCATCCGAAGAGCCAAGCCAGATAAACTTGTGTCTCTTTCCTGTTCTCTTCCTCTGATGCACTTCCATCACTCCCTGCTCATTTTATTCCCTCCCCCCTCTTTTGTCTCCACTTTTCCCACCGGTGTTGGCGCTCGGTACAGAGAAGTTGTTCTTGCTATTTCTCCTCTGCGCGAGTGGACCAGGCCAATAACTTCTCTCTTTAATGAGCATGTCGTGTTCTCCTGCTCTGCTCATTCCCCAAACAAAACCCTCCCAACACTGGCAGATTTCTGGGAAGGGGATTGGTTTGTGTGTCCTGTGTGTGCGTATACATGTGTGTGTGAGGGGGAAAAGTGAAGACAGAGATATTGTGGCCGGACTGGGCCGATAACTCCTCTCTTTTAATGAGTGAGTGTCGTGTCCCTCTGCTCTCCTAACTCGCCTAACACGGCCTCTCAAACAGTGATAACTTTCTGAGGGATGCAAAGGAGAACACTGGGAAGAATAGGGAGGGCATGGAAGTGAGAACAGCGGTAAGAATGATCAAGGGATGAAGGGAGGAAAGGAGGAGAACAAGGTTAGGGAGGCAAAGTAGAGAATAAAAGAAAAAAAGGGATGGAAGACAGACAGGCGGAACTAAACCAAACACCTTCAAATAAGCTGTAAACTAAAGCTGTGAAAGGTTTGGCACAAACAGCCTCAGACACAGACACACACTCCATGCATAAATGCCAGGCTGCACGTGTGCACACACACAAGCCAAGCGCTCTCACACACACACACACACATCCCAACAGCCCGGGGCTACACCGTCAATCCGCAAAACCCTTCTCACCAAACTGTAATCCCCTCAACCTTCCTCTCTCTAGCCTACAGAGATTTCCAAACCCTCTGCTGATGTTGCATCACTGCCGTTGTCTCCGCTTGATGACATCACACACTTTCCTTGAGGTATTGATCTGTAAGTGTTGCTCACCAGACAGCGTGTGTGCCGCCAAAGCTCCTTATAGCCCAAAGCTGGTGAGAAAAGGCTGATTTGCATAATGGCCGAGCTATTAGCAGAAAACAAATCAGCCTGTCACCATTTAGTAACCCTGGCTATTTCATAGCCAATAGAAATACGATATGTAAGCTCCCACTAGGAGAATAAAAGCGTAATTCTACCACAGGGTCAAAATATCAGCCAATTATAGCTAATTCATTTTATGTGGCGAAGATATTACTTTAGAGCGCAGGTAGAATTTTATTGACAAAAAAGAATATAGAAATAAAGACAGTGGAGCCTATTATATGAATTGAGACAACAGCTGTGGGGCAAGCACAGCACAGCAAGCACACACACACACAGAGGAAAAAAAGGCTCACAATAAACAAAAGAAAACAGTTCCAAACTTCTGTCTAAGCAGCAATGAAACCTGCTAAAAACTTTCTGCCGGAAGCAGGTGTGGATGAATATTCATGAATGGAGCGAGTATCAGGTTGCCTTTCCAACCACCATTGTGTGAGTGAGCGAGTGAGACAACTGCCTGTGTGTGTGTGTGTGTGTGTGTGAGCTTTTGTGTGTGAGGTAAGCGTGCTTCTGTATATCTGTGCTCTCGTGTAGGTGGAATAAAGGGCCATTGCTCAGAGAGGGACAACTAAAGAAAGACAGAGGATGGAAAAAAAAAAAAGACAGACTGAGCTTCTGAATATTCATTAAGCGTGGGGTGACTCGCAGCAAATCAGCAGGAAGGAACAGGACAGTGGTTTTGTTCCACTAATTCCTGCCGGAATTAAGTTAAATATAAGCTCGGAACAATATTGTGTGACTTGTTCTGGTGTTTTTTAAAAGCAAATTACAGATCCCTGCAACGTTTTTAATTGTCAAACTACAGTCAGGATAAGCAGTTAAGGACAGAAAAGTGAGGAGAAATGAGATAAATGTGTAAACTTGGCTGTTAATTTTGACTCGAGACCTCTAAGGGTTTAATGAGAAACTCAGTATGTGACTGACTGCTTCTTCTTGGGCTTTTTTACTCTACATTGCCAACTTCCATGATTTTTTTTATAGCTACATTTACAGCAAATTATAGTACAGTGTTCTTACTTATTGTTCTTATTTGTGGTGATGATTTCAAAGTTGTAAAGAAGCTGAAAGAATGTAATGAAGGAAAATAAGACTCATATAAGCAGATATTAAATAGGGCAAAGCATAAATAGAAACAGAACACAATAGGAAGCACAAGTCATGGATATTGTGCCTCTCTGTCTGTCTGTCTGTCTCTCTCATACACACATACACACACGCATGCACATCTGCTTCAAAGTCCTCTGCTGAATGGGGCGCTTTATCAAAACCTGGCCTCAAAAAATGTGAGGGACATGTTGCCAAAGGGCGCTAACACTCGCACACACACACACACACATGCACACAGTCACACTAAAATGCTGTCACGCCACAAAAAGACGAAAAGCAGATTTTCTTAGATCGCGGTGCATTTCCATGGAAACACTTTTCAACAGCTGGTTTGCATGTCAGCACTATGCTGGTATTCACCCTACATAATTTAAGCCCCATTTAGATGAGTTTTGTCCACTCAGTGATCTTGTGGGGGGCAATGGCAGTCATACATATTTCAAAAAGAAGGAGGAGGAATGGACTGAAAGACGCCCCATTGGAAATGTTGCAGGAAAATTAATGGTGGACAAGTAGATTTAGCGAGCACTGTAAAGGTCCACATCTCCCCACGGCACGAGGTGGAAAGACGCCAAGATGGTATGAAAGACGTATGATGGTGCTGAAGTACAGAGGACGGAGAGAGAATGGAAAGATAAGAGTGGAAAATGAGTGTCAAACAAATGAGAGACAAAAGCGCTGCAGAGAGAGTGTGTACTGCGAGGAGAAACAGAGAGAAGAAAATCATATTGTTTCACCCACAGAGAGGAGACGATAAATTATTTATGTAATCCTCTGTTTTTCCCCCCAATCAGTTAGGATTGTACACTTACTCCAGCGAGTGGGAAGAGAGCAAGAAAAGAGCTACAGAAGAAGTTCCTGCGTCTGAAGGAGCAAAAAAAGATTGAGGGGAAAATCTGTGAGAGGGAAAGTGAGCGCTGAGTACTTGACATGATTGGCATTTTAATGTGATATTGAGATAGCTGCGAGACCAGCAGCTTGCTATGGTTTTCAATAATGATAGCAATAATAAAGGCTTCACAGTTGGACCCACATGGCTGAGGAAGAGTACTGTTGAAGCTATTTATTTTCATCTTTACCTCCATTTATTACTATTCCTTCATCAGCTTAAACAGTTGCCACACAGTTTTGTGTCGCACAAGATAGTAAATAAGCCGTTATGGAAGCAGAAGAGATATTTTTCACTTCTTATCTCATTATGTTTATGTGTCCCTTTGAATTACGATGTCTGGAGGCTGCTTTTCAATTCATTTAGTTGCAGCTGTTTAATGACACCTCCAAGAGAATATCTACAAGAGTATTATACTTTCAAGGGGAGGAACAACACACGCGACAAAATGGCAACTAATTTGCATCATTAAGAAGAAAAACTTCATATTCTCCGTACCAAAACTTCAATATCTCCAGCAACTTGAAATATCCTTTGCAGTAAGGTGATTCATGGTGCCACAGGTGCCGATGAGCTTTAAATCAATAAAGCTATGACAGCTGACCAAGCAGGCAGAGTTACCTCAAGGTCTGGGAGCATGTGTGCGCGTGAGCGTATGACCTCGACGTGTCTTTTCTTGTCAGTCAGGATAGTATGACAGTGGAGAGATAAACAATGAGTCAGCAAACACCCTCAACGAATTTCAATCAGGCCAGATGGGCTGCTGCTGTGTCATGAGAAATATCCAGACCTGCATTCACCACAAAACAGCCCGTGCAGACAATAGGGGGGGAAACTGAGGGACTGAACCAGGACCAACCTCTGAACAACAAGACCGCATTTCATGTGATGCAGCTCGTGTTGTTTAAATTTGCATATTTTAATAACAGAGCCGCATGCAATGCGACACATATGAGATACAGTTGATCGTTTTTGCTTAACATCTTGTTTATAGTATCTATTCCCATTAAATGCAAGATATTTCCAATGCAAAACATTTATCTACATTGAAAAAGATTTTATAATAGTTATAAAATCTACACAACACACTCAGAATAAAAAGCTCTTGAGCTGAGGTCACTTATGGACCATTTAATATGACATTGTATCCTGTTTTCTCAGGGCAAACAGGAGTAACTTAAAATTCTGAGATGCCTCTGTGCCTATTTTCATCTCTACCACTAATCACCCATCTTCCTTTTTCACCCCCTCCCTCCAGCTGCCCAGCCTGCTGTTCCAGAGCATCTCCTCCAGGTAAAGAGGGATCGCACCAGCCCACGACACCATGCTGGGACATGTGGCACTTCCGCGGCTACACATCTTATCTGCCTAAATTAGCATGCATTACACTATCACATGAGCGGTTAAGTCGTGTGGGAGGATGACAGGGTAAGCTAGGTGGGAGACAGATAGACAAAGAAGATGCAGAGAAAGAGAGAGAGAGAGGGAGACAGAGTGGCTCTATCCGTGAGGAAGCAGGTGCTGCCAGGTTGGATTGGAGGGGCTTTTGAGGAGGGCACAGCAGGGGTGAGAGAAGTTGTAGAGGGTTAGTCAGGCAAAAAGAGCAGAAAGAAAAGTGGGGGATTGCAGGAAAAAAACATATGACTGAGACTGAGGGAAAGGCAAAAGCAGAAAAGGAATGTATCTGGCCGAGGAAACTATAAGCAAAATAAAAAAATAAATAAATAAATAAAAATCACAGGCTGTCCTGCTCACTTGCTTTTTCTCTCTTGACACCATCACGGCCCTCTGACATCACCTGACGGATTAAGTGCTTTTCATCCTTTGGCAGGGTTTTTTTTTTTTTTCACCAAGAGACAGCAATTGAAAATCTAGCTAAAAAGTCGTGTTAAAAGCTTAACAGCCTTCTTTGTAATGGGCGAGGAAAAGCGCTGGCTAAAAGGTCAATAGGCTTCCACTTAAAATCTTGATGATAACAGCAAAACGACAGCAGACGTTGGCATGATAATTCCTGCGGTGACACATATTGCTTTCTGAATGTGTTTTCCTTAAAAGCTACGCTACTTGAGTCAAAATTACATTTACATACGCTCGCACACTGACAGAATGCAGGGTTTACATCTGTATTACGTCCGGCATGATGAATAAAAACACGGGTGTGGGGTTTCATACAGACTTTGCTGTAGGTGCTTTAACAAAAGACATTTTTTATCCATTACCTCAAATAAACACATTCACACAGAGGAAATCTGTCAATAAAATTCACACATCTATCTGTAACATCACATCCATACCTACAGTGTCTCAGTTCAGACATGTCTGTTGTCAACTGAATGTCAAACTCAATTCTGGGGGAAACTATAAAACTGGGGAAACTTTGCAAAATCTTTAAGTCACATATTTTTTTGGTTCCTGCCATGTAAGGCAAGGTAACAGGCGCTGAATACTTCACAAATCACAGCAAAAAATAAGGAGGTGCTTTTTCCTGTGATTGACAACTTGTCTTACACAATGTGTGCATATAATTGACGTGCGGAAAAACTGGCGCACCTGGTAAAGTAGGCAGGCTATAAATACATACAATTTCTTTTTGACCCAGATATAATCAATATAAGGGAAGTGAAAGATTCACTTCAAGATTTCTATGTCTGCAGACATAAACTCTTTCTGTCTGGAGGGAAATAATACTTGGAGGAAAATATGAAGTAGTTTTGAGGGCAAAAGTGTCTTTAACAGGGACGCGATCACAGGGAGTCACACGTTTATTACAGAAACACAGTTATTGCGTTTGCGACGTACTCCATCATCCATCACCTTCAGATTAACAGGCAGCTCTGCTATTAGGCTGATGATGATCATTATGCGACACCCAAATGCACAGCGGTATGAGGAAACAAAGTTTGCCTTAATATTGGATAAACAGACAAAACAACAGGGCAGTTGAGAAGATGGGGGAAGTATTATTTTAGCATCAACATGAAGTCACGCTCTCTGGTGTAGGGGAGCATGATAAGCTCATCACTGCCCAGAGCAATATGTAAAATGAGAGAAAGGATCCCCTGATATGTGAGTGTTTCTGTCAGCATGTTTTCATCTGGGTCAGTGTGAGACCACATGAGTGGCTGCTTGCATGATGGAGTTTGAGTTTAATGTGTTTGTGTTCTCTTTTTTGTTTGCGTTTAAACTAAGCAGATCATGAAAAATTCATTGTTGCTTGACATGTGAGACTTCGTGATACAACAATTATCTGGGCAACATAATCAAGGGCCAATGAGTGTGCGACAACTCCACGAAGAACTAATAAAACTGCTATTAGTTCCATGTGGTGGAGAGTTACTTGTTATAAAAGAGGGTGTGAGAACATTTAGAACAGTGGTAGACTTTTAAACTTCACTTGCTTGTGTAAGACCGAGTGTCCGTGTGTGTTTGTGGATAAGAGAGAAAAGAAGGAAGTGGAGATGAGCACAGATGTGCAGTAGACTTAATATGAGTTTTTTTTTTTCTTTTCAGAGTTCTCAGCATGCGAAATGCCAGTCTGCCCACACAAACACTGACAAACTTCCACCAGCACACAACCAGTAATTTGCTGTCTAACACAGAAAAACCATGATAAACATGTAGATTTTATGAAAGCAATTACTCTCTAAACATGAAACATTAAACAAACATTTGAATGCGCACATGCACACATAAACAAACACTGGCGCTGCCACTCAGAGATCCACAGTCATTACTGGGCCCTCTGCGGACCTAATGTGTGTTTGATACTAAACATTGCTGATGACGTTCAGCAATATCTGCCTCAAGCTATGTCATAAAGGTGTGTACAGCTTAGAGAAGTGCAGGGTGACATAGTGTTATCATTGGGAAAAAGTCCCTCTGGATCAGTATAATCTTAAAACCATCGAACACACAGTTTTTTTCTACATGTTTCACTGTTTAGCAACATTCACCTGAATCCAGGACTGTGTAATGACAGAGCTTTCATTTGACTAATAAGAAAGAAATATGTCAAAGAGCAAGGCTGGATCTTGGCTGTACATGAACAATCTACTCATATCTTTATGTCAAATACTCCATAATATTATTAATACTTCATGTGTATTAATAGTTTCAATTATGTGCAATATCTTTGCATTGCATTATTCCAATTTCATCTGTGCAATTGAATATTACCACTTAATACTGTCACCCTTGGAAATAATGTACTTTTTTTTCCCTTATTTTGTACTTATTATTTATTGTTCTTTATTCTTATTGCTGCTTTTTAAATTCTGTCTATTACTGTCCACTTGCTGCTGCAACAATGCAAATATGCCCATTGTGGGACTAATAAAGGAATATCTTATCTTATTCGATTTTACCTCAAGTGCCACTGCCTCATATGCTGCAAAAGGCTTACAGGCATTAAAAAACACCACAGAGCAGAGGGAGAACAGAAGCTTCAAAAACATACCAGATGCTAAGCTAGTGCTGTGGTGCCTGCTGCGCCAGCTCAAAATTGATTAAAACAGCTTCTAGCCAGGGGCAACGGCCCAAACAAGATGGGCATGCAGGTCACACAGGACAGACCCACACACACCTGTGCAAGATCACTTGGCCTTGCATTAATTTTTTGTTCGTAACACTTAGTCAGCTGTTAAAGGCTAGGCTGACAAAAAGATGAATTGGGTTTAACAGGGAGGTCTAGACCTGGTCAGCTCTAAGTTAACCAGTTTGAACCTCAAGACCTGTTGGAAAAGTCTAGGCACAGATTTCAGTGTGTGACACTTGAATGCTCCGAGCCAAGTCTGCAAGCCAAGTTAACACAACAAGAACATGTTATAAATAAACAAAAATATAAAAAACTATGCAAAGTTCTTGTTGTTATATGACCTAAAATGCAGCAAGACAAAGTTGAAATTTAGCTACTGAACCAAATAATGTCATCATAAACATGTAATAATGCTAGAGATTTATTCAAAATATGATGATTGTGACTATATATAAAATACAGCTCTTTCACAATGACAAACATGATGTGAACAATTTAAAATTTGCTTTAAACTTGTTTTTTTCAACATTCTGTGAGAGTAGTTGATAGACTCTTGGAAATGTTACTTAACAATCCTATTTCACTGTTCATCACACAGAGGCCTGTCGATACAGTGACACGGTGCAGGTGCGTTAAAAGTATTTACATACCTGATAGGAGAGGTCCATTTCAAAGGTGTACAGAAGTGGAGGGAACATGATAACATGGAAGAAAAGGAGAGAAAAAAGAAAAATTAGCAAAGTATTGACTTGGCATATAAACGCGGATACACATTAATCCATTTAGAGCAAAAATTATCAAGACCGGCAAAACAAAACAACTCTAAAAATGAAATGCTTAATTTACACTACATAATAACCACATATGTCAAACTAATTCAACAACAGTCTGCGGGGGGTTGTTTGTCTGAAGCAAAAAAACACCCACAGGCTGAAATGATCAAATTTGTCAGGCAGTTTCCGCTCATACCCCGGAATCTAATTTTCTTCTCCTCGCACTAAGTCTGAGCCCCGGTTAGAAGTGACAGCACCCACACCCTGTGCCATGTCGTGCCAGTGAGGAAGGCTGGCATGAGGCTGACTGGCGCTCTGCAGTGCTGTGAAAGTGCAGCGGCACAGTAGCAGCCTCAGGTTAGAAAGATGTGATTCATTAATCAACACTCCCCGTGGGGAATAACGCTGCCTGCTGGCACAGCCTCTCCTTCCATTCTCCTCCACTCCCTTCTGACTATCCACTGGACAAACAGCACTATAGCATGCTGTATACATAAGGGTACGAACAGACCGGCATGCATTTCACTCGTAATTAAACATACTTGCACGCACACACTCATCAAAATAAATGTTCGCACTTTTCTTTGCCTGAGCTTTGTCCCTTGAGGCTTATCTGTGATAGACTGGGTTCGGTTCTGGGACTGACGAGGCTGGGAGGATAATTAGTTGAAAGCAAAGAGGGAATTTTTATCTGAAAGCTCCAGATTTCTCCTGCCATCCTGGCCTCTTTGGTCAACCGGTTTACATTCATTTACGGTTTTCGTTTATGTAGCAACAGTGCTTTTATTAATCACTGTCAGCCATTATAGGGCCTGAAGAGGCCAGTAATTGCTGTTTGCAGTGTAACATACAACATTATACAGGTCCCCTGTGATGTTCTGTAGGTGTGAGGACCTTTTCTGTGATGTTTCTACCTAAATGAGACGAGATGACCTGCAGATAACAGTTTGCTTCACTAAATCCTGATTCTAATGACTTTAAAAGAATACAGTTTTTGTCATTTACACCGTTCATTTTAGCTACATACTCTTGTAACAGTAAATTGAGTGCCGTGAAACTAAGCCACTTTGAGTGCAGAGCTTCCTATCAATACACAGAGGATGAGTGTCTGGCACTTAAAAAAAACTTGCACATGCCATTAAATGCCCTAAGGTTCCCGGGCTCTTGTTAAGTGCTGGTTTAGCATCATGAGCAACCATGCAGTCTGCCCCATGGAGCCCTCAGACAGACACTTTAAGAGGACAGCCTTGCTGGGATTAGAGATAAAAGACCATAACTGTGCAGTCCAAACACAGTTTGATGCAGTGTGTCTCTCACAACAGTCTTAATGGATCAGCTTTAGAAAGGAGAGACGCCAAGAAGTGGCAATAGTTCCCTCTGCAGGTTGAAGATGAGTCACTAAGGATACACGATGTCTACGATTTTTAGTTAAAAATATGAAGCGGGTCTAATGGCGCATAAGAGGCACGCAGGCAAAGTTCACACGGTGTTTCTGAAAGTGTCTGAAGGCTGTAGCACAGAGGAGCTGACTGCAAGTGTGTTTGGCATCGTGTTTAAAGGACAGAGAAGCTGAACAGAGGTGAAATGTAAACAACGTTCAGCCCCAGTCCAAACAGGCTTTTGTCTCGGGCTGACAGGAAGTACTAACTCTTTAACTGTTTAGAGATGAGTCTCTGTTGAATGTAATTTGTGAGGGTGCTGGCTCACATTTAGGTCCTATAAGGCACAAGACAGATGGGTCTTGTTTCCAAAGTACCACTGACTTTAATCTTCAGGTGAGATATATCATTTTTTCCAAAATGGACCAGATGGAGGGCATGTAACACCAATAATGACAGTCATTGTTGCTTCTGTATGAAAAGGTCACGGGGTGTCAAATTAACCTCCGTGTTTTAATGTTTTGTAAATAGCTTTGAAATTATCTGTGATTGGTCATAATGAATGAACGGAACGTTAATACCCAATGGGTTAAATCCACATTCACAATTCTTTAATACAAACTAAAAAGCACAAACGGCAACCTTTAATTAACTGATGGCCATTTGGTTTTGAATGACTGCATTAGCCATTTAAATTAAGAGGTGATGTTCAGAAAAGCAGGGGTATAATCAACTGCCCAACTGGCTGAGACCCATCAGCCACCAAAGGTTGCTGTTCGATGTTAACTGATTAGTGAAATCTGCCACATATTTCACATCAGACCTGCTTTAGAGGGAAAGGAAAATCATACTGAAGCCCCAAAGGATGCTGGGCCATTGCCTGTCATTATGGCAATAAGCAGTGCAAAGGAGACTGGACACACCATGGAACATTACTTTAACACCCCCCCCGCCCTCCATCTATCATAACAGTACCACAGTAGGTCAAGATCCGTTTCATAGTGGGAGTGGGTCTTATACGTTCAGAGTCACTTATTTCATTATCATACTTCAAATTTACATTTCCACAACATATGCGGCCACACTGAGAATACTCCCCATTTTGCACATTAGCATTTCAACCTTGCAAACGAGGGAAGAGGAAGAAAAGGTGGGGAGTGAAGGGAGTAGGGGGAATGAAGAAACATAATAGTGCATGAAGAAAATTATGGAAATTTTGATTAAGGTTCAACAGATGGGCGTCATTTAGATGAGCCACAGCTGACATTTTCATACCAGGGGACACGGGCACTGAGACTGGCTCTCCTAAAATTAACCTGCACTAAGTAAACACTCAGAGTAAAGGAGGATTGCAGTATGTGCGTGTTTTTTTATGTGAGTGTGAGCATGTCTGAAAAAGTGCAAAGCCGTGTGTGTGCCTACTTCAAATACCTCAGGGAGCAACAAAGGGGGCTTAAGCACTCCTTGTTTTTGTCTGCACACTGTCTTCACACACTCGACTATGGCTCAAACTAATTACCTGCAGAATTTGCAACATTATTTCGCAGCGACTAATGACTGCTCTTAATATGTCAGTAATTACCTGTCAATAGGGTATAATAGACAGGAACAGCAGGCCCGAGCTTAAGGAGAAGACAAGTTCGTGGTCACAGCATTAAGAGTTTTGCGACTAGCAGACAGAAAATAATGACAGGAGATTTTTGATTTTTTTCTCCCTTTCTTTTAGCATATTCTTGAAGATTAGTGTCTAATTTACAGATTTTTAAGTATGTATTGGGCTGGGAGTGTTATTTACTTTTTTTTTTGGCATCACCTTCTCTGATCTCCTTTAACTACACAGGAGACCCCCACCACACCGCTTTATTTTCCTAACATGTGCAGAACATGATTTATTTTTACAGCGCAGTCTCATTACAGCCCTGTTATTCCTTTCCTTTATTGTATTGACTTAATCCTTCTCACCTCTCTCTTACACCTTTTCTCACTTCTTTTTTTCTGCCATTGTTGTTCTCTTCCTCTGTCTCTCATCTCTCTCTCCTCGTCTTTTCTGTTTCTCCGACCATTGACAGCTCCCACGGCTTCTCTTTGCAATGCAGCGAGCACTCTCCTTCCCGCGCTCTTCGCTTTCTCTTCCCTCTCTCACAATCTGTTAGCTGCACACTCTTGCCTCACCCCATTATTTATTGATCGGGGAGCAGGGGGGGCAAAGGAGGGGCTGTGCATGGGGTCTGAGAGGAGGCTGAGCAGTATTTCCATAAAGGATATTTAAGGCCATTGCCTCTCAGTTCCTCATTCACCATCCCTGGAAGACATACTGTGGGGTCATAGGGCATGATGAAAGGACAACCCAGCCCTTATGAAATATGGCCAGCTTATAAGAGGCACAATAGGGAGGGGGGCCGACGGGGGACAGGGCGTTTGAGGGGCTTTACTGTGGATTTTGAGGGTTGGATTTGGAGGCTATGTTGTAAATTTAATGGCAGGAAAGACATAAAGATCTTGCATTTATAAAAATCTGAGTAAAAGAATGCACTCCACACATTCTGTACCTCATTCCCTCACTCTCTTGCAGTCAGACCGCTTTAAGGGCCACTTAAGCCCCCCTCTCCCCTTTGAATAAAGGACAAATGGTGCACCTGGTAGCCCGGCCGTAGAGCGCTAAAATTGAAGCGACATTGTGTGTCATTAAATCCCTTCACACCATCCCAGAGTCTGCTGATTCAAAGACACTGCCAGTAATAGGAATGGTGTGAGTATGTGTGTGTGTTCTAAGAGCCCTGTAAAAGGTCAGAGATGTTACTGCAGTCTCTTGTCAGCATTTATGGCGAGCGGTGTGGCAGGAGAAAGAAAAGGTTGGTAGTATCTTTTCATTTGGGTTTCCCTGGGAAATAGCTGGGGAAATGAGCCTGTGTTTCACGGCTGTCTTCACAGCACGCCACACAGGGGAAGGAGAGAGAGAAAGACAGGCAGGAGACAGAAGAGGAAAAGGACGTATGCAGGAGGATGCTGAGAGGTGCAGAAGACACTGATGAAAAGGACCCAAGGTGCAAATGATGTTCAGTGCACAAGTTTGAGTGTCTTGCAGAAGCCAAAGCATTAGCTTAGCCGCCAGCAGCAGCCACTGCAACGAGATACAAATACCAGGAAGCTGAACGGGAGAATGCAGAGGCTTGGGATCATGACTAGAGGGCAACTATGGCTGACTTACACACAGGAACCTTAAGTGAGATGAAGAATTAGTCGGTCAGAAGTTGGTGATGTGCTAAGGAAAACAAAACAAACATATTAGCTAGACAGCTGGGCAGTTGGGAAATTACTCAACTTGGGAAGAAACACAAGGAGAGGCCACTGTAGTGCATGAGACAGCGAGACAGATGCAGGCGAGGCTGCAACATGCTCCTCCAATCTCCCCATTGGTTTCTGTAAGGTCTTCCTCTCTAGTTACCGTGTAAATGATCTATTGGCCATCATTTAGCAAGGCTGCATGTTAATCATTTATCACAGGAACCATTCAGAAAGTAGGAGGCTGTTAGCTGGCTAGCCAACCTATGTGTGATACAGAGAGCAGAGGACCTCCTATGGGACTCACTGGAATGGAGAGCAGCAATGGATCATCCTATGAACATTAATCATACTAGCCTAGTTCCTGAGACTAAGTGCAAGTATGATGGCAGTGAAGGCAGGGTGGGTTCATAAGAAATGTATGCACACTGTACTTACATCACAATATATATACATATACTATTGATGTTTACTTACACACAAAAAGCAGATGACTGCAACCAACATCAATACGTCTGTGCATTATGATAATATTGAATGCAAGATTTAGTGTTAATTTATTATGTTGGGATTGGAACAAAGTAAGCATACAATGGATGGTAAAGAAGTGGATTTAAAGCTGAAGGAACAGTTTGAGAAGTACAGATGTTTTTGATACTTTTTCCAAGAATGGAGGCTAGCCACAGTATCCTAACTGCTCTTAAAACTGCAGATGAGAGTTAAATACTGACAAGATAAACTTTAAATGGTAAGGTATCACTTCTGAGTTTATACCTGTGCTAACTTTAGATAAAAATTTATAAACTCAAATTTATAAAATCAACAAGACAACCAATCAACGTTGTTGAAAAACAAAGACAGCCACAATACCCATCTTTTTTAATTGCAATAAGCTGAGTAGCATCCAAACTGAGCACCTGTGTGTGTGTTGTTGTTGTTGTTGTTGTTGCGCATTGAGGCTGACAGAGAGCAGACAGTGAACATGGCAGCGTTAACTGTAAGCAAGGGACCCGTCACCTGAAGACAAGGGATGGAGAGACGAAGGAAAGGAGAGAATAAGTGGAAAACAGGAGAAGAAGAGCAAAGCAGAAGAGAGATTAATGAAGAAAGTGGAAAAATGCAAATGGGTGATGACAACGCAAGTGAGCTACAGGAGAGCAAGGGTGAAAAAAGGGAGAAGAGAAAAACAGAGATATTGAGAGACACAAGGAGGGAGATGGATAAAAAAAAACAACAGCAGGCCATCTGGCGTGTGCACAAGAATGTGTATGTGCATGTTGAGTGAATGGACACTCAGTTCGTCAGATGTATGCCTATAAGCATTTATGGTCTCCCACTCACACAGCCTCTGCTAGGATAGAAGGGTCGCCATTACCATACAGCAGGAGGCGGACTTCTGCAACCCTGTGAGTTGGTAGATGGTGTTGGTGGAGGTACACACACACATAAACGCATGCACACTGTTCAAACAGGTACACACTGCCGATGTTCTCTTGGGAAGCCACCTCAAACAAATGGTTGACCTGTGTGTGTGTGTGTGTGTGTGTGCGTCCATGTGTGAGTCTGTGTGTGAAAGTGTGTGTGTGTGTGTATTTCCGACGTTTATCTTCAGAATGTCTAGGTAATAACAGTAACAGCTGCAGTCAGTCCTAATTAAATACCGGTGCATCTGCTCCTGGATCTGTCTTGTTTCTTGTGTGTCTGTTGTGTTTGGTGAGTGGGTGGCTGTGCATTTCTCTGTGTGTGCTTGCATCTCGTGTTACATGCAAACCCAATAGACATTCTCTTACTAAATGCTTATTTAAAATGTAATTACTTGAGCTGCATATCAATGTGCAGTACTCTTAAACTCTACTTGATTGCATAGTGTGATGAGACATCATAAATGATATGACCCACAATGGGTATGACCTTGATTTTCAACTAAAAATATGAGTCATTACTGTCATTTTTCCATGTGTAACAGAGTTTTAAAGAAGAAAAAATAAGGGTCAATTTATAGACATAGAAATGGGGAGAAAAGAGGAAGTCTGAAGGCTAGAACATTAATCACTTTTGGAACTGGATAAGAGAAAGAAGCTGGATGAAAGAAACGCAGATGTTGTGATGATGATGAAGACGATGAAAGGCCGGACAGACAGAGACAGAGCCCTTTGTGTGTCATCAATAGCAGCCAATGTCCAGTTTCTAACCGTATCAGTCTGTCTGTCTGTCTCCATTCAACTCATCACCTTCCCTCAGGCTACCTCTGGCTCTAAATTGAGGTCAGATGTCACCCACCAGCGTGTGCGTGCATGTGTGTGTGTGTTTTTTCCGTTCGTGCTTACAGTCGCATGAGGCCAGGCGTCAAAAATGTAAGCTTGGGTCAGTTCATCCTACGCAAACACGCACAAAAAACCACATAAGAAGCAGACGCACACAAACAACCCCAGCTCATCGTGCCTGGGGGCGACGGCGGTACTTGACCCTGTTAAATATTTACTGGCCCTGCTGTCATCAAGTGTCCAACACACTTAACTGCCATAATACCATACTGTCAGTCTACCCTTCATCTTTCACTGTGATCCAATATTACAAACATGTCCTACCATTCTCTCTATGCTCTTTGTGTCGTCCACTAATGTTTCCTTTCTTTTTTAAATACAAAGGACACCAAGCCTGTTTCATAGGAGCAGAGCTAAAGCAGGCCTAATGAAGACCTCTGAAGTATAACAGCTGGTACCCACAGAGTAATGCATGTCCATGGTAAACACAGGACTAGTGGAACCACTCAATTACACAGCTGAGACACTCCATTGTTTGGATAATGGTAGTGACTAGTCATGGATGCATAAAGGTCCTGCATATATGCGCATGTGCAACCCAGCCTTCGCCCCAGGGGGGGGACAATCGCGGCAATGCCTCCTCACCTCTGCATTGTGTTTAACCTCTGACCTTTTGGAGTTACAGTGTCAGGGTGTTAAATACGTCTAGACCACTTACTGATTGCAGGGGTCAGAAGAAAAGAGTGGGGCCTCAGGACATCATTGACTTAGATTAATGAATGAAGGCGAAGAGTCTTAAAGGATGTTTTAGATGCTGAGAGGCTGATGGTGTTTATGGTAAACAAT
>JAPZDZ010000015.1:10547011-10565032 GCA_029783805.1 Acanthurus tennentii
CACACACACAATCACACACATACACATGGATGGAGATGTAGCATATGTCTCCAGTAGTGCCAGCTGGAGACATCTGGTGCCAAAACTCCACAGGTCAAACCAAGTGACATGCTCTCTGAGGCGTGGATGGGAAAGTGTGTGTGTGTGTGTGCGTGCCAGATGATTAAAATGGTCATTATGTTTAGTATATAGCATATAAATTAAAAGACATGCACAATACCCTGTCAGTAAAGAATCTAAAGTGGAGGCATATTTTAAGTGCGACGTGGAACGAGATGGAGCAAGAAAATCTTTTTGTGTGTTTTTCATTCTTTTATTTGGCGTGTGATATAACACAGATGTCCACCACAAGGGTGAAGGAAAGGCAAGTAGGATGAGGATGATGAAGGAAGATAGATGAAATTGAAAGTTTACACTTCCTGACCAGAGGTCTGGAAGCTGCCAAGGACAGAATCTATAAGAAAAAGCTGCAACAGTGTGTAACTTTAAAGCCCATCTTGAACACCTAACTCAAGATTATTACACCAAACCTGATTCATGATAAATAAATCAAAACATAATCAGCTATGTGGTAGTCAGCAGCAGACTATATGAATATATAAATTAAGGAAAAACAATCTTTGTTGGCACAGCTTCCTGTGATGTACTGGATGCTATAACTAACGCTGTAAAAAAGTTATGTAAGACTATAAATTGGAGAAAACTGGTTTATAGGCTCACTGAAACAGAAGAAAACTGAGGGGAAAAGAAACTACTAAACAACAGTAAAGATGCTTTATCTTCCACTACTTCATTCCTGTTCTTACAGCAAGACAGCCAGGCACAAGCTACACAACAACCAGTACACAGCGTTCTATAACCTGATCAGAAAGTGCTATTTGTGGTTTAAAAAATACAATTTTTACAGACTAGAAACATGCTGTTACAAAATCCAGATGTTGTATCGGCTAAAAAAAATGGCCAATCTGTTAAAATCAATTTAATTCACACATAAAAAACACATAATTACAACCATCTTTTGAGTAATGCATTACCTATGATATGTGAGGGATGATTTTTGGGAGATTGGTTCAGAGGCAGTGGAGCAAAATGAGTGGCCTCTACTTAATAAAAAAGGGCTTTATTATGATTAATACTTCCTTTGCTCATCTATGTGAAGTGCTGTGTGTATTGACTGAAATGGCAGACTTTGCCATAGCAGAAGAAAGTAAATTATCAATAGTTGAAGGTCAAATGTCTGAAGGCTGTCACACTGAAGGTATCTATTAAATAGGGGAATTGCAGTGACAGAAAGAGAGTTGCTGGCTCTCTGAATACACACATCCACATCTGGAGACAGGACTTAAACCATCTGTAGGTCACTTCGGGACAGAGTGCTCAAGCAGTTGCACAACATATGGATAAACTCTGCCAAAACACATTCTCACATTCACATGCCTTTCTCCCAGTAAAAGTTGCCCAATTTCAACAGTTATCTGGATTTCATCACTAAATGGCAGCGACTTTCATTCCTCATTTTTACCACAACAAAGTAAGCTACCACAGCTGTTTTCATGATGCTACGCCACTCCGCCCAAACTGCCTCCCAGCCTTCCTCTTCAGAATCAAGCAGCTTATTATGTCAATGAAAAACACCAAAAAAGTGTTAAGATGTATATTACTTGTTAGTGGGGTTTGCATTGTTAAGGATTACTGAAGTAAAGCAGTGCTCATCAAGCCATACAGAGGTTTTTTGCAGAATTAGCATTGGCTCACATCTTTTGGTGCAAACAGACAAACAGAGAAACAGAGATATGATTGTTACACTGGTTGTCCAGCAATGCTCATTAGGGAAGAAGAGAGATACACTGGCAGGGACCAGTCAAGCTGTGTGTGTGAGTTTGTGTGTGTGTGTGTGTGTGTGTGTTTGTGAGCACAGTTACAGCTGTGTTTGTGTGTGCCACAGAAGTCTGTGTGCTCATTAGACTGCCTGTAGAGAGAGCAAGAGCCAGTGGCCAGTAACACACACACAGAAAGTGAGAGAGAGTGAGACAGAGAGAAATAGAAAGAAGCTGCAATTAGACGAAAACACAGAGAAAGAGATATTCCAAACTACACTCAATAATGTGATCAGAAACACAGAACAGACCACCACAGACAGCATATAGCAACATCAGATCTGAACCAGTAAATCTCCCATAAAAACACAATTTTAAATGAGAACTGACATCTTGCATCAATTTTTAGTTGAGACATACTCAGACAAAAAGCAGGCTAAAACTTCTATCAGCCAGACCTCAGACTTTCACATTACACCCTAAAAAATCAGACTTTAAGGCCAATAAAACTAATAAAGTACACATATGCAAACAGTTCTTTTTTTGTTTATAGTTTAACAGCCTTGAATCTGGGCTTTGGATCACTGTTCACACAAACTCACAGTCAAACAAACACAGGAGAGGAAAAGAGCAACTTCCATCTCTTGTCCTGACCATCACGATCCAAACATTCGGCAGCCTGGCCTGACTTCTCATTAGTGCTAAGAGCAAAGTCTCTGTTTGCAAAAGAGAGGGGAAGCAAACAGAAAAAGACAGACAGTGAGACAAGAGTCAAGGACAATATTTTAAACATCAGCCCCTGCCAGTCGGGGCCATTTTCCAACCAAAAGAAAGTTCACTAAGTTTTAATGCCAGTCTTTACTTTCATTTCTTCACACACACTGGGATGTCTGACTTTTTTGACCCTTAAACACACACAACATATACTATTTTCTGTTATAAGACTGGATTGCCACACATAGACTGTTTGAACATGTGAATTAAGGGGAAAGCAATGTAACATCTGACTGTTGTAGGTCAGTTTGGAGGTGAAGCCAGTCGCACTGCAGTGTTGTTTTTGCTCAAAGTTTGGGCTTTAAATCTTGCAGAGACTTCAAATTGAGGATGCTAGAATGTCATTGACTTTCAAGGATTAAGTGATGCATGCATGAGAAACATTGAGTAAATATAGTTTTAATTAGAATGTGCAAGTTCATTACTTTCTTCCTACTTTCAATCGCCTTAAACACAAAACAAATACATTTGGAAGGAATTAGAATAACGTACTGCAAATGTATTTTCAATTATGCTGTCTAAATCTTCCTCAAAGTTAGTTTTTTAAAGCTACTGCAGTGCTATTGTATTTCACAGTGTAACATTTTCAGCTGAGATTGGTGATGAGATGTATTACCTAACTACACACGACCACATAAGACACCTTCATGTCCTTAAAAAATATAAGTTTCTGTTCAAATCCAAGTTAAAGCCCAGTGGTTTCAGATTTGCATGAAAAATATACTTTTGTCAATTTCACACATAACCAACGATATTAAATGTGCTTTCATTCATGTGAATGATTTTGATGCAGAATGCTGCTTTTAGCGTGGAAGTTTTGTTACATCAGTTCTGCTACAACAAGCGTGATAAAAAAGAAACAAACAAAAAATCTCAACAACAACAAAGTTTATTCAGCACTATGCTGCTGCGACATTTGTAGTGAGTCTTCTGAAGAGTGGATAATGCTCACAGTTTATTAGTTTTAGTGTCAGGCTTAAATTTTATGACTATAAGATTAAAATAATCTTTAATTATGTAGCCAACAGGGCGAGTACAGTGGGGGACATGTTAATGATATGGTGAACAGACGGCACCATTGTCACTCCTGTCACTGAGAGTGAGTGAGACAGAGGGAAAGAGAAAAGAAAAGGAAAGGCAGAGATGGGAGAAAGAATGTGTGTGTGTGTCTGTGTGTGTGTGTGCGTGTGCATATGTATATGTATGTGTGCGGGTGCATGTCCACATGCATGTGGTTTAGTGTCAGCAAGCACATTTGCTGAACCCATCATTAAGTTCTCTCCCCTTGTGGTTGGTGTCATGGTCTAGACAAGGAGACAAAGCCTGGGCTTTTCCTCCACATGGTACCCAGGGGAGAGGGCAGAGGCCTGGGGGAGAGAACTGGGGTGGGACAGCACATCCTGGGTGACAGACAGACAGCAGGTTGGGAGGAAGGAAGGGGAAGCCGGGACAGAGGAAGTAAGGAGGGGATGTGAAGATGTATGAACTTGCGGCGACAGAGTTGAAACTAGAGTATCTTTTCTTCTTATTAGGAAGCAAAGAAGGAGGAATGGATGCACACTTGGCAAGCTGGTGTAAGGAGGGTAATTAGTGAGAGACACACGTGTCCCTCATTGGGGAAGTCCCCTGGGTGCGAAACAGCTCAATCAGTAGCCAGCTGCAGGTATGAGGGATCATATGCGAGTGGAGTGCAGGTGCCAGTGTACAGCTGCACTTTTACCCTTTGCACTTTGACTCATTAATTCTTGTGCTACATTAAAGGGTTTACTAACACACAGACAAAGAGACACACATCTCCATTGAAAACCGGCTGGCCTGATGGTGTCTGATCACCACACGCAGCAGAGTTATTGGATTTGAACTTGAAGGAAAAACAGGAACTTTTTCAAAACAAGCTTATAACTCTTGCATTGCAAAAATATGTTATAGAATGGGGATGTTATTACTGTCTGAATCACATTTACTGACAATATTTTTTCAAATTTGGTAAAAAAAATTCTAGCAAATAACTCATCTCAAGCTTGAGGTCAGCATTGACTTCTGATGTTGAAACAAGACCATCAGCTTCTTTTAACCTTAAGTGTTTTAAGTTGCTTAATCATAAAAATTGTTACTCCTGCTTCA
This sequence comes from Acanthurus tennentii, assembly GCA_029783805.1. Taxonomy (NCBI): domain Eukaryota; kingdom Metazoa; phylum Chordata; class Actinopteri; order Acanthuriformes; family Acanthuridae; genus Acanthurus; species Acanthurus tennentii. The sequence continues at coordinate 10,551,727 of JAPZDZ010000015.1, forward strand.
GTAAATGAAAAGGTTTTATACTGGCAGGTTGCAGATGCATCCAGTTACATTTATTCCCTTGTTATGTGGATTTAAAACATAACACAGGCAGCGTTACACTTCCTGCTAAACAAATTTGGGAATGTAAATGAGTTGTATATGGACATAATGTTGAGGAGATGAGTTGGTGGAAGGGGCTTTCTGGTGAGTCTGGTTTTGCTCATGCTGTGCTCCTGTCTCCAAACAGACGACCGAAAGAAAGAACATAGAAATGGAGTTGGGGGAAGGGAGGATGCTTGGTTGAACAACAGCTGTCGGGATTACTGTTTAATAAAAGCAGTCATACGCGTGCACTCCCTCATGCCCCCCTATAGAGAGGACCAAAAGGCATTTTCTGTGCGGAGCCCAATAACCTAACATCACAGTCAGTCTACAACCCTGGGGACCCGACGCCAGGCACCTCATACCAAGATGCCAGGCCCCCGGATCTCCCACCAGGCCGGCCATGCCTCCAGGCACACCGTATGTGTGTCTGCGTGGGTGTTTTACTTATTATGCGTCTATGCATATGTAAGTTATGGACCTCAAAAACAGTGAATACATGAGCAGAATGGGTTATTTTTATGAAGCTGTATGAGCCAGTGTCATGAGAGTATAAGCTAGCAAGACATATGTATCAGCATGCATGTGTGTGTGAAGGAGAGTGTCTCTGTGTGTCTAAAGGGGGGGGGGGGTGAGGGGTTCATCAGATAAGCCACCTCATTTGGGGCGCTTCAGGAGGAGTGAAAGGAGCTGTGGGGAGGCTTTCATCTCTGAGATGGAAAAAAGAGACAGAATCAAGATGGAGTGAGTGTGAAAGAGGATGAGGAGGCGGGAGAGAGGGTGAAGACAGGAGGGTGAAAGGAGGAAGAGAGTGAGATAAAGAAGGAGAGAGATAATCCATAAAGGATGTTTACCTTGGTCATGCTGGCAGAGGACAAAAGAGGCCACCAATATGTACTGCCCCCTATAGGGCCACAGGATATTGAGTAGTGAAAGGGAAAGTTTATTGAAGAAAAGACACGTTGAGCTAACAGCGTGCTAGGCCCATCACTCTCTCTCTCGCAGACAAACCGCTTAATTAAACATGAGCTACACGATCGCTGTCTGTCGGCCTCTGTAGGTCTGGATATACGAGGGTGTGCGTCTACTGTGCATTCATCTCATCGTCATAAAAAAGCACGAGGAGGCCATTTGCAAGTCAAATTCAGCATTTAATGACACGGGAAATCATCTGAGTTTATTGAAAGCCAGCATGGAGAGGAAAGGGGGCTTGTTCAAGTTTCAGATCAGAAATGCATAAAATTGCCACTCCTCTTTGCCTGCAAATAGAGCTTTGAGTGCTTCTGATTTTAAATGATGGGATGTGTCAAGGTAAGCGTGTGGCGGACTGGGGGCTTGGGGCTCCCTGGCTGCAATACCATACAATATATCTGATACAAATTACAGAGTCGAGATAATTTGACTCAGAAGTATTGTAAGGAAATTGCATAGGTTAAACTATGATTTTGAGCGAGTTGGTCTGTTTTACATAGATCTATCTAAACCTTCAGTGTCCAAATAGCATTTTTTATGTCTGTTATCTAGAGATAAACAAAGGAACAAGAGATCTACTACACACAGAAAGAATATATGAAATTTTCAAGAGCTGTATAAGGACAGGGCAAATCAAATCCTTCTAAATCACTCCTGTGACCTAAGAAACTAAAAATTTATACTAAATCTCTCCAGGTACCCCAAAGCAGAGCCAACAGAGGCTAAGGACATTGAACATCCAATTAATAAGTAATATGGTGCTGCTACAAGCACAGTTTTTTAAAAATGCTCCTCCATGGCAACACTTATGTCAAAGCGTGCTGTTGCCATGCGAGAGCCATCCAAGAAAAATGTGTTTAAATGAAAGAAAGAAAGAGAGATGGGAGAGATGAAAAAAGAAGCGGAAGGTTATGTGTTTGTTTTGGTCTGAATCCATCATGCTAAGTGGGAAAAAAACAGTAGAGCACTGTTTTGAGTACATTAAATCAACCTTAAATCCAGTCTCAGTGTAGAATGGTGGACATTTCCTTATGAAATAACTTTAAAGGCTTTAAATTAGCATGTTTTTTTGAGTGTGTGTGTGTGTGTGTGTGTGTGTGTGAGACTTGGGGAAGGGACTTGTTTGTGTGCTTACTATGCTATGTGGATAATAACCTGTTTTATCGGCACAAAGGGGGATCTGACTGAGTAATCAGACAGCACTTCTCTCTATCTTCCTCACATACAGTGTATCCATTGAAACCTTGATGGTCTTCACTTAATCTGCAGTTTTTCTCTACAGTAAGCCCAATTAGCTAGAGACAAAATTTTCAGGCCTACTGTCAGTTTACATAGAGGAAAAAACTTGACAGTTAAGGAGGAGTCAAACAAAAGGCAGCAGACAAATAAAACTTGCAAAACAGATATTAAGATGGTCACAGACAGAGATGCATTTGAAAATCGGAACACAGTTTTTTTCAGAATTATGTTTGGCCTAATACATTTGTATTTATTAGGTTATCTTATTGTATTATTTCCTCGCCTTGTATTTAATCACGATTTGCATAATGCTTGCTTTTTGTGGCACTTAAACTATAAACCACAGGCAGCCAACCGTTTAGAGGACAAATAGATGCTTGGAAAGCAGGAGTGCAGAGAGAGTCAGGCAGCTCGACAGAAATTGATGCATGCAGACAGACGCAACAGACGAGTGAGGCGCAGCAGAGAGATGCAGAGTTGTTGATCTCATTAAGATTAATACAGTCAGACAGGGAAGCAACCACAAAGAAAGAGAGGAGGAGAAAAACAGAGGTGTAGCTCTAATGGGATCAATGGATGGGGCATCAGTGCAGGGTCAGTGGCTGTGTCCATGGTGACCCATCCCTCACTGGCTGGATGACTCACACCAGGGGTCCTCACTCACTTACTCACACACATTTCCCTTATTTCCTCCTTTCTCGTCATCCCCTTGCTCAGTTCATTCAGTCTTGTCTGGCGGTTTTAAAAATCTATTTGCTTGTTTTTCACCTTGATCTGATTCTCCCCCCGACTCTCGCCCTGCTGTCCCACTGACTCATCTCCTCTTCCTACACAGGCTTTCTTTCCCGCCGTCCTCCACCTCCATTTCTGGTGACAAAACAACCCTGACTGAGTATTCTGTACCCTACTGCTGAAAACAGCACAACTGCAAACCCACCGCGTGGCAGTCTTTTCATGACGCACAGCACTGACACACGAAAACAAATTCAAAAGGTGCGCTAAGTTATCAGTCATTTTGATGTCACATAACGCATTATGACTAAATACTTAGGAGAGAACATGTGCTACATTCCTGCTTTAAGTCGCTTCTCTTTTTTAAGAAAACCAACTCTGCAGGCACACCTGACTCTCTAGCTTCCCATTTCAAAACACACGCTGCTGAGCTGATGCCTCACTTTCTCTTTTGAACATACAGTATTTTGTAACTTGTAATTCCTAGCTGACATAAGAGTGTATAGCCTTATGTCCTCTTGACTGAATAATTCATGGCAGCTCAGTAAGGCACCCTGCACACTGTTACCTAACAGAGACACTGTCACAGCACTGAGAGAGAATAACAACATGTGAGGGTGGATTGGAGGGGGGAGGGACATGAAGCTGCACACAGAGGAACATGGGGAGAGTATGGAGATGAATGGGCTGTAGAGGAAAAAACAGATGAATGAAAAATGAACAGAGTAAGGGTATGAAATGGACTGGAGAGGAAAAATAGATGAATGAGAAATGAGGAAACCCGAAAAAGCGTGAAAAACAAAAAGGAGATGCACTGGCTAGTTGATTGGCATTATGGAAAATTGGCGAATAAATAAAACTGAGGACAATAAGGACGTCAAAAAAAGAACCTCAAATAGAGAAAAAAACAACAGGGAATTGTGAAATCTAATAGAAAACTGCGTCCAAACTGTTGAGAGAAATAGAAACCCTTTCCCTTCATCTCCAATAATAGTCCCTCACTTGTGTATTGCGCTCTATACTGAAGCTGCCAGTTCCCCTTCGCAAAACAAAGCCCAAAAATATCACTGCCAACACATGACACATGCATTTACACAGCTCCCTGTGCGTGTGTGTTTGTGTGTGTGAGCGTGTGTGCATGTATGTGTGTGTTCTAGCTTCCATAGCTGTGGGGAGTGAGGAGTTCAGCATGAATAATTGAACATTGGGGAGGGGGGAGAAGCCTGCCGTCCAAAAAGCAAAATGCCAACTGCCAGGCTCATTTTACTTTAGAAGAAGGGGGGACGCGAAGGTGGGGAAGGAGGATGAATAAGAAAAGGGAATAAAAAATGAAATAAAAAGAAGATACCAAAGACCCAAAGGACACAAAGTACAGACTTGTAAAGTCCATTAAAATAAGCAGCAACAGCTGGACTCCCCCTGCTCTGCCTTTCTGCCTTGCTCACTGGACAAACAATAGCATTATAGACAACACCGGGGTCACATGTCAGGGGTCAAGGTTCAGGAGGCCAAGGTAGGGGTTGAGGTCAAAACCATTTTGAAAAGCTACACAATAGACTAATACTATATGACCTTGGCTGGATAAACACATGCTCATCATAATTGAGCTTAACATGAGGGGGGAAGCTAAAGCCAATGAATAAAGATAATGTTATTGTAGAAAAGTGGAGTCGTTGGTTTTGTGCCCCTTTTAAGTCTCCGTGATCTATAGCCTTTGTTAAGTTGATCTCTTAGAAAATGGATGACTGAGTGCTTCAGTACCATAAATAATTCAGTTCTATTACATTTTGGAAATAAAGATCTCAAGAAAACATGACAATAAAAGGCTTAGAAATTAAATTACACACAAAAAAGTGGAGGTAAAAGACCCATTAGGGTGGGAGTAAAACACAACAAAGTCAGAGTCGAAAAGCCAGTCGTTTTTGGAATTACAACCTTTACTCACCCCTGCTGGGAGATCGCAGTTATCCTACAATTTTATCTCAATAATCATATGTTTGTGTTAACATCGGGGGCATCAACCAACCACATGCAATACAATTCAGCCACAGTGTCTCTCGCACTAACTTGGTTTTGGTGGTGGTGAGCTTCAAACTCATTAGTCCATTTTAATAGATAAGAGGCTTGCAGCTAGAAAGCCACAGCAGCAGTGGGTTTTGTGGGTTATAAGAGCGATGTAATCTGGTTTTGGCAATAGAAAACTAAGGAGTTTAGAGGAGGAGGGGGGGGGCTTACTGATTTATGGATTTGAATTGGATTGTGACTCATTTAGAAGCAGATCTAATGTGGCAAATGGCTGTAATCTGAGGGCCTTCTGTGTATGGAAGAATAAGACGGAGAATGAAGATGGCATGAGTGACACGTGTTGTAATACTTGGGAAACGTGAAGTTTGCTGTTTTGTAGCCTTTCAGCTCGTCTCACTCTTATTCTCTGTCTGCTTCCACTAATAACATGTGTCTTTATGTTTCTCTTTCCTTGCCCTGCTACTATGCTCACATCTCCTTTTTCTATGTTCATCCACCAGATTTTTTCCTCCAATCCCCTCTTCCCCCTGCAGTAATCCTCCCCTCACATCCCTCCTTCTTCTGCTCTCTGTCAGATCTCTCTATCCACTCCAAGCAAATTACACTTTTCAGATTACACCCCAATTAAAGGCCCCATTGGTACTCTGTTTGCATGCTGCATCTTGTCTCTGGAAACAGAAACATGAACCGTGCGTGTGCATGTACATGCATGTGTGTTTGCGAGAGTGAATGCACAGCAAAAGAAGCTATCTGAAATACTCGCAGGCTGAAAAAAAAAAAGCACATGAGCGTGTATGTGTAATCGCAGACGGCAGCCCCCTGCTAAATCCCTATTAATGATCCTATTTACACTTGTTGCCAGATTGATCAAAGTTTAGCAGTTGTGTGATCCACAGCCTTTTCATCTCAGCTGGTTTAGGGGGGATGCGGCTGCCTGTGTGCGTGTGTGTGTGTGTGTGTGTGAGCGCTAGCCTGTGTGCTTATGGAGGGTTGCAGGGAGGTTGTTAGTTGGCACAGTATGGGGTAGTTGGCACAAACAAGGGCAAGACGCCATGATATAAAGGCAGGGAGCTGGGTGGTGTTGAGGGCATTTAAGTAGTGTCTGTGAAGTCTATGTGTTAGGTGCTGGCTGCTGACTGAGATCTGAGGGCTAAAAAGGAACAGCCAAAATGGTCAAGGCCAACAGGTTCTGCAGAACAAAAAGCATGTATCCACAAAAGTGAGTCGCCAGTGGATGGAGCCACTGGATCTAGAACTATTTTCCTTATTTTAAATTAACATTTTAAAGTTTGTTTGAAATCATATCCTCCGTGTTCCTTGATTAAAAACACTCAGGTGTCCTAGATGGTTTGATCATTTTGACTTGGATTTTGGGGAACTTTATTTTTCCTGTTGCTTTGGAACGAAGGCTATAATTACTGTGATACCCATGTGCATCAGCTGCCACTGCTATGAGGATTGAGCTGGTGAGACATGAATCAGAAATCTTCAAAACACTTTGTTCTTGCAAAACAGAGGGAAACACTGTTTTTTTGCCAAATTCCTCCAAAAATTAACCCAAAATCAATAGAGTTAACTGATTTAAACTAATCAAGACATTAACAAGTTTCTTGAAAGCACAATCTCTAGCTTCAGCATGCCATGACTGGCGCATACAAATGAATTTTAAAGATCAGAAAATCTCCTCGAGTCATCTTGATTTTTCTTTATCGTTGGGTTTTCATTTCTATTCGAGTCTCGGAAGCAAGCTCCAGCAGCAAAACTCCGGTCACCAAATCACTCACAACTTGACTTTCTCCCTGCTCGCAGTCTATCCATTCATTTATGCAAGCTTTTCATTCTGACAGTGACCTCCTTCTCATATAACATCACCAGCTCAGTCCTGGTTTTAAAAATACTTCTCTGCTCTGTCTTTTTACAAATATGTTCCACTCCTCTTCTATTTCTCTGTCCCTGACTCGTCTCCTCTTGCTTTGCTCCCCTCAGGTCTTTGCCTTGTTAATTGTTCCAAACAGAGAAAAACTTTGAAGTCGTTGTCCCGTAAAATAATATTGCACTCATTTGTTTACTGCCAGAGCTCTGGCCTGAAGCGTCACAGACAGAGATGAGGTTTGGGAGGAAGGAAAGATGGATGACACGGAGAAACGCAGACAAAACGGGAGGGGATAAGAGAGAAAACAAAGGGGATTTTAGCTCCAGAAAGAGAGTAAAGATGAAAGGATGGAGCATGGTAGAAAAAGGGGAACGATGGCTGGGATGTTTTATAGACACTCTCTTCCACTCAGCACCCTGGACCATTTATCACCTGGACATTGGCCCTAACAACATACACACTGATGCACACACATGCACACACACGCACACACACACACACACATGCATGCACTCACATAAGATCTCTTCCATTGTGTTTATGGGTGTTCATTTTCCGTAAAAGCACTTTCCTTACTATGTTTGATTCATCACATCCATAAGTAAGCAAAGGCTCGTGTAAACACACACACAAACATATCCATGTCATATGCTATGAGTCAGTTTCACAAGACAAGCTAAGATTTACAGCATACCACTTTCACAGCAACTAGTTTATCCTTGAGACCTGAGAAAATATCCAACCTCAGCTAACACTTTGGGAATGAATATTTTCTTGTTTTTTTTTTTTTAAATAAGCAAAATATAACTGATTAGAAAAAGGTTTTTATAGGCTTTACATGTTGAGGAATTATCAATGTTAGCACAATGTAATATGTAGAATTTAGAGATTAATCACATAAGAACCATCAAAACAGTCCTCCATACTGTCAACAGATGCCAATAAATCATCTAAGTCATGCAATTAATCATCAACTCAGAAAATGAAAACAAGGCGGCCATAAGGGAAAATCATAGACACTCAAACACTCTTACCACACAGGAGGAGAGGAGCAGTTTCTCTTAGAAAATGTAAGGAAGCTATCTATTCACCTCATAACTGTCTATTCACAGACCCATTGGCATGCAAATTTACCTTCTGATTGATTTCAATCATCTCTTTTCCCTGTGTAACGTTGAGCCCACACTGCTGAAGCTGACATTGAGCGAGCCCACTTTGATGATATAATGCCTGCATGCGTGTGTTTACGGCATCTGTGTGCAGACAGTCCTGCAGAGTATGTTAGATTAGATTGAACAGTAATGCTTTTAATGGATGGGCTGGGAAGGTCATAGATTCAACCTTTAAAGTGACTGAGAATGAGCAAAACAATCAATTGTTTCTGACAGGTGGAGTTACGGAGAGGAGGTCTGTGTATGTGTGTATATGTGTGTTCGTCTCCGTGTGTGGACAGGAAGGGTTGAGAGATACAATAAAAGTCACTCTTGTGTAAATAGCTTAGCTCTCAATTAGCACCCGGCCTTCTCCTTGACCCTTACCAGTCTGCAGAACAGCACAGTGGCAAACAAAATGTCTATCACTGTTTCTGAGTGTTAAAGAGAAATAGAGCATACTGTGTGCATCTGAATGATTTATAGCCTTGTATGTTCGGTTTTGTTTTTCGGTTTTGTGCTGTATATTTATGCCTGAATATGTTGTGGGCAGCAGCTGACTTGCAGCTGTTGTTTACCTCCACTGCAGCGGAACGTTCACACTAGCAAGTTGAATATGCATAATATGACACCACATAGTGTACAAAACAGAAGGCCAAATTGTCTGTGCTAACTTCCCCATTGAGCCCCACAGAATCCCATAATAGTAGATAAATCGTTACCTAGCAACAGAGCCTAGCAACAGCAGCAGTGGAGATATGCTATCGCTGTACAGGAAACTCAGGGGGAGAAATGCCTCCACTTTTAGCAAGGCAGGCGTTTATTAACAGAAGGCCCAGGGAAAACAAACTCTACCGAAAAGGATCTGCCATATCAACTGTGATGTGGACCACGGATCCTTTTCTTATGCCTTTGATGAGTTAGTGTTCAGTGCTGGCTCAGGTTTCTGTTGACACACAAATACACACACACACAAGTGTAGCTCTAAGGGAATATATCCATATGAAACGGACAAAAGGTGATTGCAGGCTGTACGTACAAGGCCAAGCTGAGTTTTATAGTTTGAGGTCAATATTTTTTTCCTACATTAGACCCAGTTGAGCTACAAACACAGAAGAGAGTCAGTGAGAAGAGTTTAAAGAGTGTATATTCTCCCCTCTACTTCGCCATGGGCATGCATGTTATCAACAACAAGAAGTAAAATACTTCTTTAAAATGCTTCACAATGAAGCAAATTACTGCTAGCAGCAATTAGCTGTTGGTTGTTTGGATTTTGCATAGCCATTCTATAAAATTACTACCAGTTTTGGACATAAAGTATTTATTGAATTACACAGAATTAACAATGCCCATACTGATGGTCCCAAGTACATCTCCTCTATTAACTCCAGAGTACAGTCTGCTCCACCCAGAAGACAAAATGCCTTTTTTCTTTCAACTGATGAGTAATTTCACTCCTCATCCATAAATCAATTATGTATAATCCCCTGATACAGAGAATTAGTGGCCATTTAACATGAGAAAGCTAAGTGTGCCGAGTGTGTGCTCATGAACACATCCATTGGTGTTTATGTGGGGAGAGTAGGAGTGATGATTTGTTTCAACACAAAGAGTTATACTGATGTAAACATGCTTTATTTCTGACAAAGGACAGAGTGCTCCACTAAAGAGCAAGCTAGGAGTCTGAGCAGAGAGCACTAGACTATGAACATTATATACAGGGCTATATATACACAACACTGAGAAGCTGTTCCCACAGTTATTTGCCCTGCTGATGATGCATCAGCAGTTCAGTTCAGTCTGGGCCGAGCCACCTTTACCCGCAAATGTTCTCCTGGTTTACAGCCTATTTATTTAATCATTCTCAGCATGCATCCACCTCATAAAGAGATGTGACAAATGTATTATTGGAGCCTTAAAATATGTATCCTCACACCTTAGCTGGGACTTTTTATAAATCACCCTTGTTGTTGCAGACATTTGGTTTTAGAAAACCTTCCCTTTAGCATACTAAAAGACTGATAAAAATTACCAATCATTGGATGAACTCAGGGTCTGTTTAATTTAGGTAAAAGGGAGAATTGGATAGCACCATCAATGAAGTAAAGGAAATAAAGTTTAAGATAAAGCAGGAAGGGCACAGAACTTGTCTTCAATATAATTTACCACAGTTGTAAGCAAAAATAAAAGACTTTTTATGAGTCAGAGCTTTGGAGGGTTTTTGCACTTTTGCTGGCATTCTTTTGGGACAAATGAAGGCTAAATAGCGTTTTCCTAGGAGAGGAAAACGCACCCTCTATTCCTCCTCCTCATTTGCTCGTTTTGCTCATTTTGCACATCATCCAACATGCACCACCCCCACCTACCATCCCTCCACCAACAAATACTCCCAAATTGGCATCACAAGCTCATTATTCAACTACTGGTTAGACATGTTGGCCCTATGTGCAAATCAGACAGGAGAAGCTTATCTAGCAGCAGCAGTTGGCCTGATGTTCTTTAACAAGGTTGGAGTGTGGCATCAAAAAATCTCCTGAGAGTGGCGGTTTCAATGCAGTGAATGAAGACGACGGCAAAGCAAGGTGCAATAGCAGCCCACTAGGAGATCACTTGACTGACTGCAAATCAGCCAATCATGTGAGGAAAGCTCCAAGGGGTAAAATTAGGGGGCAACAGCTCTGTCCCGTGCTCTGGCATCCATTGCATCCTCCCTGCTTTCCCACTTCTTCATCCGTCTGGTTAGAAGTGAGCGGGACTGATGTTTCTATTTCAGAACGTGTCTCCCTTGGTGTGTCTTCGTCGGCCAAGTCTGTAGCCCACGCTGTGTGAAACAGGGCGCCTGCCAACACGTTCTAACACACACACAGTTACATCTGTAGTGTGCTAAGCCGCCAGGGAATCAGAGCCTAAACTGTAGGGCATTGTATCATAACACAAGGTACTTGTGAGAATAAATACAGCTAAACCAGCATCCACCTTTAAATGCACATTTGAATGTGCTGATGATGCAACACGGTGCAAGAATGATACATGTTGTGCATCTCTGTTTTTTGTTTTTTTTTTTGTTATGTTTATTGGTTTCATTTTAAAATTCAAAAAATTCTACTGTTAAATGGTAATCCCAAAAATGGTGTCTATCCACGGCATTATCTGGTCACATATGAACCATAATGGTCACAACAGCTCCTGCTGAGAATGTGCACACTGTTTGGGTTTTAACTTGTCTGAGACTGACAGCTTTATGTGGCTGCACAGCTTATTGGATAGGACTTGGAGCTGACAGTTAAGCTGCTACTACGGACGAGGGCCAAGCAATGATGGTGGTGGCAGAAGGAGAGGAGGACAGTGGTTTGGTTGGTTTGCCAGTTGTAGGAGCGGGCAGCTGAGACTAAACGGCAGTAATGGCCTAACGAGGAGAGATCTGGAGAGCCAAACCAGATGGAACAGCCACAGCCACGTGCCTGCCTGGCAAAGCTTGGGGCTTGTTAGCCAAACAGAGACACAGACAGAGAGATTTACTAAAAAGATGAAGACAAAAAGATGGAAGGAATGTTGAGACTGAGGGATTTCGTCTCTTCTACATCTCAATTTTCTCTTTATTTTTGGTTTATTACATATTTAATGCATTTCTCTTGGCCTCTCTCGTCTTCATTCCAGTTTTTTGTCTTTATGTGCTCCTCTCACGTCCTCTGCACATCCTCTCTTAAACCAAAACCTTCTCTCTGATTGATATTCAGCACATTTAGAGGCTAAGCTTTCTCGCCTTCCTCTTTGTGCCAGGATCTTAACTTAAATGAAAGGGGAGAAGTTGATTACATATGGGGAGCAAAAACTAGGCCTCCATCTCAAGGGAAGAGTGTAGTAAACGAGATGCCGCGCTGAGTTTGAGTCAACAATGAAAGCAGATGGAGGAAAAAAAAAGAAAGTGGGGTTGGGGGGAGTGTATGTCAGCATGTCCTTGGATGTCAAATTTCCCAGGGTGCTCAAGTGTCTGAAATCAAAGACGTGGAGAACGGGATAAAAAATATCCACGGTGCTGGCTTTTTAGAGGATTCAGGCAGGTGCTACCAACACAAAGACACACTCACACATGCATGCAGCCACACATTTCTCCCAGCAGTTTGTGGAGCTGCAGTGCAACTGTAATGGCTAACCTAAATCCATCTTTGACAATTACAGCAGTGAGCAGTGACTGGACTGAGGTTGTGCTGGCTGATGTCATGCTGGCAGACAATATTTTAACAGATAGGAGAGTAACACGCGGTACTCCCAGTGCTTTTTATCCTTTAGCTCATAAAAGCGCATTGTGCTGTACTGTACAAAAAAGGACCATCTTTTCTCCCACTGGACCATTTCTGATTTGTTTAAAGCTACATTAGATGGAGTTAATAGGAAGCCGACATAAACAGAAACTCGACCCAACTTGTCAGACGTTTTCTCTCACATCATAATGGGTGCTTCTGCTCTTATTGTATTTCCTATTATGGTGATTTATGTTTATAACAACTACATGCTCTCCCAATAGATGAAGAAAAACACTCAGCAACACACAGTAGGTCTGTGTTGTTATCGATGTTAAATAAGCATGGTGAGTCCGGTGTCACAGCAGGGATGAATATCTAGCAGGAAAAAGCTGCTGCTTGCTGAGAGATGGAGTGAGTGAAGAAGAACGAAGGAGGGTGTGTAGTGAGTTTCCCATGCTACTGTTGAAAAGGATTCACTCTTAGTTGGCAAAAGTTAATGTGGAAGGTGTGGAGCTTAAGGATAATTGTGGGTGAGTGACTCTGTGTATGGGAAGGGCCCTGGCACACATTTCATGTGTGAAGCTTAAGGGCAGAAACTGTTGCAGTTTGTGTGTAACTACATTTATGTGTCAAGAATCATTTTTTAAAAAGCATGCATTGCAAAATTTGGGTGCCACTCCTTTCACCCATCCTGGGTGAAGGCTGGATTTAGAAAGAAAAGGGAGACAAAAGAGGGAGGAGGACCTTTAGCTGACACAGACCATTGACAATGATGAGGACTCTGTGTGAACTCAAAGCTGCACACAAACACAACAAGGGTATCACAGCCACACAACCGTTAACTTAATATATGGAGGGCCATACCAAGAGATAATCAACATTTTGTAAAGCTTTTGAAGGTTTTTTTTTTTCCCCCCACAATTCCACTTTATTCCTTAAAACCAAGGAGTGTCTCTAACTGCAGATTGGCAATTACCATTCTGTGTGTG
>JAPZDZ010000015.1:10600892-10618419 GCA_029783805.1 Acanthurus tennentii
AGTTGAGGTTGAGTCTGACTGTTACATCCTTATGACCAGTTCTACAAGTCAATTTTAGCTTGTCATAGATACATCATAGTCAGCATATATGTTGTCTTATCTGCACTGCAGAAATATAAAAGATATCATTGAAGTAATAAAAAAATATTGCCACAGATGTGTTTTAAGTTAAATTTTTTCTGCTCTGAACATGTTAGACATAATTTTAACCATGTTTAAGAGTTCCCTAATGAGCATTTTTGTCATCTAATAATTACTAGCCAATGTAGCTTTTTCATTGCCTCAACTGTTCACACATAAACACATACACAAATGCAAATATATCTGACAAACTCCTCTAAGCAGGCATCTACTCACATGCACCGGCACACTGTGACCTCTAATGTTTTTATCTTCCTGCAGTCAGGCGCGCTGAGTTGTGGTAAGATTTGATTTTCAGTGAAGGTGACATCCGTCTTTCATATTAGTTCTTCACTCTTCCTCACTCTTTCCTGTCCCTCTCCCCTTTTCCCTGCCTCTCATGCTTACTAATATCCAAGCATATCAGTGCTATTGAAGCAAGTAATAAATCAGGAATTATAACACTTCACTGTGCACACAGCAAACTTTAGGCCTCAAACCATAACAGTGGAGGAGGTTATGTGAATGAGCTGGTGAAGCCTCCTGACAAAGGATGGAGGAAACCAGCAAAGAGAAGGAGGAGGAGGTGTTATGTTCAAGAAAGGAATAAAGCACTGTCATAAGTCTTACTGTGGTGCTTCCTGTTATTGCAGAGCCTTCCATATTTAAGGTGGCCCTCAAAAAAGAAGTACAGTAGGTAATGGTAAAATAACTTCACTATGTAATGGGACAAGTGATCATTAAAAGCTTACAAATGAACATAAAAAACAAATGCCGATTAAAGACCAGGCCTGTCACACTGTTTATTGAGCCAATGCATAGTGTCATTGTAAGGTGGTGAAAAATCTCTGGAGGGAGAAGGGAAAGGCGGAACTGTGCATTTACAGTGTACGGTTTTGTGTTGGGATGTCATTATGATTCCAACAAATGCACGCTCAGAGGGGCTGGGTTAAGGGATGAAATGCTCCTTCAAAAAGTGAAGGTAAGAGTCCAAAGTGAGAGAGAGAGAGAACAAGATATTCAAATCTGACATTTTGTCATTGCAGAACAAACATAGGTGTAATTAATTACAACATTGCTGACTGTTTCATTGAAGTGTTACAGTAATCCCTGTCAGTTAGACAAGTCCGTGCAGCTAGAATACATACATGAAACTCAGCGGTTATTATTGTTATTAATTACACCTGCGCGTTTCCTGTTATGACAGCTCCGAAACACTTCCAAAGAAGGACATTCAGACACATTGGCAGACACGAACCCCCCTCCACACACACAGACACACTACAGATATACACACTCTAAAGCTCAGAGCCTGAGGGAAGCTTGCAGAAGAGTTCGTTAGCTGTGGTCCAGGTTGAGACAAGCCCAAAGAAACTAATGATGCCTTTGAGAAAGCACATGTAAATTGTCACCATGTTTTAAAAAACCTCAGCTCAAAACCACTGGCATTATGGGAAAAAAAAAAATCTGAAAAATACATGCATATGGTTTGTATTCACATGTGGCCACACAGAGAACAAAAGAAGCCCACAGGACCATCAATGACCCACAACAACATCATTCTCAAGTTTAAATTAACATCCACGATGTTTCAAGACAGCTGTTGTCACCATGCCATTGATTTGGCATTTTTTAAGAGTAATTCCTATAAAGGCTTAAAAGAAAAACATCCTTTCTTGCAGTTTACCATGTTAGAATTAATTCTGCTACACATATTTTTGCCAAATAACCTTTGCTCTCATTACCATCCATGAATATCTAATCATTCATTTCACTTTCAAACATTGGTAACAGTGTCTGAATGGTGTTTATTTCTAACTGGTTACAGCTTGTGTGGCGCCAGGAGAAACAAGAAAATAACATTATCTTCACATGCCAAAAATACTGCGTCTGAACACACCCATTGGCTAAATCAGGTTTTCTGGCTGAATCGCTGAAAACAGGATCAGACCTGCCCCAGTTCAGATGTCTATTCATGACAAATGAGGCTGTTTATCACCAACCACTGACCGTACGGGAAATTTCAAGTTTTGTTTTTATTAATTTCTATAATCTATGCATATCCATCTGTTGCTTCCTCTAAATCCTTTATTTCCGTGACCTGTCTGTATCCACCATTTTCCCAAAGTCCTCTCTTCCTGTGGCTGAGCAGAGCTAAAGCAGACTTGACCTCAGATTTACTTCTGAGACATGAAGGCTTGATAATAAGAAGGCTTTGTAGTGATTGCAATAAAACGTTAAACTGCTGCTTTAATTTTTTTTGGATCCCTCACTCTGTTTCTCTCTTTCTTTTTTTCTCAAATGTGGCTCTCAAGTAAGCGCCGGTCTGTGAAGGTACACACTGAATGTAGGTGTGCAAGTGTGTGACCAGATGTGTGAGGAGGCGTGTGTGCGTGTGTGCTGTGTTGAGCTTAATACAAAAGACAAAGAATAAACAACCGGACAAAACCAGTCCTATTAATCCATCCCGTCTTATCCCATTCCATCACACACACACATACACACACCGCAGAGGACACCATGTCACATCTGTGAGCCTCATCAGTGCAGCAGTTGATTTGGTTTGCTCGAATCGCTTGGATTACAGCTTTCCCTTATAATCCATAGTGGAGACGAGGAAGAGTCTTAAAGATCTCAGCTCCTGGTTCACTACGCACAGCTGAAATCAGGTCAGTCGACTGGCCTCTAGTGCCCTTTTAAACTGTAATGTCCTTGGTTTCTGCAGTTCAGTTCATTCTATTTTTTAACTGCCTACTAAATTTAGTAAACTCTCTACTAATCCCCTGAACTATGACAAAAATCACTTCTATTTAGTTTTAACATTATAAAAATACATTGCATTCACAGAGTAACTCTGAGCCTTCATCAAAGCATGAAAAGAAATTGTTCTTGCCTAAAATCACATTGACGTTAACCAACAGTGCATGTCTTTTAATTTACGCTTGCTGATCCTCTTGATAAGTGAGGAGGATGGAAAAAAACAAGAGCTTTCACTCACTGTCATCCAATAATACAACAGCACAAACTAAAGCTGCACAATTACCACAAAGTTGAATCAACACATCAATGAGTTCAACAGAAAAATGAACAGTGCATTTGATTTGATGGATGCTCACTGTATTCTCTGGTATGCACATCCAGCAGATGCAGCTACCAAGAGTTCGGTCACAGTCATAGCAGTCTAGCAGTGACATTGATGCACTGTCATATATACATTACAAGCATGTCTCTCATCTGTCATGTACCTCTCTGACTCCATCTTGCTCTTAACTTTGCGACAGCCGCAATTAGAAAGAAAAATATAACCTTACTTCTGACTCTCCTGAGTCTCTTTGTCATACTTTGTCATCCTGTTCACATGTTCATCCGGCTAAATTACCTGCGCAGAGGCCATGTGGGATAGATGGCGAATGTGGGACATGCTAGTGAAGGCAGAATGTCTACACCTGCAGAGACTTGCAGCCCTGCAGTAATGGTCTTAGAAACTGAAAAATGAGCAGTTTGACAGGATGTGTCAAAAGTGTCCTTCCTGCTGCTAAGATATCCCATTTTAAACACATTCAGCAAATGTTGCTGTATTATAACTACTGGCTGAGAAAGAGAAGAGACAGAGGGAAAAGAAACAGCTGGCACAACAAATGAGCAGTAGTGGAGAAATAGATGTGTCATTTCCATAAAGGGTCAAAATTAAAAACAAGTCAATGAAAAGATGGCGGTCCATGCTCTCACATAGTGCTGAGTTTGAGTGTAGTAACACTTATCCTATAACCATGAGAAACAATTGTGGTTACTCAATAATGTCATATCTTGGCTGCTTCACGATAAGCATTTTCACACATATCAATTATCTCTAACCACTAACTTGTGCACTCGTGCAAAAACACTTCTCCACTTTAATGTCTAATGAGGAAAGTACAAATCTATCTAAACTACTTAAACAGTATCTTAGTGATGCTAGTAATTGTCAGTTAATATTGATAATTATATTGGAGAGTTGTCTTTAGGCTTGTTATGGAAATATGGTGGATGTTAATATATTAATCTGCAGCATTGAAATTTTGTCTCCTCCTTATGCCAATGAGAGTAATTACACAAACACTGTTGATGTCCTTAAGATGCTGCAGGCTTCGCTATGCATCTAGTTGCTGTTGCCTGCTCTGCCATGATGCTTGCTCCTCCTTCAGCAAAACATTTTTTGCCGGTTAATGGAAAGACGCATTACTACGGATTCACCTGCACCGCAACTTAGCTCCAGTAGATGCATGGCAAACACATGTTTAATAAAATGCATATAACTCAAATATAAAAATACATTTAGTCTGCAGCCTGCACATATCTACAAATTTCTCCAGCACTCCATGCTGTGCTTGACTGAAAAGAGAAGGGTCAGAACTCAATAGCTGATACATAGGAAGTGGCAGATCAATGTAGACGATGCCCTTGAACTGAGGATGTATCCAAGCACTTTATACAAAGGTACAACCCGAAATACATGTTGCAATGCTTAGAGAGAATTACTGCATGTCTCTCAAACAATCTGTGGAAAGTATAATCCAGATTAAGATAAAGGTCTTTAAAGTGAGGAGTACCTTCCCCTTTTAAACAGTAGATTTGGTCTGTACATTAGCATTGTGTGATAAACATTAAATACCATGTGCAGCTGGAGTCATTTTGTCTTGATTATGGCAGAAAAAATTATTTAAAAAATAATTAAATGTGTAGGAGTGTAACTGTATGCAGAGGGGGAACATCTATTCAGTCATAAATCAGTACCACAAGCCCAATGTCAGCGTCATACTTGGTCTGTGATATCCTGGGGCACAAAGAGGCATCTGAGAGAAGGAGGGAAGAGAGGTCTAGTGGGACGAGGGCCATGATTAAATGATTCACAGTCTCATAAATCCACTCTGTCATCATTCTGGAAGAAGCTAAAGACTCATTCACACTTTCTATCACTTACACACATGCACACACAGATTACAAACCACAGGCAGTGTACAGCATCACAGGCGAAAAATCCCCATTACTACAAGATCTTTTTGGGCTTTTATCATACTGCCCACTACAGAAACATGGCATAACTTGTTTTCTACTTGTTTGCTGCAAGGCGCACAAATGTACAGACATCATAATAGAAACCCGAGTAGGTTTGTCCTATGGCTACTGCTATTGGTTGTCAGATATGCTAGGCGGGCTAACCTAGGCTTGCAACAGAGCCACTTCATATGAAGACAAATTAGAGCTGTCAGCAGATGAGGGAGTTATGCTACAGAGCAGGTTGCCAACTGCACCAGTGAACTATTTTTTGTTTGTGATTTTCTTGCATCTTAAAAGTAATCACTAACCAAAAACTGAGGGAAAGAAGAAAACTCAGTCAGGAGGAGCTCAGCTGTTTGGCTGCCAAAGACGAAGAAGAGGTTAAGAACACGCCTTTTATGCCACGTTCATGTTACACAGGACAGATTGCAGGACTGGGAAAAATTTCTATGTAAACTACTTGCAAGTGTTTATATCATCAAGACTACTGAATGATTATAGAGTTGTGTTTGTGTATGTTGGGAGAATTAAAAATAGTGTGCACTGACTATATAATACCACATCCATTCATTTTGGGTGTAATTACATTGATTGTAAGAGTCTGACTGATTGGACGCATCCATGCTTGTTTGCCTTACACAGATAGTAGAGCCAAGTGCATCTTTGCATTCAGAAAAATCTGAATTTCCATGTTGCAGTCTCTGTCACTAGAACTGAGGCAGACTTGTTCTGCAGTGGTAAGCCTTTTATTTATTAAGAAGCAGATGTAAATTAGGTTATGTAGACACCGAGTTCAAGGCTTCACATCATTGTGACAGTATTCAAAATACATGTCCAGTGTTAAGAGACAACAAAACAATTCGTACTTTGTACTTTAGGCATTTCAGTCATATAGACAGCAAATTGCAGCAAAGAAAAATTGCCTCCACTTTTGAAGCTTTTGACACTTATAAGTGCAAATATTCAAGGTGTGTCTGAGAACATCCTAAAGTATGAATTTATGAAAACTCAGTGAATGTCATAATTTAAAGTATGACAAATATATTTAATTTGCTTTGCAAATCATGGAACTGGCAGTTTGACATCAAAACTATAATGTAAACTCTGACTTTACTAAGAAAAACATCCTCGAACATCAGCTGGAAATGTGTGCTTGAGCCATTTCACAAACTGAGAGGTGGGTAAACTGAGTTTAGGCAGGTTTACGCTTCATTACATGCATTTCTACAGCCCCTCCCTGCCGCCCCACTGTTTGTCTCCCCTCAAACTTCCCCTCTCCCTTTAACTCCATCCCTCACAGCCTATGGCGTAAACACATCAGACAAGCTTTCTAGCCAGCCATCGTTCAGAGTGGCAAGTGAGAGGATGCAAATTGTTATCCAGCAGTTTACCCCTCCCCTCTGTCTTCCCTCCTCTCCTCCTCCCCTGCTTTCGTCTCTCTACAGTTGGTCATGGCAGTTTTTATACTTTGATTTTCTGCAAGCTTTACCTCATCGCTTTGCTTTTCCCAGAGACATGGAAAAAACTCTTACACACACTGACTTACACTTGGACAAACACACACATACACACACGTACACACATGTCACACAACTATCTGGTTGCCAGATTTGCCGCTGGGCCCAGAACAACCATGTCAAAGCTCAGCTGGAAGGACTGCCATGACAATGCAGAACGGATGGACACGAAAAAAAGGGAGGGTGGAGGCAAGGATGAAAACCTCAGCCAAAACTTGTGATTCCTCCAGTCGTACATCTGTAGACCAAACGAGAGCAGGGCTTGAGACTAACGGTGTCCAAGCATACTTAGGGTGACAGAAAATGTGTCTGAGACAGAAAGAGATCTTCCCCAGGATGTCTCTTCAGGACCAAAAGGATTTTTCTATGTATTCAGAAGTGTAAGCATAACTACTGCTTAGCATACAATTAGCTAAAAAGAGTCCTTACAACAGAGTGTGTCTTATGCACAGCTATCATCAGGTGGTAGCTTCTCAGTGCAAGACTTACAATTACAAAAAGCATAACAATCCTGAAAGATTCCCATTAAATTTCAAAAAGCTGCAGTAATGTTAAACTTACTATCAAAGGAGGGTGCACCCTATTTTTCTTTGATATTTCTTGTGAACAGTAACGTGTGAATATTGGCAGCAGGATGCAATACAACAACACACGGCTCACCTTTCATTTTTCTAGTCTGTCCTCTGGGGATTGGAGTAGTGCTGATGTGTACAGCAACTCCCAGTGCTCTGTGTAGGAGGAGATTTGTGTTCAGTGCAGCACTCAGTTACAACAGCTAAGGACTAAGACTTTGTACATACATGACAAAGACTTTGTCCACACTGAGATGTCCAGCGTCTCAGTGTAACAATTTTAGCAATATAGGCTGCTGCTTTCATGTGGTAATATATACTCTTTATCATTGTTTGTCTTTGGCATCAGACAAAATAAGCAATTTGAAGACTCTGGGAGTTTGTGAAAGACATTTTTCACTTCATCACTTTTTTCAATCTTTAACCTAATTGGCGGTTGTAGCCCTGCGGTGCGTTCTGCTAAGAAATCTGAAATGAGATAGAAAAAGAAAAAGGCTGCACAGGGTAGAATGAGCACCGAATTAGCACAAACACAGTCATTGTTTTTTGAATAAAGAACCCTTGCAGTGTGGTTGAGCACCTCAAAATCCAGGCAATCGAACAGTCATGGTCATTACAGAGAATGTCAACAAGTATTAGAGCCTTTCTCTCTCTGCAGATAAAAATGTTAATAGTAAATCTTCTGAGTCCAGTTCCTGTCATACGAAAGGTCAAAAGTCCATCACAGTATCAATCCATCACATCTCCTTAGTGCCTCCTGCTATTTCTCCTGCAAGCCTAACAGCGAGGACAGCTTCTTCTTGTCAGCTGAGAGGTTCTCAGTTGACAAATCACGTTGCCATAGGAACACTGTTAGTTGCATGTATGGCAGGTAAGGATGGTGTGTGTCACTTCAGTGGAAAGATTTAATAGGTCCTCCCTGTGCCTAGCAGGAATTTCAGCTTGAGAAGGCAAAAAGCTCTCAGTGTTCATTTCACATGACTCTTCCTGCTAAGAATCCTCACAACAGGGGAGGGAGTAAAACACAAGTCAAACATATGTGTCAGAGTTGAGGGATGATATCATGTGTGAATAAACATATCCTGCTGATTCACCAGTTTTTGGGGGGAGACAGAGGGCTTTGCTGGGGATATGTGGCAAAACTTTCACGTCCCAGAGCAGTCACCCTTTTTTCCTTCCAAGTTTAATCACGTAGCAATCAAAAATCAATACCCGTCAGTGATGAAAGTCCGAGGCTTAACCAGAATAAAATATTAAGCACGTTTTTATTCCAGGAGAGCAACAAATTTCTCCCCAGCTCTTGGCGAGAGTTGGGCCCTGGCTAAGAGTCAATCACTGAATTTGCACAGACACAAGCCATTCCAAATCCCATCAACAGAAGAAAAAAAAAATCTCAAGAAAGGCAAAATCCCAAACTCAAAAGGGAGTAGCACGTAGAGAGAAAAATAACACAAAAACCCAGTGTAAGCCTTGTTAAATCTCTCTGTAACATCCCCAGTAGTATGCTAGTAGACTATGATATATCCTGAGGGGAGGGGGCAGGGGGGGCAAGAGAAGGTGGGGGCGATGCAGAGAGGGTAATACAGTAAAGCAGATTCTTCCCCCATCCCACGCCTTCTGGCTATGGCACAGCAGGGGATCTCCCAGTGCCCGCTGTTGCACAATTACTGTGGTAACACTGCATACTGATGCCCCCTGACACCACCAACACTCCGGTCAGACAGGAAGTGAGAGAGCTGGGGGACAAAAACAAGTGGAAGAGAGTGTGTGGGGGTGACACAAGAGTGTTAAGACATATTATTAACTTAAATCCTCTAGTCATCCCAACAGACGATCCCTCCTGCTAAGAAACAATATTATACTGTAAAATTACAGTAATCAAACACAGAAATCATCACAGTCTTAATACAATTTACAGTCAACACTTCTCCATAGGGCCAGTCTTTCAAAGGTCTTGTCAATCATAACAGCACTACAGTTTAGTAAGGATAAACTATTCTAGATAACAGCAATAATAAATCCATAAATAGTACAAGCATTTTGTATGGCAACTTTAGCACTAGTCATGTATGTTTTTCACAGCAAAAACTTACAGTTTAGTTCAGTAGATGCGTGCTTTGTGTGTGCATCTACAAACATCTTTTAAAGTAAGTCTGGTGTCCTTTTCTTGTTATTTTTTAAGTGGTGGTGTTGTGAGTGCTCGCAAAAGTCAATGAGCCCTTTCAGCACCTTGCGCTGTAAGCACTTTTCCTCTATTCAAGTTGAAACAAGTTTAACTTTTCTGAAATTCAGTACTCGTCAATGTCACTCCGGAGCTCCTACATTCAATAAGGCTGAGGCAGTTTGCGAACAGGTTGGAGTGTCAAGAGTATACATGCTACTGTCAACAAACTGACATTTACCCTCTACTGCTATTAAATTTTGATAGCACTCAAGGCTCTGCTGCTTGAGCTGGAGACTCAGTCATAATAATATTACGGTGCAGCACATTTGAACAGCACAGTGGCAAAATACTATCAAGACATGGTTCCTTCCTGCAGTCTCACTTACAGAAATCCCCAGCTGTTAGAGACTGAATTGATAAGGAAAAAAGCCCATGCATTACAGAAAGTGTCTGCCTGGATAGAAACCCTGTGAGAAAAATTACATGCCATTAAAAAACAGAGCTCTAATGCTGGTAAAAGGTTACATGATAAATATTTAGAGCTGTGAGGTATTGTCTGATATGGATTAATAAAACGTGTGTGCATGCATGCATGCATACTTAAGCATGCGTGCCCATGCTTCTTTGCGACAGACAGGATGAAAACAGAATTAGGGGCCTAATCCTTGCGTGGACTTAAGGCATCAGTGCGGGAGCGAATGAGAGAGAGGGAGAGGGGGAAAAATGCCCTAAGACCGTCTGCAATTTTCTCATCATTTCATGCATCTGAAACAAAACTAATTTACTGCTTGTCATGCTCGGCTTGGCACACACAAACATAAAACCCAATATGCACAGCGTGTCACCTGCCACTGCATCAAAGAGAGCTGTTTATATATCAGACTCACGGCTCCATATGACTCATAGGGACCTGGGAGAAATGCTTAACATGGTCTTATCAAAAGGAGCAGTGTGGCAAACCCACTGATACGTTGGTGCCTTTCCACATCTCCCTGATTCCCATCTAAAACAGCCACATCCTGTGTCTCCTTCTCACTTTATAGCCTGCCTCATAGGTCATTCCAATGTCACAACAGACGGGACGCACAAACACACAGATAAAGTTATGTGCTTGGCAGCTTAGAGTGAGCCAGAAAGATATGGGACAGGAGAGCTGCAGGCAGAAACAGTCAGAGAGAGAAGGATTGAGAGAAAAGATGAAAGGGAGCGTGAGAGAATGCTCGAGGGAGAAAATAAAATTGGTGCAACTGTGATATAGGAACATGTACATGTATTGGGCCCCATTATAAAGGCACGTGACAGCTTAATAGGACTCGGGCTACCAGGAAGGAAAAAGAAGTTCTGAACAGCAGGGTGAGTGCACACATACACACATACTGTATATCTTCTCTGTCCGTATACACATATGCTGAGTAAACTAATCAGAGGAGAACAAAGGTTTCAGTAAATTGGACAATGTGACGGTTATTGATTTCTTCACAACGCCTATTGTTTAGAGATCCTCACTTCAGATCTCTGCTGTCGTTGCTTTGGCAAATATCAATATGCAGCTCTGCGGTGCATTACCAAAGGGTTAATTACATACTTGTAAGCAATTACTCTCTTAATGTAGCATAGAATCCTTCCCCCAAATTGGAATTTAGATCAAAATCATCAAGCTGTCAGTCAGAGATACCATCTTTCTAATATAGTGTCAACTGAATCCTAATAGACTTTGAATCATGCATGTGCCTCACGAACCAGGTTTGAAGCATACTCAAAGATTTACCCTACAAGTAAGATAACAAAGACAAAAAGGTTTCATGTGGCAAGTAGAAAAACTGCAATAACATGAAAAATGAACCTCCAGTAATAAACTAATAAATCTCCAGACAAACCAACACACTCTACATTTGATTACAGCCATTGTTAAATAATCATGCGTCTAACTGTCCTAAAATATGGAAGACAGATTCTGGTGGGAGGAACAGTTGGTGATGCGGAAATACAATTTGCAATCCTCTCTGTGGTGTTTAGTAGCATTGGGAGGGGGGGGATTTAATTGGACACTAGCCTGCGTCTGGTAGTCCTGTCACAGCCCAGAGGGGTTTAAGTGTGTGTATGTGCGTGAATGAGAGTGTGTGTGAGTGAGTGAGAGAGAAAGAGAGAGAGAGAGAGACAGCAAGTGAGAAGAGAGCAACAGAGAGAGAGAATGAGAACAAACAGAGAGCGCCATTCAGGTCCAATCCACAGACACATCATTCAGTCTGACATGACGATACATCTCTGTGACCAGAGTATTCGAATAGGGCCTTGCCAGGCCAGTCACAGATGTATCATTCACACCCACACGCAGACACACAAGCACACTTCTTGCTGAGTCTTGCATATGCTGCTACCAGGCATTTATATCACTATGGAGAATCTTACTAAGATCCCCCATTCATACTCATTCATAGTTTCCCCCTTGACACGAACGCATTGCAAAGATTTTCTATGGAGCTTATTCATGGAAGTGTACCGCCCCCAAAATGTAATGAATGTCTTTACTGCCAAGGTTGGAGTAAGAGTTTATCCATTAGCAAGCCATAATATTGACAGGGCCGTGCTCTGCAGGTCCAAACTCCATCCTTGTAGCCGTAACATTGGCCGACAGACAGAGGGTAGTATGTCAATGCGAGGTGCTTACAGGCCGATAAAGGCTGTTCCAATTCCTATAGGCAGGCCTTGATAGACAGCACACAGCGGGAGGGGGGAAAGAGAGGGAAACTGAGTCGTTCAAAATACTCTTACAGCATTTAAGAGTTTAAAACTGAGCTGGAATTTGGTGAGAGGACAAGACGGCAAGACAAAGATGAGATAGGATTATCAAACTGCTCAGGGACTTTTCCTTGAGACACTGACAGCAGCAGAACACCCACACAAACTCACACAAGTATAAAAAACTTCTAAGAGGACGAGCACAGAAATTGAACACTCAGGGACGAGTTAAGAAACACATGAACAATGACTAGCTAGCTTGTCAGCCATCACACCAACACAGACAAGCTAAGGTACTTCAGCCTGGGAAAAAAAAATTATCCCATGGAACAGCTACTATCCTTTACCTCGTGATTAAAAACAACAGAAAGTTAAACATCAAATAATAAATCTCACATCAACCAGCAGTATGATGTTTTTTGTTAAGCTGGCTTTCAACCAATAGAGCTATCACAGTTACTTGGTGCCAATGCAGATTCTCTTAGCAAACAACAAAGCATTAAATCAATTAATATCACAATAATTTAACCTATCACACCAAAACACATCTAAGTGTGTGTAAATAATTTTAAAAAATTCTTTTATGTTAAGATGCCTGCATAATTTCCTCAGCAAAATGTGTTATACATGCTAATAAAGAAATGGATCTTGATTAATTTCCTAATAAACACATCACAATTCATGTAACTGTGCCATTGAAACAAAAACAAAATTAATGTCAACTACAATGTCAACTTAAATCCAGCATATAAACTCAATCTACCACTGCACCAGCCTATGAAGCCACACTGCCCCTCATGGTTCCTCCAGGATACAGCCTCATCCCTTCAGCCACACTCTGTTAAGTGTGCACTAAACACAAGTATGTAATCCTTTCATTTGGACGTTAGACAAAAAAAAAAAAAAAACACCCCACACAATTCAAAATGTGTCATCACAGTGCCTCAGAGATAGCTTTATAACATCACAGTGATGTACATTAAGTACAGAGTTAGCGTTTGGAGGGGCGACACTGAATTGATGCATTGAGTCTGGAGTGCAGGTGGATGGAGGGAGGGAAAAAACCGGCAGAGAGGCTCCGAGCACTCAGCATGACTGCTGTACTCAGGATCTGCATTTTGCATAGGCTGAAGCAGCTACTTTCTGTGCATGAAGTGCAAGACAAGGTGGGAGAAAGGGAGTTGAGAAAGGCTGGAGAATTAAGTTGAAATCAGGGACCTACATCACATTACAGTGGGTTGTGAAGAGCCTGCACTGTCACCTCCTTTGCTTAAACGTCCAGATATCAGCTCAAGAACCAACAAACCATCACATTCAAGTATGGGTGACACTGACGCCAGGAAATGACACACAGACCTGTCCCCTTTGGCACAACGTATGCGCCTACGAGGAAAACACACGCTGTGCCAAAGGGGATGATTAACCGGCTGCACAACTAGAATTCAGGCAAACAGCAGTGTTTT
Source organism: Acanthurus tennentii (assembly GCA_029783805.1). Lineage (NCBI taxonomy): Eukaryota > Metazoa > Chordata > Actinopteri > Acanthuriformes > Acanthuridae > Acanthurus > Acanthurus tennentii. The sequence goes on from JAPZDZ010000015.1 coordinate 10,614,505, forward strand.
GATACCCGAGTCAGGTACTGCAGACAGAACAAATGCATTGTTTTGAGACAGCACTGACCGTAACACCGTCTTAAACATTCAGCCTGAAGGAAAAATTACTCATCATTGCTCATCACCACATCTCTTGGCTTATTCCACATATGGCGCAACTCCAGCACAGGGAGAAGTGCAGAGCGATCAAGAGGACAGCGATCAACCTGAATGCTGTTTATTGAAATACCTTTAAGTCATCTGAAATGGGAGGAAAAAAAATTGTGTAAGTATAATTCAGAAGAGCCATAAAAAAACCTAGCTTAGTGAGTGAGTCAATTAAATTTGCTCTCAGTATGTCAAATATCCTGGAAACATTCACAGACCACCGCAAGTGGGTTTAAAATCTACTCACTAAAGGTCCTTAATGGCATTAAAATACTAAAGTTTAGAGGCACAAACACATAAATAAAAACTCATCTAGCTCTTTTGTCCACTTAACTAATGTACCAAGGCAAAAATGCTTCAGATAATTTTCAAAGTTCTCTTAAAGAGACCAAGTTTAACCTTAAATACACACAGCATGTGACCCTGAATGATACTATAATAATACCAAGACTGTAGATAAAGTCACATTAAACTCAGTAGTCTGCTGCATACCAGGGGGAGCGAGTCCCTACAGAGACATTACAGTACAGTGTTTTCTCTGACTTGGGTGTCCCTAAACTCAAGCCCTGCGGTCAAGTTCAAAAGCTCTGAGAGGAGACTGGCGTTTCCCAGCGATCCTGGACGCCACACGAGAGAAATGCGTCTGTTAAGGTTAATTTTGCGTCATGTAGCTCGCGTTTTCAACGAATTGTAAGTCTCAGTTTACACAGCAACTCAAAAAATATAAATGGGCGGCTATAGCAAGTTTCTAAAATATACACTGGCGCCTCTTACCAGTTGTTTTAGGGCAGAAATGTAAGAAAATCTTAATAAAGGTGATTGAGCAACTGTGAAACCCCGTTACGACAAAATAACCCGTTTAAAAAGGTTCCTCATAGTTCCGCGCATGAATAATTTAAAGCAACATAATTCTTTCCAACTACGATCCCTATAGATGCAGAACATGCTCCAAAGCTGCACGGATTAAAGAACTTTTCCAAAAGAACCACGCTGTCCTCATCATTCAAATTCACAATGTTTTCCCTTCCACATAACTTCATTCTTACATTAGCTGTGAAAAATAGCTGTGGAACATTCAGGATATAAAAACGTGAAGTAGAATATCACATAGTTTTGTCCGTTTCGTGATTTAGAGCCGAGCCATGACTGAGACCCTAACTGCAGCTCAGGAGTCTCCACGCCTCTAAATGCCAGTCCCATGCGCAGGGGTTTGTCCCCGAGGAAACTGCTAAAACCCGCCGCGGAAGCCTCGACAAATCTTTTAGTTTCTGACCTGCACAGTTTAACGCTGCGAGAGGAACAGGGACAATTTGGGCATGCAGCTCTCTCTGATTTACAGTAGACGAAGGGACTGTATGGGAGATATGAAGCGCCAAATGTAGGGAATCCGGTTCATATAGGGTCCCAAGTTGAGAGAAATAGCAGTTCGACACATTTTTATGTCACTCAAGGGTTAGTTGTGCGGCCCAAATGGACAGGTTCGGAGTGAAACCCGCCCGATCGCCGGAGTGCGCAGAGCGGGCTTGGCGCAGCTAGAACAGGTGCAACACGCCGCCGTTACCTGGCTGGTGCAGTGGCAACCTCACACCCAAAACTGGCTATAATGGCACCAAGACACTCTAAAAGCAGTCCTGTATGTGGAAACTAACGACATGACAAGCCTCGTTCCTTACCTGTAATCTATGCAGATATCACTTCACAGCCGCATCGACACTGCGGATAAGAGGCACGTCCAGAGCAATCCCCAACTCCTTTGAGTCCCCCCCAAATGAGAAATGCTTAGAATAACGTTATATCCTGATCAAACGGCTTGTCCACTTTAAATCCCCGGTAGAGCTGTAGATAGAAGGCGATTCCGGCATGGGAAAAAGAAATAGCAGCAGACTTCCAGGAGCATCCCCGATCAGCAGGACTCTATACGCCGCTCTGAGCTCTCTGAGACCCGGGAGCTGCACCTCCCATCACCCGGCGAGGACGCACTTGGTATGCCGTTGGAAAAGCCGCTGCGCCGTATGGGATACCGCAGGAGGCTGTGCTTGTGTGCGTGTATGTGCGTGGATGTGTGTGTGTGCGTGTAGAGAGCGTGTGTGTATAGATGTGACTCAGTGCGGTGCTCCTGCTCAACTGAGGTGCTGAGGGTGCTGCAGCGGAGTGCGAAAGGAAGAGAGAGGGAGTGCGGGAGGGACGGAGAGAGAGAGTGAGAGAGATGCGCTTAGAGTTTGCAGCTTCTCGGTGGATCTTGAGGCTCGGGAGGGACTGGGTATATGGCTCTCTGCCCGTTACAAAAAGCAACTGTGTGTTTTGGGTTGTTGTTTTGTTTTTTTTTTTAAACAGAGGGTCCTGACTTTCTCTCAATAACATCTCAGGTCCGTTTGGGTTTCATGCCTCAGGAAAACACCCTGAGCACCATGCAATATAAACAAAAAAACATTTATTATCATAAACACATTTATGATCTGATTTAGTTGAAGACAGGGACAAAGTGCCAACTGAAGGCAAACAATTAAACTAGTGACCAGTGCTTGATGCTTTTTTCAGGGTCTCTAAACAATCTTGCAGACCACTTTTGAGAAGAATTTAAAAAGTTGATTTCCGGATTTAACGGTTCCACCCTTTTGGGATATTTTCACCTAAGAAAACAACAATATGACAGAGGATTTGAAACAGAATAGAGCTTATGCTTTGTTAAAACAGGGGTTTATGCAAGGTTTATGTAATGCATCCATCCCGTTGAGAATGGGATTTGGCAATGCCAAAGGGGAATTTACACAAATACGATACAATACTGGGGTGAAATGATCAGATCATCGGATTTGAATATCTAATCGCAGGATCATTTAAAGATAAAGATTAGGCAACACAGCAACATAATTACGATACTTGCACAGTTATAGGGGATTAAAATCTGCATTTTTGTTCTTTGATGATCTTTTAATATGCTTCAGAGTGTGTATCCTCCCCCCATATATTTTAAGCAATTAATATTCCAAAAGACCTAATTATGTAATCACATCTTTAACGAAATAAGCGGCATGGGGGTACAGGAATAATGTCTTTTTTCCATAAAAAGGCTATTAAGCCTCCTCGTTATCTACAGATAAAGACAATTCAAAACAAATCTATAAACGTCCACTAAATATCACGCACTATATTGACTCAATGTGAAGGTTTCATTTATTTTTTTATCTCATGAGATAACTTTCAAATTAGCCCTAAATTGTTGGGATTTAAAACAGTCAGTGACATCACAGAGAGTTTGGGGATTTAGCAACGGGCTCAAGAAAAACAAATAGATTAAAAAATCTAAAAAATAATACTTAAATAAGCATGCGCCCCTTAAACGTTTATCTTATATCCCTAAAGCTCAAAGAGGCAGTGAGCGCACGGCGTGTGGTGGGAGGGGGTGCGGGGTCTTTGGGGAGGCATCCGTGGCTGCTGCAGCATCCTCTCCCTCCCTTCGTCCCTCTTGTCCCTCTTCCTCTCCCTCTTTCCCTCCCTCTCTGACTGCTCTCTCTTCCAGAGGGTATGCTCGCTGTGAAACACTGCATCAGAGCCCCACCTACAGGCCGAAGAAACTTTGCAGCCAGCTGACACTGACAAATACAAACTAAGGCAAAAAAAGAGCCACACCGGCTCTGCGGTACTCGGTGACCATTTACGACCACAATTAACTCCTGACATTTCCACAAGGTTTTGACCTAAGGTTTATGACAACTGTAAAATAAATTTTAAAAAAACTAGAATGATACAAATCTTGTGTAAACATTACATGAAAGT
>JAPZDZ010000015.1:10637594-10647865 GCA_029783805.1 Acanthurus tennentii
TTTTAATATAGCTTTGTGATGAAGTGGTGACTAATTGTTCTCCATGTTCCGCCTCCCAAATGATGTAATTGACCTTCTGCATCACTCTGAAAAAGAAAAGTAAACGATATAATTTATATCTTTATGAATAGATGTGAGAAACTATCTTATAAACCTCCACGATGAAGGAAAAATGTTAGAAAACTGAGAAAAATATGAGAAAAATGAAGGTATATTTCTCAGAAGGGTTGCTAAACTCGTGACTTTGAAGGAGACCAAACCTAAACAGCATGAGTAGGTGGGGCAGAGCCTGTATTCTAATTCAGCGTGTGTGTTATCCTGCTGTGTGTGTTAGGCCAGAATGTTGAAGTGGATCCAAATGATTGTTTTCCATCATATGTAACATTAACAGTAAATAATAATTTGAAAGCTGCCACAATGATGGTTTAGATGCTTCTGGCCTGATGTGTCTTCTGGATTTTATGGACTCATATTGGAGGCGAGAAGCGATTTTAAAAATGTATGCCATCGCTGTTAATGGTCACATATGCATGCACACACACAAACACACAACAATCAATGCAGCACCGAAGCAACACAGCGAGTCGTGCAGACAGATTGAGTGTTGACCATGTGTTGGCGTCCCCTGGGTTATACATAGCTGTTTGTGAGTGTGTGTGTATGTGTGTGTGCATCGCTGGTAATGACTCCATGATGTCACCTAACCCAGTATGACCCGAGCACAGATATCAAATGGAGATAATCATGTTTGAGTGTGTGTCTGCGTTGGGAATGCCTCAGGGCACCTTAACGCAACCGTGGGGGACGATGAGGTCTAAAACACAAAGCGTGCCACAACATGTGTGTGTGTGTGTGCACTTTAATGTGCAATATCTCATGTTTGCCCTCCAGGCTTTTTGCTTTCAATCTGAAAGTGTGCATGTGCATGAGCTATAGTCATACTGTAAATAATAATAATGATGTGTGTCTGTTTTCACCTTCTGTCTGCGCCTGTGTGAAAATGAGCGTGTCTGTTTGTGTTAAACCTCAGCCGCGTGTATTTATGTACTAAAAGCATCTCATGCGACAATAAAAAAAAAAAAAAGGCTGCTATAAAATACATTTCAGTGTGTGCATTTGTATTTTTCTGAAGGGACATTTTGAGCACACTGTATATAAATAGTCACCAGTCACCCAATGTATCAGGCTTGAGGACCAAATTAACAACAGAAATGCTCCAGGCACACGGCTGTGTACCCCAGGCAAGCCACAGCACAAGTTATAAGAGTAAAGTAATTTAAATCCTCTTATGAAGAATGAGAAAACATTTTTTACAGTTGTGGGGATTAGTCTAAACTGGCTTCTCACAGGTCACGGATGGATAGGCTTATGCGAGGCCATGTAACAGGTTTAGTAGCCATTGGCTTGTGGCATAGTCGCATGCTTCTCATGTAGGAGTATCTAACCTTCAAGTGTGAGGCAACTTTTTGCTTCTGCCTGGACATCTTGGTGAAGCCAAAAGTCTACTGAGTCTGCGTCAGCTGATAAAGAATACACAGAAACTGATTGTGCATGTAAAAAGTGTTTTTCTTACTTTAAGTGTTTGGATTTTTTCTTACAAAAAGTGCCTGAGTTATATCTTAACAAGACTTTAAGCTAATTTGGTCACCATTATATTTCACAATACCATGTATGACTGGCTTATATGGCAATACATATAATAAGGTGAATGAAGTTTTGTCAAATGGCACATAAATGTATATCTGCAATTAAAATACAGCATTTTGCGATGTAGCTAGCTAGTTTAAAACATCAGTAAACATGATGTTACAGTCCGTCGTTTTAAAGCAGCACCATAATCATTCATGAAAGTTAATCAAGTGTTGATTACTGTCAACAGGATGACCATGGTCCCCAAAGCTACTGGCACCACAATACTGTACAATCAAAGTAGTGACCACATTACTGTGACTCACTGAGGCAATATCAAATCAGGTCAGGACACTGGAGCATGATGGGAAAAAAATAGCAACACACTGCATACAGTAAAATGAGTAATGATTACTGTGATGCAGCTGCACAAATTCCATGAGGGAACCAGCACCACAATATTTAAACAAGATTTATAACTGTGCAGCTTCGAGACAAAAATCTAAACAACCAGCTCCACTTACTTTTGTAGTTAAAAGGGCAACACAATATAAGAACTTGAAAATCAATTTAAAAAAAATGCACCAGAGAAGAAAAAAACAGTGGAAAATTTTCTTTGCACAGTAGAGGTATGAAATGTCAAACAGAAACATATACAAAGTTTTCATTGTTAACGGTGGAACTTTTTCTCATTACCAAACTTCTATCTTATTGTTTGTCTGACTTCAGCCTTAAAGCAAGCCAATTTTTTAGTCTTGCAGCCCAGAAAGGAGTAAGAGAAAGATTTGTTGCAATATGGTGAGTCTTGTCACCGTAGACACACTTTGAACCTGCAATCTGTTACTTTCCTCACAATAAAACTAAAGTCTGTGTAGCTTTTTATTGTGCCTTTGGGAAGCTATTTTCCCCCACTAGACCAGGTAGCATGAGTTATGGTGAACGGACGAAACAAAACCATCACAAGCTGGGTCTTCAAAAGTTCTCACTAAGTTGAATCAACATCTTTTAAAAGTCTCGACACAAATTTAAAATAAAAAAATGACTGACTGCAGGTCTGTTCAAATGAAAACATCACAGTCACAGTACTTTTAAAGGTAGTGTTTCTATTATTCTGGCTATTGAGAATAAAATCCATCACAGCACTTTGGCACTTTTTTTTCCAAGGTAAAGGATTTTTTTTTTTACATTTAGCATCGTGTATGATAATGAAATAAACAAGGAACAAAAACGCCAACTCCTAGTGAACTTTTACACTGACAAATAGATTGATGCTTCAAGTTTGTGTGTTTTGTGTGTGTTCGTGGTCTGCAAGGTCATCATCCTCCCCTGGCAGGTCTGCAGTCTCCTCAGTGCAGCTGCTCAGGGCCTCATTATGGCTCACTTTTATATCTACAGGGAAACTGAGAGTCAAAGCCAACCTTTCACTCACTGCCTCATTCTCCCTCAACACACACACACTCACACACACATGCACAGCCATAAATTGCAGCACTATTACCAGCATAGCTAATGTCAGACAGCTTTAAACAGCTTTCATGATATAGATCAAGCGCTTTATGTTTCTTTCTTTTCCTCACAACATTTTTTTAATCACCCAACTCTTCCTTTCCACTCTGCGCTCATATTCTGTCACTTATCTGACGCATAATTCTTCATCTTTGCAGCTTTTCCACACCAGGACAGCGAGCCTGTGATTTATAGATAATTAAAAGCTGGTTTAATTGACATAGTGTACTTGTTGTCCTCATAACAGAACGGCTGCCAATTAAAAAAAGCTCTTGCTGGGTCAAATTAACCTCTGGCAAGAGGAGAAGCACTTAAACTTACGCAATCAGCTGAGATTTGTCATTAATATATAATGTTCATATTCAGTTGCTAAGCTATTAGTACAACAGAGACTGTGTATTAAAGAGGGACGGATAGCTTTTCGTTTCCCTTCTTTTTAAATTTTGAATAATCTACATTAAATAAATGCCCCTAAATCCTCCACACTGGACTTTTAAAAGCTCTTGTTTTTTATTCTAAGGTAGATCACTTGCAGTGTAGTAAACAGGCTTTGGCTCAATAACATCTACTAAGTTGGACTTAGTCCAGTGAGACTCCCTGCGCCACCGAGCAGCTCTGCCTCCAAAAAGTGTTTGCATGACTAAAAACTTCAGTCTGCCAAAATAAATAAATAAATAAAGGGAGAAAAAAAAAGAGAAAAGACAGGAAGGTAGCAGAACTCCCTACAACAGAGCCAATAACTCACTCACCCAGCAACAGAAGTTCGAGAAAAGAAACAGCCTGTTATGGTCCCAAGCAGACACCAGCACAGACTCGGAGAAAATAAGAGGTGCAGACTGAAACAAAAAAAAGTACAAATAAATAACAGCAAGAGAGAATAGCAGTGGGGAGTGTGAGGGAGTGAGAGCTATAAATTGTAGCCCGGTGCAAGGGCTGCAGGGCGGGCGAGCAGCCTGATGAATAGAGCCATCAGCCTAAGCAGAGGCTACCGAGCAGCCTGCCATCTGCCTGCCCATTACTAGAAACAGAGTGTGTGATGGTCTTCTCTCATCTGCAGGCCCCACTGGCATCGCTGGCAACCAGGAACGTTTCTGTGTGTGTGTTTGTCTTCACTCCTTCTGAAGTCCAAACCGGATGAAAAGTCTCTGCATTTACAGAATCATAGCAACAAATTCTTAGCATCTTTGTTTTTTTTTCGATTTGTATGTTTGAATGCATTTGTCATGTGTTTGTATCTATTTGTGATAAATTTTCATCTGCGTGCGTGTGCGAATACACACACACACCAAAAAAGTGAGGGTGGCCCTCGGAGAAGAGCTACGGCAGCGTGGCAGACGCTTCACACCTCATTGGCAAGCGAGGAGAGCCAATCACCGCCAGCAGATCCGCCCCTCAGGCTGCCGGCCCATTCTTCAGTATCTTTGATGAGTTCGAGAGTGAGAGAAGAGAAACAAAAAGTAGGGGGGTACGAAAAAAAAAAGTAAGAAAAAGGGAGGAGAGTGAGATAATACAAAAGAACAAAAGAGGGAGAGTAAATGCAAACACAAGAATAGGGAGAGACTGTGGGGAGAGACACTAAAAGGCACAAAGAGACGCACAGACGGATAAGAGCTGGAGAGGGAGTGTGGGGAAAAAAACTTTAAAGGGAAAAGCTATTTTTTCTTCAGAGAAGGTCATTAAATCAAATGTGATTAGTCATCATGGTGGAGGATGTTGTCTTTTGTATTGCAAAATTGAGTGCATTCTGTTTTTCTTTTTTTTTTTTTTTTTTTTCCCCCCGAGTCAGCTCCTTTAGAGAACAGAGGCAACACAGGACAGAAATATCATAAAAGCACTGAAATGAAATTGTAGCTTTATCCCTAATCTCTTTATACAGTCCAACACAGGAACTGGTGTCGGTGGCAGCGACAAAGTCTCACCGTTTTTATACACGGACAGATGGTGGAGAGCACTTATAGAGACGGTTAAAAAAAAAAAAGAAAAAAAGAGAAAAGAAAAAAAGCCACACTGACAGAAGTCGATATAAATAACAGCCCAAACAGCCTCGGCTACAGTTCGGGTCAAGGTGAGGTGTAATGAACAGAAAGAATAGCGTGAAATAATCCTCAGCATCGCACAGCACTAATATATTCTATTTCCAGAGGCTTTAGAACGGGTGGAAAGTGAAAAGTGGGAAATGAAAATGTAGTGCGGATACTTTAAAAAACATGCTGGAGTGTGACAGTGTTGTGGGGGTCGACGGTAAACAGTGGCTTTATAGATAAATCATTGCTGTAGTGGCTGGAATGCAGGTTGCAGATATTCAAGGTGGCATCAAGTCCATCCTTTATTTGTTTATTTTACGTTTCCTCTGTGCATTTATTTAACTTAGAAATGCTTTAGTGCCATGCAAAGCCAAATGGTGGATAAGAGACATTAGCAATGCTTCCAACCTTTTTCTAGCCTGCAATAGCTAATGAAAAAGGAACCAAAAACGGTGTTAATGCGATAAGTTGGCTGGATTTAAACCACGCCCTCTTTCTGCTGAATGGTTTCATTACTGCTCTTTTTTTTTTCTAAATGTATCCAAATTTTCCTCCTCATACTGTGCATGACTGTGACTTCTGTTCTCATCAGTGGCTAATAATGAGACAGACCTGACAGCAGTGCTGACCTTCCGCCGTCTTCTTCTTCTTCACGGGCCCTTATTAAACCAAAAGAAACTTATCCGACAATTCGCCTTGTCATGAGCGCAGATGATCATGAATAAGAAGGTTGGCAGAGGAGAACTGTGTGGCCCTTTTAGTGGGTAAATGTGTGATTCATGATAGCGCTGGGCACCTCATTTATACATGGCAGACAGACAGAAGAAATAATCAGAGAATGCTTTGGCACAAAAAATTTTTGGACTGCACAAGAACAGATTTTTTTTCTGAGGTATTAGCAACCTCCAAGAGATAGAGTTATTAAAATCGAGTTGAAAGGAAATGTGCAAAGAGGCACAAAGCTCCCGAACACTTAAAAAAAAATGTGACTATGTGAACTTTTTCTTATTCAAAATCGCAATATCATCACATAGTATTATTATTTTATTTTCATTTAGAGCTGAAGAAAAAATATTCTTCCCTCACTGGTTTGTCAAAGGCAGCACAGTTGAATGACTTTTTAGAGGTCACACAGATTTGATAACCTGAAAGAAGATTTGCGCTCGGCCTCAGTTTATTTCATAACCTGATGTTCTTATTTCCCTTCCTGTCCCTTCTGTGAAAACAAACAAACAAATCAGAAAATGAAAGTCAGATTTGATTCACCTTCACATCAAATATTTGTTACTGTATTTCGAATTTTTTGTCCTCGTCACTCTCCACTGCCTCCATCACCTCGACCCGGCAGCTGGAGGCCTTCAGGACCCCTCAAAAAAAAAAAAAAAAACTCCGAAACAATTTAGTGTTTAGAAGCAGCTCGAGGACATCTCAAGTACTGCACTTGTTGAAGTCCAACGTAGATGGAAAAGTTTTTTTCTCTATTTTTTCCTCTAATAGTCTGAAAACTTTATATAAAAAAAAGTTACATTAAAATCTGATTTCTTTTACCACCTGTCAAATTAAAGACTTTAACAGCCGCTCGCATTTAAATTCCAGCTAATTTAGCACTGCATTAATTGTGAATTGCATTATGCTTTCTTCTAAGACACTGTTTCTTTACTAAATTTTACTGAACTAAAGCAAAAGGCTTTTAAAAAGCTTCTCATTTCATGACCTGAGAAATGGAGACAGAACTAGCGGCTCCATTTGAGTTTCTGCAGGTTTCAACGAGCATAATTTATGACTTTCAAGACTGCAATTTAAGACCTATTTCATGTCTACACTGGCAAAAAAATGCATAAAGCATAAAAAAGCAAACTCCCAGAATTACTTGCCAAGAACATAAATGTCCTTGTAAACTTTATATGCTGCTCTCAAGCCAGATCTCATTGAAATGCACTTTCCCAGATGAGAATAACATTAAAAAAAACACCTTTTAACTCACATCTAGAACACATTTAGGTCATTTCGGGATGTAAAATTTAGATTATTGGTTTTCTTGACTTTTCAAGGATCCTGTTTCCTATTCAAACTACTTTAAAAGGTTGTTAAGGTTGTGGTGGAGAAAAGGTAAGCCCCGTGTTTGGATCTCATGATCCTCTAATCATCCTTTAATTATATTAGAGGGGATATAATCTCATTACAGACAGAATACGCAGTTAAATTACTTATCCTGGCTCTGTGATACTGGGTCAGATTGATGACTTGTGCAGCTTCTGTCAGAGTCACGGAGTGAAAAATAAGCAAGGGGGGGGGGGAAGAAAAATTGGCCTTGGTCTGCTCTGTGAAGAAACACCTGCTATGAACTCTGACACTCATTATCCCCAACCTTTAGAAAACCTCTCTGAAGACACACACAGGCTGCATAACAGAAGTCGACCCCTCACCCCTTCGAGACTCCAAAAGTCAAAAAGCAAAAGGACAGCTGACTGACAGACAGAGGGGGGGATTAGTCACAACGAATGACATGCTTGCATGCACACACACACACACCCTTCCTCTCTCTCGCTCTGTCCACACACACACACACACACGCGTTTTCTTCTTCTGATGCAGTATTAAGATAACGTCTCCTCTGCGATCACCTGCCTCCACATCAAATCCAGACTGTGTCCCTCTAACGTCCACATACACACACACACACACGCTCTTACTGCATAGAAAGTGAACGCATGGCTGCATTGCTACCCCACCCACCCACACACACACACTCACACACACACACACTCTGTCTTTCCAGTTAAACCCAGCCCAGAGAGTCTGGCAGAGTGCAGACAGCGTAGAAAAGCCGTCTCCTTCAAGGCAACATTAGCCTGGCAGACTGAGCAGAGAAGAAACACACTCCAGAAAGGAAGAAGAGACAAAGAGAAGGACGGAAAGAAATAGATAAGTAAAAGAAAAGAGGGGGACAATGAGAGCATAATAACTTGCTCTTTCACTGAATAGCTTCAGCGCACACATAGGAGTCACACAACAGAGCTGCATAAGGCGAGACAGACAGGTTGACAGGGAGACAAACAGAGAGAAAGACAGTTTATAAACCAGATCATCAGATATATTTCCCCTCTCTTTTCGCACTTCACTTCCTCTCTTTTTGGGCTCATTCACTCCGTTTGGCAGAATGTTGTCGGGACAACATGAGAGCAACGTTTCCATCAAAGATGTACAATGCTGGCTGTTATTACCATAAAACACACACTCACACACACACACACACTCTAAAGATGGAGCTCACTAAATATTTATGAATAAATAGTTCGACAATAGTTCTGCATTGTTTCGTCTTTTTTATTTCCTCTGATCAGACATTGTCACAAGTGTTGGACTGGGTGAATACTCGACAAGCATCGGTACATTAACATAACACAAACACATACAAACTGATGCAAAGGAGAAACAGACGCAAAACATAAGTATTTGTGAACAGGAAAATGCCTCAGGAGCAGGGAAACAAATATTTAAGCAATTTAAGGACAACAAAACAGAACAGACTTTTGTAAGTAAAAATAGACTTTTATTTTCCTAACGGTGCTGGAGTGTGAGTGGATGGGTCCAAGCGGTCTGTGACAAAAAGTGGCTTGCTTTCTTTTCCCGGTCGTCGCGGTTCATTTTTTTTCGGTCTTTCTAAATGAGGGGCCGAGCTCAGGCTGCCGGGTCCCGTTGGCCCCTTGCTGTTGCTCCGAGAAATGGCAGACAGTGTCGCTCGCTACAAACTCACGGTAGAGAAAGACAAGAGGTAGAAGAGGCGGGGAAGGAGACAAGGATCTTTGGGAAAAAGGTGTGTGTCTCTCTCTCTCTCTCTTTTTCAGGGTGCTGTGTTCGGTGCCTCTGGTCTGGGTCAGTTCTGGTTCTCCACGGGGTTTTGAGGGTAGTGTGTCTTGGTCTCGGTGCTGACTCATTCCTCACTTCCTCCACTCTGGTTCGGTCTGTCTGTCAGTTGGTCGATAATAAGTAATCCCACACCATAAACTCTTCATTGCTCCCTCTTTCTTTCTCTCTTAACCTCCGGTCCTCAACTTGTTCTGCAGATAACAAAAAAAAAAAAAGAGAGAGAAAGAAAAGTAAGAAAAAAAAATCTTAATAGACAAACAAACAGCAGACAAAGATATAATGTCACACAGGAGAGACAAGACGGAGAGAAGAAGGCCTGAGAGTCCAATAAAAGGGAGGAGGAAGGAGGGAGTGGGACCCGAGGGCAGTGGACTCCATGTTAGCGATAAGTGCAACCACAAATCCCCAGCACTCCCTGTCAATAACCATTTGAACTGGCCTATTGCAGCTGATGACAGTGGATGAAAACCGCCTGAGAGGAGAGAAGTGAAAGAAAGAAAAAAAGAAAGAAAGGACGAAGGAGAAACACGATACTGAAGGAGGAGAAATCGGTAGACGGAAAGTAAGAAGGAAAAATACATTCTTCAGCACTGATCAGCATTATGATGGTGTTGAGGATGAGCTAAGTTCATGTCCGTAACATTTCATTTCTGCAAAGCAGTTTACGCTGAGCAGTATTGATCCGCCTGAGAAATGATTATTGACCAAAACAGCTGGCCAAACAGTCAACTACACTGTAAATCCAGGTTAAGACAAAGCAGATCAGATCAGGAAATTTTCATTTTGTTCGAACCCAGGCTTTGTTTTGTCGCTCTGGCCATCATTTCTCTTGGTTATGATTTCATCATATCTACAGTACAAAAATTATGTGCTGAGATCTGGGAACATCGCTACAGTTTCCAAAGAGGCCATGAACATTAGCGATTCTACTGGTTAAAGTTTAATCCACTGTACTTGCTGTAGCACATCATTGCTATTGCCACTTCAGGCACCACAGCTTTGGATTTTTACCTCTAAACAATGTGATTCAAGCAAATTGCTAAACTGTTAACCGTAATTTCCAGACTATAAGCCCCTACTTTTTTCACATGCTTTGAACCCGGCGGCTTAAACAATGATGCGGCTAATTTATGGACGAAAAAAACGAGAAAGTGTGTGATGAAGCAATTCTGAGGCTGTTCAATTCCAACACTGAAGAAGACAACTTTAGTGGTTTTAGTGCGCAGGAGGAAGATGAAGATA
>JAPZDZ010000015.1:10658000-10671573 GCA_029783805.1 Acanthurus tennentii
AAGTCACTCTTTCGCCCACAGACACACATGAAAAAACTCACACAAACATAAGCGACACATATTGTAGCTCCATCAACAGTATGGATTACCTTCGCCTGCCACCAGATTGAGTTCTAAATCACCACATTCTCTATTTATCATCATTTAGGTCCACTTAGGGGTTAATAGGGTTAAGGGGTGGCTGCAGTTCCCCCCTTAAAAAGCCCTCATGTTCTCTCTAGTTAAGGCAGGCATCAGTACAGAGGGGGGTAAATAAATACAAATGATCCAGTTAAGGAGAAAAATGACACACATTTTGCTCACACTGCTTTTTAAAAGCAGACCTGAGTGACCCCCCGCAGTGAAATCCATCAGCATGGATAAGAGATTGAATGAAAGAGAGGGAGAGAGAGGCAGAGAGAGAGAGAGAGAGAGAGAGAGTGTCAAAAGTGAGGGATAAAAGACCGCCAAAGAATGGAGAGAGGGAGAGCGTATGAGTGAGTGAGCAGACGATAACAAAGTGGGAGTGAGGGAGAGAAATTTAAATTAAGACAGAAAACAATGTTCCTAAGTGAGCAGTGAGGGAGACAAAGAAGGATGAATGGGTGAGACTAAAAGCAAAGCGACTGTGTGTCCTTTTTGACCCTTCTGTTTACAAGCTCTTACAAGAGGACTTGCATCTGGTCTCAAGCAGAAGAGGAAGAACATATTGAAGGTAGAATTTCCCAAAGACGCAGCTTACAGAGGTTTACTGATTCAAGGATGCTTAATTGTGAAAGACATGTAAAAATCACAAGGTTCCTTGAAAACAGACAGTGGCATTGGTGAATATGCGTCACATATTTTCTGCACATCCAAGCGAAGCTGCATGTCAGTTCTTCTCTGCTCCATCATTCATAATACTGGTGCGGTTTATGATATGAAAAAAACCCAAATAATACAGAAAAGCAATAAAAGCCGTGAGTGGGTTTCCCAGCCATTTCCAATGCAGCAAAGTCACTGAATCAGTCACTAACAGGAGTGTGTGTGCATTGTGTGTTCGTGTGTGCGCCCACGCAGGTCTCTCAAATTTGTGTGCGCCTTTTACAGCCGGCACAGCAAAGCTCTTAAGGCCAAAAGAAGAGCTTTTAAAGCAGTTATTGACTTCTGTCTCCTCGGCTGACCACCATCTTGTCCCTTCGCCCAGGTTGCCTAGCTACAGAATTGTGGTTTGCCCTCACCTGACCGAGAGGTCAAAGCACTGCTCAGTCTGTCCTCCCTCGCCGCCAACTACTTCAGAGAGAGAAAAAAAACCCAAACACCTCGGAGACTGCAACAGAAGTACTCAGCAATGACTTGCTCTCTAAATTACTTCCTGTCATTTTTAGTAATTAAAAGCGACGCTCGGCTCAATTAAACATCAATAAATGATTACTCCATTAATTTTGGGACATTGGTATTACTCCTTTAAACAAACAGAAACACTGTCGAGAAAATGGAATGCTTCTACCTGCCTCTGCCCTTATTTACATTTTGTAGCAGCAGGGTGGATTTTGCAGGAAAACCTGCTGGATTTTCTCCAGCATATTTATTCTCTTCAGTAATGTGAAAGATACAACAAATGCACAAAAACACAATCTTACTGCAGTGCTGTTTTGCAGGGCTTCCTGTTGGACTGCATTAGGTTGCACCCATTTTTCCTAAATCTGAGTCCAATCTATGACAAAAGGCAAAGGTTTGCAAAAAAAAAAGGAAATGTGAGCTTAAACTTGACAGACTATGACTGTTAAACATATTTAAAATAATGCTGTGTTGAAAAATTAACATGCTGCGACCTAATCAAGAATTTCACTTGTCATATTATACAATATATTGATGTTGATGCATAAACAAAGCAGATGTGAAGCTTTTTAAGTTGCTTGTGGTTATAAGGGGGGCTGTAAAATGAAGAGTGGGCGCTACTTTTTCCGACATAGTGGGGAGAAGAAAGACTATTAGGTGCAGTCTCTTAACTGAGGCAGTGAAGCACACCAGTGTTATGAAGGAAAACAACAAGCCATTTACATTCTAGGGCAAGTTTTGCTCCACGCCTCCTCATTCCACCTTTGTGCACATGTGTATATATGCAGAGAGACAAAGAGAGGACTGTGGCTGCTGTTATTGCAAGCTGGATTAAATTAAAAGAAAAAAAAGAGATTGATTCAAAAGAGGAAAAAAAATAAACAACCGACAAAGGGAGTGAATGTGTAGCCTTGGGGAGGAGAGAAGTGAGTGAAATGACAAACTACGACGAGATTTTATTCTCTATGCCTGACTGTATAGGAAAAAAAACAGTAAATGTGGACTTTTAAATGTAAACACAAAGCATCAAAATACATAGTCTGTTCCAGTCTTATCACATATCTCACCATCAAGGCTGAGAGCTCAGCCAAGTTTTTGAGAAACCTGGGAAAAAAGAGGATAAAGACATTAGAGATGATGGTCTCAATCCTCCAGCATTACACAGCCTTGTCACACCCACCCATTCACCGTTCTAAGATGTCCCTGTCCCATTTCAATTCTGCAGGGACTCCGGACAAACAGCGACAGTGACCAGCTTCAACAAAGAAGCTCAAAGCCCCACCAAAGGTTAGCGCTGACAGGAGGCTTAGGACTACGCCGCCGTTCCTTTATTCCCATTCCATCTTTTCGCATAATCTCACATCTATCATTTTCCTCCATGCCTGTCAGCTTGCATTTCAAACCGAAGCCCCGTCGGGTCACTGCATCCAGTCACCATACACGCACACACATACACACACACACACACACATATTCCTAAAGAGATTTCCACGTAGACATGCGTATACGTGAGCACACTCAGAATCGTTCACTGTCACATACCAAAGCCAACACACATGTGCTCCCTTACATACATGTGGTGCGGTAAAGGTCACACATTCACGGCTGGACAGTGCGATAATGCGTCAGACTTGGATAAACAACTCATGGTGACGGTGGCAGGATATAAATCAGGGCGCAGAGAGAGATGGCCTCCTTTCCACAGGCGACTGCAAACTCTTATCTACGTCCGGTGTCACGGGGGAAGTGAATAACAGCTTTTGTTCCATGTGTACGTGTTTGTCTAACATACTGTCGAATAACATTATCTGTTACATGTTGTGCTTATTTACGCGTTTGTGGAAGAATTATGCACCAAATGTCTTTTGTCTAAGTCCCTCCAGCAGTTTTTGATTCATGGTAACTGTTTCAGACACTAGAGAGGCCTTTTCACAGTTTTATCGGTGTTCATATTCCGGACAGTGTTGTTCATAGTTCCGTAATTTAGTGGGGAAAAACAAAACATATAAAATGTTAAGTTTGTTACCGCAATGTATTGACATTGTTCTGGCTTTCTGTAGAAAGTAATATTTTGTGAGAATATGTGAAAGATGTGCGTATTTGTGTAAATAAATGTGCGTGTTTGTGTGGAGTGGATGTAATGAGGTCATGGTGATGCAGAAGCATTCCAGTCGGAAGAGCTCCATCATTTTCTGGCGGGAATACTTCGGCAGAACAGCAGGGAACAGCTGTACTGCACATGTACGCAAACAACTACACACATACGCGTTCTCATATTCACACACACATACACACACACACACAAGCAGACTCCCATCCCGCCCTTCACTCCCTTGAGTAGCTACATCCCACACTTTAATATCTTTCGGCATCGCCAAGGAAAATGATCATGCTCTACCACTGCGGTGAACTGAAACGCACACACACACACTGGCCACTTTCTGAAGACTATTTTTAAATTACATGGTTAACTCGGTGTATATTTCAAACCACGATGAAGCTGAATTTGCCCATAAAAGGCAAAAGTGCTGCTGAAACAAAAAAAAGGCACACTAAAGAGGGTGACACAAGAGTGAAATCAGTGTAATTCAAGTAAAACATACTTTTAGCTCCCAAGAATGTCTTGTCCTGATCCAAGCACCTGCACTTCCAGCCCTGTTTCATATCTGAGTAATTATTTCCCATGCTGACATAACTGAGCATAAGAACAGGTGCCGCCCATAACTATGACACATACGTCTCTTCCAAATGCCGTCCACACTCTTTCTATTTCGTCCTGATCTGGCAATCTGTTAGTAGTGATATTAGTTTTCTGATGGAGGTCCATCACATTTCCAACTGATTTGAAATCACACATTTTACTGTAAACCAGTGTTATTAAATGTTTTGTATTTTTCATTCATTTATCTTTTTCTTTTGTTTCTAGTTTTTGTTTTTTCAGTGTAGTTTATTTCAGTCAGTTTCCAGAGAGGATTTGCTGATCACAGTTCGGCTTTTAATGCATAAAATATGTAGTTAGAGTTTAGTTTAGTCTTCCTGCTTTGCACTGACAAATTTAACCGGGTTGACAAAAAAACCCGTCATGTATATTTTTACTTTTATTTCTAATTTTATTTCCGTCACTTTTGTAAGTCCACAATATTGCCTCAGTCATTTTGCTTTTATTTTTATATCAATTAACTAAATATTATCTCACGCCTAGTTTTACTTTTAGTTTTAGGTGGCAATTATAATCTGTAAACTCAAACTTATTAACACTCCTAATTTAAACTTTCAAAGGCACATACATAGTTGTCAGAAGCCTTGACAGACAGCCTCCTCTTGTCCCACACATCTTCTTCTCTCCCATAATAAACCGTAGCCTAATATCAGCCCCAACACTAATCAATCCCTGGAGTACTATCACTCTCTTAAAAGTGCAATTGACATGAGCCAGAGTGAGGAAATGGAGACATTCTAATGAAAAAGATGTCATCTCCTACACTTTCTAACATCCTCATATTACCATATCTAATGTTGATTCTATCAAGTATGGATAGGGCTCTGGCTTCTCTTTTTTTTTTAATCTCTAGGGAGACATTTTCAACTTTGAGGAAATCAAAAGCCTGTGTGAGACAAAAAATATTTCCCTTTATTATTCAACACAGGCCACAGATAGAATCTTATCTCTGTAGGGTCTCTGTCATAAGAGAGCGAGAAGGAGTGTGAGGAAAGGCACGTGTGTTACATTCAGAAGAGATGTTCAAACATATGAATGCAAACAAACATGCACCAACTCGCAATAACTCACACACATAAGCAAGGATGGGCCAAACACACCCTGTTAAATCCAATTAACCCTCTGCTCTGATCCCCTCAATGTATCCCTGCCCCTGTCTTGTAACACCAGATCACTCCGCCATTTCATTAGTTCACAAACACACACAGTCACACACAAACACACACACACACACACGCACGCACATGCACATGCACACACACACAGATGCTTTCCCCGCTGCTACGTTTACACAACTGTAACCCAGTCACAACCCTGCTAATGCACCTCTATAATCAAATCAGCCAATCGCTGCTCTTCATGCAAAGGTCTGTGTCACATGACTGCCCGCACGTTAGCCCAACATTCGCTTGCAGTTAGCACTGTCGTTTGGCACTAATGTTATTCCAGTGGATCTTTTTTTTTTCCTTTAATGTGATTTGGGAAGTCTGAGCTCCGGCTTCCACGAGTCTAGCGCTAAAACCTCGGAGGGCTAGGCTAATCAGTTTCCATCGTTTCTGAGGGAGACAATGATCCCAGTGTTAGCGCTGGCTAATGACAAGCTAACACAATTAGCCTAGCCTCCCTGGAGGAGAGCTCAGAGCCAGGGCCCATTCTTGCCCCACCTCCTGCAGGCTCCTCATCCACTTTCCCTACATTACTATGGAGCCTAATGGCCTCTTATTAAGAAGACAGATGGAACACTGATGGGGAGAGTTTCTGGATCTTCTTGAGTTACATATATGTGTCGGATATGTGCTACATCCATGACTGCTCAGATGCTTAATATCAACTCCTCTGTTAATAGCTTCAATGAAGTAACCATTCTTTTCACTGTAAGGGTGGCCTTAGTTTGTATCTGGAGAACAATGCAGCACAGGAACATACATGCACTTGTGGTACTGTCATGTACTAGATAACAAAAGCGTACATGAGTTGTAGTTAGTATTTTGCAATACCAAAGAGAGAAAAATAGTCAAAAGTTTCAGAAAGTCAATGCAAACTTCTTACACTTCCTGTCCGACAAGTGGGAAATGCTTCCTGGATGATAAAACCACAACAACTTATTTGATGATCCTGATTAAAGATAAAGTTTCACAGAATAAATGATTCTCTTAAAAATGAAACATGAGAGGAGAACACGGAAAAGCCCTGTCAGCTATCAGCAATGTGTGATCAGGCTTATCAGCAAACCACATCATCAACATCAGCTAATGGGGCGGGCTAATACGATTCTGATTGAAAGCCATAGGTTAGAATGTGGCTCACATAATTTAATAGTGTGTTCACTGGCCCATGAGGACTTCAAATCTGTATGTATAATTTTAATAATCTGCATCAAGCTTATCAAGATGATAAAATAATATAAATACCTACTATGCATGACAAAAGTTTATTTGTGCAAAAGTCATTTAAAAGAAATGAAAGCAACAATGAAAAATCACAGTATGTGATGCAGAGTTATTGATCCACATTGACTTGACAGTGTCTGAACTTACTTAAACTTGGCGTTCACTTGGTCGGCAGCTTTATGGTAGTTCTCTGTGGTGACCTTATAGAACTGAGAGCTCTGTGGAGAGACAGCGGGAAAAAAAGCAGTGAGTGAGACGGATGAACTGAAATGTGATTGCCATCTCTTTTATAAAAAAGACCATCCAATTTATTCACATCTTTCCTGCTTTCAGGTAGGAGTTTTGGGCAAAAGGCAACATTCAGAGGAGTGACACACCGTAACAGTTGAGATCTGACATAGTCCAGTACAGTGCAGCTGAGCTCACACAGTCTGGCCTCATTTAGCACCACTCAAACTCCATTAAAACTTAATGGAGAGGGACACTTAGAGCACGGCTCTATTACCAGTTGGGCTTCTTGTTCATAACATGGAGGCCAACTTTGTAATCTGTAATGTATAGGTTCATAAACAGGGAGTATGGTTGTGCAACATGCATGTGTGCCTCTCTGTAGGAGTGTGTGAATTATGAGTATTTGTTTGTTTATGTGTGTATGTTTGTGCTTATCCTTTCACAAACAACTGCTGTAATAACAGGGAGCAATCCTGTAAGTTCAGAGGGTCTCCAGTCAACAACGTACAGACCACTGGTCTTAATCCCCCAGTGACCCATAGCAAATGAACCAATAGCTGGACCACTCAACCTGAATTACATCCTCAAGCATGGCCATAGATCCTGGTGGGTCTTATAAAATTTAGCAGCTGTTCTGCACATTTATGATCAGATGGTGGAATATTCTAAAGTGCAATGGATGGCTCAATTAAGAATTATAGGCGTTTTAATCCAGGGGCAAACATAGATGAGATCTGCCAATGCCAAGGTCTTAATATAAAAGGTAACTTTCATTGCTGTGCGACACAATTAGCATTGAATGATAAAGTGCTTGGTTAAAGAGCTCTCTGACTGTATATATCCAACATCATAGCCAGATATTCACAGGGATCCTGCATGCAATAAAGGGGTCAATCTTATATTCAGAAAAAAAGAGGACCCTAATATAGCTGGCGTTGCAAGTTGGGATGAGAATTCATAATCAAGACCCTTCAGGGTAATCAATGGAAATTTAGGAGCTGATAGTTCAATCAAATCTTAACATATTTTTTAAAGAAATTTGTACATCTTTGCTAGAAAATCACTAAGCCTCAGAATTGGTTACATTCACTGGAAACTGGGCACTTAAATCATCTTGCATAATTTGCTCTGGATACAGTGGAAATGTGACAAATGTAAGCCTCTTGGTCCCATCTGCCCTAACATAACCTGCCAGCAGGGAAGGCATTCATCATAGTTCAGAAAAGATCAATAAGAATGAACTGTGCTGCTGAAAAGATCAATAGTCTTGTGTTGTAGAGCTAAAGGAAGATGGGATATGACAATGTTGACAAAGGGGTCTGATTCCAATTTGATTCCTGTTCATTTGAATCAACACTTACTCTAAGAGTTTGATGTGAATTCGCAGTCCTGCGCTTTTGCATATTCCATGGAACCACAGATATAAGTTATCGACCTGCTCAAATTTTAACAGATACGATCTGTTTCCTCTGACCAGTCCTGAGATTTCTCAAGCCAGAGTATCGCATTTAATTGACTGGAAATGATTTATGTTTACGTAGTGCCCCAAGTCCCATGTACTCCAAGAGACTCTCCTTTAAAGTCTTAGATATGCACATGTTCAGGGATGTGCCTGCAGAAGTTTTTGTGCTATTTTAAAAAGTGTTTTCACTCTGCTATAATTTGGCAGACTGATGACAAGAATTCCCAACATCAAACATTCAAAAAAGGCTTTGACCACTCTACCGTCTCACTGCAGTTGTCCCCCAGGCGGACATTAGTTTGTAAAACAATGCAAAGAAGTACGCCAAAAGTTTAATAGTTAACTTGTAAGCTCATGCTGTATCGGTGCCCTGTTGGCCCTGACTGAAGTGGTTTTCAGCGTAGACAAAGAAACTGTCAAGAGCTAAGGAAAAGGATTAAAGAGAGAAGCTTATTCACAGATAAAAAGACTAAAAAAGAGATTTTCAAAGCTGCTAAAGAGGCAAGAATAAGACTTCCGCTGTGTTCCGAGATTGAGCCATTGGTAGAGAAAGAGACATTCAGGAGGAGCTAGATATGTGTCTCTGTCCAGAATACTAAGTATAAGGTAATAATACCTGGCTAAATGGCAGAGCTAGCACTAATCAGCGCGCTAATCCACCAGGGAGGACAAAAAGGCCATGTTAAACAATGATTGCAGGACCACTTACAACACACACACGCACTCACACACAAACAATGCATGTGTATTCATGCAATACACCAACCAACACGAGGTACTAACACACACAGCATGGGCACATGTTCGGAAACACTGCCAAACGTGTCTCCACATATCCTGTTGGCCAGATATAACAAGTGTCGCACAAAAAAAAAAAAGGAACACACTGGCTAAACACCAGGCAGATAAGAGTGTAATTTGTGTGATTACTGAGTGGTCTCAAATTGTGATTTCCAGCTGTTGCCCCAACTGATTTAAAGGGTAGCTCTGACCTTTTGTTAGCACAGAGACGAGAGCCTTTCCTTGCTCTGGCTAAAAACAGTCCTCACTGGACTGAAATATAAAAAATGTAAAAGCTTTAAACAGAAGCGTGTTTTAAGTCCCACAAAAAAGCTGATTTTTTATTGCTATCGACCAATAATTTGTCAATGAATGGGCAGAATTGTACAGCTATAAGCACCTTGTAAGCGTACTGTGCACACCGCATGTGCAATCCAGTCAATCTACCTCTAAAGCAGTGTTTCTGTTATTTGCATCCTATTTACTCTTTTTGCTTTCCACTAGGTTTTTAGCTCATCTGGAGCCAAACAAAATGCTGGTAGGGGGTGTCATAGACAAATTAAGTCATTACTGCTAATGCACTGCAGCGATATGGAGAAGATAGAAGCTGCAGACCAACACAGGCTCCAGCTGAATTTAGAGAAAAAGCCTCCAATTTTTAATGAATAAAACAAATAACTCCCCGTACCGATGCCGTCTTTCTCTTATCTGCTGCTGAGCAGGAGGGCCCAAATGAGGAGAAACCCCACAATGGTCAACATTACGGTTCTGCAGAGCGAGAGAAAATTAGACTTCTGCTGTGTGACTCACTGCAACTTCCTTCTAAGGAGAGCAAAGAGGCTGGTAAACGGTTATCGAGCCTATCCTGCACACACAGAATTGACTGAGCGTTGACTAAGATTTGACTTAAGTGGCTGGTGATATCCTGCAGTGGAGGTACGTAGTTAAAAGATAAATAGCACTGTCCACTTTTGCCATGTTGAAATCTTTAAAAGACCTTTTCCCCAACCTAACCGTGTATCCAGACAGAATGCAAGGTGAATTTTTGAGGTGGCCATTGCATACAAAGTCACCGAAGTAATTAGAATTAAACCAGAGCGACGTGACTTGAAAGACAGGCTTATCCGTACAGGTTGAACTAGTTTCCATTTGTGCAAAAAAAATATGTGAAGGCTTTTTATTTCTACTTAATAAACGTACACAGACAAAGGAAAACAGAGAGTGACAGTAAGAAAATGACTAAAAGAACTGGAGCTTTTGGTTTGTTCTGACAGTCAGAAGCTAAGCCTTAAACAAACGAAACAACACACACTCCCACACACAGGGTCAGGGTGTCCTTTGCTATTTAGCTTACAGCTAATGTCTTTGGTTTGTAAACAGACTGGGAAAAAAACACAAAAGTCCTGTGGTCAAATTCGAGGCGAACACCGAAATGAAAAAACAACACTTTGTAGTTTAGAATGAATTATGAGTCGCACTTTTTCTTGGCCATGCACAGTCACAGATTTTGCTACATTGGACAAAGAAAGCTTGTGCATTTCATTACTGCTGCATTTTAGTAGACAGCAGCTACTCCTAAAAAGTAGGTAAGTAATCACAGATGATATACCATATCTTTCCATCCGAAACACTTAGCAATTCTTCGTACATAGGTCAAAAAACAGTTAAGGGTTAACTAATCTTGGCAGGATCAACCTGGGAGTAGTATTTTTTTATTACAGACATGAGAATGTGATCAATTTTCCCATCTAACGCCAGGCAAGAAAGCATAAAAGCATATTTCCCAAGATGTTGAGCTATATTTCAAATTTACATAAGCAATCCAAAGTTTTAAAACTTGGCTGGCATAATGTGTATAAAAAATGGCAATGCAAAACTAGCTACTTTTATGGGTAAGTAATATGTGTTCATATTCATTTTTATACATAAAGACAGAAAAATACACCTTTCAGTATATTGCAGCACAAACTGAGCCTTATAAGCTGACATTTAAAATAAGTTGTATCTCTGCGTTATTAGTATTTTAGCCTGTGGAGTGTTACTGAATGTGCCGCTCCGTTGTCGTGAAATCACCATTCCTTGAAAAGACCTCCCGTTAAATCCCTGTGAATCCCATCAGGCAGCTATAACAGCAAACAGTGGCAGACACAACAACTCGACACTGCAGCGCACTGTCATGTCTTCAATCTGGATTACTGTGTCCTCAGTTATACAACTAGCAAAGCCTGAAAAGGGCTTCATTGATCGCTCCATGGTAAAAGGAGAGGACTGAAACATCTTTACTGCTACAATTCAGCAACAAGTAAAAAAACAGAAACATCTGCTCTAATTCTAAATGTTTAATTTCCATTTTTAACACAATGCAAGCAAAATGTGCTTAAAATCAAAGCTCCACTCTCCAGAAAAAGAGATAGAGGGCAAAAGACTGAGAGGGATAAAAAAATGACATGCCGAGGGAGCAATGAAGATAGCATGTCAGAGGCACAGACAGAGATAGAGAGATAGAAGCTATTACTGTTTTTTAATGCTCTTTCCCCTGTATTTCTTCCTTTCACAGTGCTGTGGAACTTTGCTATGAGATGGCAATTGCCGCAGTGATTGTCCTCCATGGGAGAGCAGAAAAATCCAATTTCATCGATATACAAGGTGAAAAGAAAGATAGAAAAAAAAGAGAAGAAAAAAATCTCTTCTGAAAAAAATGAAATTGAGGCATGAAGAAAAAAAAACACCACTCAAAAAAAAAGCAAAAAAACCTGAAAAAGGAGAGATATAGAGAGACAGATATGGCAGGAGGGAGGGCTGGAAAGAGACATGGAAGGAGAAAAAAAAAGGGGAAAAAAACATGGGAAAGTTGATTGTTAAATATGAGATTGTTTTACAGCAGGGCAGGTATTGAGTGAAAATGTAATAAATATATAGATATTGTTTTCAGGGGCTATTTGGTAGCTGTGGCCCCAATGAGCGGCAGCAGCAGAGGCGGCAGGCTGAGCTGCCTGGGAGCCTTGTGATGGCCTGTCACTGGAAGCCCCTCTGATGAATGGCCATGTTGGATTGGAACAGACGTGTAATATATATCAGACTTATATTCCTCTCACTCCCTCACTCTCTCTCTCTCTTTTGGTGCCTCTTGCTGCTGGTGTGTGAAGATGCGAGGGGAATCCTGAGGTAAAGGGACCGGAGGGCAGATGGAGGGAGCGTGATGAACGTGATGGGAGATGATATTACGCTAGCAGTGTACTCCAAGTGATATCAAATTTAGGGCGTCCACACTGGTAAAACGGAGGGTTTGCAACCAAAAAACTAATACAGTATTGGACATGGATACAAAGCATCATGCACACCGTTTCTTTTGACAAATCATCACTCTAATGGATATTGAAATAAAGCATGTGACGTCTTCAAACAAAATCTGTACCCCTGCAGTACCAAATCACTCCCCTGTCTCTTTCATGTTGTAGTCTGTGAATCTGTTGCTTTTTAAGTAATTCATTATTTTAATTCATGTCAGGTAATTGGAAAAAATGACCCAACACTGGTCTGTTAAACTTTTTCACAGAGTTTATGAAATATGGTTAAGCTAACTCCGGCAGACTGCAGTAGGCTGAGGGCTTAATTTATTAGGCAATTGCAAGTTGGCACTGGCAAAATATATGCCGAAAGAGCACTCAAGACACTCAAAAACAAATTGCTAGTGAACTAGACTCATAGCTAGAGTCAAACAGCATACACTCAATGCATACTCTTCATTACAATGTATTCTTTGCACTGACATGCAGTCTTGCAATGCTTTTATAGTGCAGGAGACTAAACCCTTAATATGCAGTATTCACTAAAATTCAACCTGGATATGGATAATTCTTTATTATTTATTTTAGTACAAAATTTCCTGTAGGTAAGGTATATATTCACATTAGACCTTTTTTTCCAGTTTTATACAGTAGTTTAACTGTTAATCTGTATTTGTACCTCCCTGTTTGTTCACTGTGCTGCCTATTTGTATTGAGCCTTTTTCAGTAGTGGATGCTATTCATCAATTGGGAGTTACAGTGAGTAAACAAGAGCAGAACATGCCAAGAATGATTGTGTTTGGTATACTGCAGGGCTTAGGTTGGGTGAAGAGAACAGGGAGTGAAGTGAGGCTGGTCTGAGTGCCAAACGGGGCACTGTGGCCAGAACAAGAAAAAGGAGCGTTATTAACACAGTCCAAACAAACTGCACCCCCTATGGAGTCCCAAGCCGCTCGCTGCACAGTAAGACAACATGCAATATGCCCACCATTGATCCTCAGTTGCACGCAGGATCACACACCGCCGCACAAAACACACACATGGTTGCCACTTCTGTTGTGTTATGTCTCCACAGGCCATTAATCCTGGTAGAATTTGCAAATTGAAATGGTGGGGTTTTGTGTGCAAATTTCGAGGACAAAGTGCTTGTGAAATCTAATTAATTTATCGTTTAATTCTTGTACATAAATCAATAAATAAACCAGTGTGCACGTTGCTCATTCTTACAGACTCTTCCTGCATCTCACATTCCCTGTTTCAGCAGTAATAACAATATTCAGTGATGTAGTGCTCTTAAAACCTTTTCTTTACCATAGTCTCCAGTTCTTCACTATTTAGTGACATTTTATCTTTTTACCATTTTTCAGTCTCTTTCTTTAACTTTTGTCCCTTTTTTGTTTTAGCA
>JAPZDZ010000015.1:10677938-10688435 GCA_029783805.1 Acanthurus tennentii
ATTTCCATGCGAGCAGGTTGGCCCTCGTCTTTGACGAGGCCCAGATACACACACGCATACACACACACACACACACATGCACAGTCAGGATTACTTCCGACCGATTAACCCCATTCAACAGACTTTAAAGATAATCTAATCATACTAAAGGCCAAACAATGGGACAGACTTCACCACTGCCCATACACCTTTTGTTCCCCTAATGAAGAGGCGGTCACGGGTGGAGGAGGAGAGATTGGTCAAGAGTGGGTGGGGTGGGGGGTTAAGAGGAAGAGAGAGGAATTTGACAAGAAAATGAAAAAGAATTTGAGATTGGGAAGAATGGAGAGATAAGAGACAAAGAGAAGAAGAGGACAATAAAAGGTGATTTATCACTAGGAGTGTCAAAAAAGGAGAAGCGGCTGTTAGACAGGACCTGGAGCCTGGGCCAAGTGCGTCACTGTGATTTTAAAAAGGAGATAAAGAGAGAAAATGATCGCAAAGTACAAAAAAGGGAGAAGTGGAAGTTAAGTGGAGGAAACAAGAGAAAAAGGGATACCTGGAGTTCTTAAACTTTCAAACTTTGAAATCCAGACTTCTCCCAGACAGTGATTGCTTAGTGAAAGCTCAACATGGCTGTCAATCACTCATGAGAACATACAGCATTTTTAATCTTTTATGAGCAATTCCAAAACTTTGCTAGTCAAGAGGATGTGAGGCAATTCATTTTTGGCTAATTCACTCGTTCTAATTCAGCCTTACTCTGTCTAATTTTCTTGTGCAGCAACCCCTGACAGAGAAAAAAAAAAACTAGCACAGTACAAATACAAACACTCAGCAACACCCTCCCGCTGGGCGCAGACAGAGTCCACACACTACTATTTGTAGTGCTGGAAACCATATTAACATAAACAGCAAACTTTTAAAAAAACCCTTCCTGTATGCACCCCCCTCTGGTGTTTTATGAAGTACAGTAGCACAATGGCTTAGGGTGACAGGCGCTTGAGAGTGAGACCGTGGTGGTCAGATTAAACGGATCGTTTAGGGGAGGTGAACGCCTCTGTGAATATCAATTAGCCAGACGCTGAATAATTAAGGGCAGCCATGTTTTTTAATTAGCCGACTGCTGCAGTTTGAGCTGGGAGTGAGGGCGGAGGAGAGGAGGAGAAGTTGGAAGGGGAAAAGGAGGATGGAGGAGGGATGAAAACAGGTGGAGTTTGCTGCGTCAGGCCCCCCCGCCCACCTCCTGTTTTCACACTGAATTGCTCCCATACTGTTCGCTTTTTTCTTTTAAGAATTTCCGAGGGACTGAAATAAAAATAGCTCCCGCCTGCAGCGTTTTTGCAGGCTTACGGCAACTGCATGTGTGATTTTGTGCTTGTAATCTGTGTGGCTACGTAATGGGCCGCCTGTTATAGTCTAGATCATTTTATGGGATAATACTATTACATCATATTATAATATTTTCCTTTTGTTTAAGTTGAGACACTTTCAAAGCATGAATGACAGTCATTTTGCCCATGACCATGATTTATCTGTTTTTTTTCAACCACATGATGACAAGGGTCCCCTTACCATAACTAAGTACTTATTTAAACCAAGCCCAGAACCAGTTAACCTAATAACGTGTTTTTATTCTTAACCAAACCTTAAAAACTGCAGCATTGGTATATCATAAAACAGATTTTTTTTTTAAGTACCAGAATAATGATGTTTCTCGAAAGGGGATCGGAAAGATTTAATATCATTTTAGAGGGCGTATATTTTGTCATTTAATTTGGGTGATTTATTAGAATCAGAAATTTTACATTAATCTAGTTTTAGCTCGTGTAAAATAAAACATATTAAGCTATCCTGCTAGGCATTAAGTTTTAAAAGGGTTCAATGCCTCCAGGGCTTGTGTCTTCCTTGCATATCTACCTAAAAGTCTCTGTCACAATTTAAACATATAAAT
Source organism: Acanthurus tennentii (assembly GCA_029783805.1). Taxonomy (NCBI): domain Eukaryota; kingdom Metazoa; phylum Chordata; class Actinopteri; order Acanthuriformes; family Acanthuridae; genus Acanthurus; species Acanthurus tennentii. The sequence continues at coordinate 10,679,872 of JAPZDZ010000015.1, forward strand.
GGGCCGTAGGCAGTTAAATCATATGAATTTTTAATTTTTATACAGTTTAGTTTGAAAAAAGCATATTACAGTTTTAGAGACGAAAATTCTGAAAATAAAAATAGGAGAAATACAGTCTTGACTCTCAAATATCCTGCACTCTCTTCTTACAGGTCAGATAATGCAACTCCTTTCACGGGTCATGACCCCTGATTCAGAACCATAGCAACAGAAATTGACTTATGACATGTTTAATAGTTTCCAGCAGCATGAATTTAGACTCTGCACCAGAGAAAAAATTTATTTAAAGAAAAAATAATCTCTCATTGCAAAATATTACATGGCTATTCATAAATCTGTGCATATTACATTTCTTATTTCATACCTCAGGTAACAATGAAGCCCTACGTGATTATAAATCATGCTAGATGAAAATGTTGCCATGATCGATAGAGCACAAATCAAATCTCATCACATTAACTAACAGCATCTCATCCATAACCTTGGTCCCTTTTTGTCTTCTCCTGCCACCATCAGCTCAGGCCTGATTTACCCCTGTCACGAGTAGCATCATAATCAATGCTCCCTCACACCATCCAACTGAGTGCTGCAGCATGGTGGGTCAGAGCTGCTCACCAGGGCCCATCTATCATGGACCTGCGCGACAGGGCTCTGTGACAAACTAATACTGAAGCTGTGGGCCTCAGGTCCTGTGTGCTCCGACAGGCAGGGAGGGGGTCAAAGGGCAGCACAATGTGACCGTGCGCTGGTGTTAATTGGCATGACAGAGGTGTGGGTGGCATGTGGGAGGTTAGAGATGGATGGAGGTAAGGGAGGGGGAAGTTCATGGGGTAGAGAAGATGAAGGGAGAGGGAGAGAGATGGGTCAATGTGTGGATGGAATATGGATGACAAGATAGTTGGAGGGAGAATTGGGTTTTTTGACAGTTGTGTGGAGAACTGTCATATCAAGCTTGGAGATAGGAGAATATTTTAAAGGAGGAGGTGGGCTGATAAAAAAATATACACACACAGTTTCATACTTTTCGCAGTCACAAACAAATACATAAAACTCTCTCTCACATACACACCTTCAGTGGTTCCAGACACACATCCCTCCCACAAATCCTGGCACATCCTATAACTGCCTCTAAAACCAGTGCAACTCTATCTTTAAAAGCTATCACTGGCAGATCAAATCTAAGTGATGGGAGTGTAAAACGATATCACCTACGCAGACCTTACTGGCAGTATTATGCGGTACCCTTAAAGTCACTAATAAAACATAAGTCCTGGTAGCAGTAGCTGTAAAACTCCATTAGAAACCATTCACTTTGCTGGTTAATAAGCATCATGGGTTTTTTACTGTGCAGCAATAATAATTAGGTCCAAGGCTAGCTATTTGTCTCCGCGGGAGGTGGTAGGGTTATGGGCGATGTAATAGAGTCAGATATAGTGTGGTCAGTTAATGGGCTTAACCTTGACTGATAACACTAAAGGACAAACACACTTTTGAGCACATATTCACACACATACTGACAGCTGAGAAAAATGACACATTTTCTTACTAACAATCCTCTAATAAGAATTATAGTTAAAATATTTTCCAGCTGAGTCACTGAGCCTGAGCTTGTAACAAGTGAATTTTAAAATAAAACTTAATTATAATACTTTTTTGCACAATTAAAAAAAAGTAATACTTGACTGTGAGAGCATTCTTCTTTTGTGCAGTTGACTTTAACAGGGCCTGATGTGCATGAAACCAACTAATCATCTAAATATGTCTGAGGCCAAAAATCTTAGCCAAACTGATGGCACTGCAAACAGCCTGCAATTACAGAGAGGGACAACTTATATCAGTCATACAAGGGAGGAAAACTTTTGCCTACTTATGGACAGTCTCTCTTTGAAGGCTTACACGGTGCTGCAATTGTTTGTACACCTAAAATCTAACTGCAGTAGTTGAATAGCAGAAAAAAAAGTATGGCAAAAAGAAGAGCAATGAGATAAGTTCAAGTTCTACCCACTTTTCCACCTCCACAAAAGTTGTCAGTAACTACACACAGGTGGTATGCTTGTTATACTGTTATTCACAAGTTACGAGAACTGTGGGATGCACTACCTTTAATTTCTAATTAGAAGTACTTGATTTGAAGCGCCCAGATGTCATCTTGTACTAAGAAAGCAATAGAGCCATTACATGATATCTGGTTTAACAACCATTTCTGGAAAAATGTTCTCAGATGGTGTCTTACTTTATAATTATAGTATAGATTCTTATCTGTGATGGCTGGAAGGTCAGATGCAGTGTCTCTGATAGTAAGACCACCAAAGAAAAATAACATAACTGGCTTATGAGGTCAGCTAAGTTAACTTCTGTGTGATGTTTGTCAGTTTGACACTTTAGAGAACAACAAGGAATATAAGGAGAAAGTGTGGGAGTTTGCAATAAAGGCTGCTGACTGATTGTGAATAAGTTCCTTGCATCTCAGACCGCGAGGCCACAAGGATGCCCTGAAATAAACCTGACAGCATGGCTGCTCCGTCACATCATAATACTGCAGCATCCTGGACACCTCTTCATGGGGATTTATGTCAGTTGAGCTGGGGTTGGTCACAATAAAGAAGCAGAGGTGTCATCAATCATTGAGAACAAGCTGGCTGGCTGTGGGGAAGAAGCTCTGATAGAAGAAATTACCCACTGACGACTCTGTTGTAAGATTTGCCTATTTTTGCATTTATCACGCGTGTGGCAAGACCGATGACACTTCTTTCTGCTGTGGAAATTCTGAAGGGGACCCAGTGTGTATGCCAGCATTGAGAGCAGTGTGCAGATGTTGCTGTTCAATAACTTATTTGCTCCTCCGTGGAAATCATGCTGAAGTTTTAATTTGTCAGATGTGACATGAATCAAACTTTTAAAGGTAATTTCAGTTGATGTAAAATAACTGTAACTACTTGAGACACTTTTTTAAACATTTGGAAACTTTAGTAACTTCACTTGACGTTTGACAAATATGCCTGAAGCATGGAACATTATTGTAGAAAAGACAACAAAGCCACAAGCTGCAGAAAAAAATACTCTCCCTCGGGGATCTCTTAGCACAGTGAGTAATGATGCAGTGACCTGGTGGGTCAGAGGGCTGACCTGGCCAGGACAGGGACAGAAGGCCAAGAGGTGTAGGTGGTTAATGTGGGTGTCTGAATGTTGGTGCGTGTATCTAAACTACTGACTGTTTAAGGACACATTAAAATGAAGTGTCCTTGTGGAGTCTGTAGCTCATTGAATGTGACCAGAGGTCAACAGAGGGCTTGATGTGAACCAGCTGGCCTTAATGATGCTTGGACAGCAGTGTCATCCTACTCACACATTCACGTCCCTTTGCACTTCTTCCAAACTTGCACTGTTTTAGAAATACTGCTTTTTATAGTAGTAAAGTATAAAAGTACATAAGCTTAACAAAGGAAACTAAAATCATGCTTTCTTTAAGATGTTTTCAGGACTGAAAAGTCAGAAGTAACATGGAAAAAGCTAGAAGAGAAAAGATCCTCCAGTGAAAAGGAACGGGACTAGGGATCCAAAGCTTGAAATCCTGGTGGAAAAAATGAAAAATCACTTTCCTTTCTACTCCGAGACACTTCAAGCCTCTCAGCCTTTGTTGAAGACACCACTTCCACCACTCCACTGCCAGCTCCTTCGCTGAGGGACAGCAACAACATCTGCTGGCTCAGAGATTGATTAATTGGCTGATCAGGCGCCTGCGGTGTAAACTGATTGATTGATCATCTTGCGGTTGGAGCTGCCTTTATCTAGAGCCCTGGGGAGCAAAGCTCTGGAGGTCCCCAGTCATCTGTCATGTCCAACACACAGGGGAAGACGAAGGAGAGATGAAGAGCTGTGGGTTCATTACCGAGACATGGGGGGCATGTATAGAGGAAGTCTCAGCCAAGATGGAAACAGGGGCCATGCCGAGAGAACAATGGGAACATGGGGACAAAGGGGCTGAGGATGAAAGGAAGGGAGAAGATGCTCTGGTGCTTGTAGAGAGGGAAAGACAGATACTTGTTCAGACATAAAGTACATGAAGGCAGAAGGAGAAAGCATGGTGTCAAAGTCAAGAGCAACAACAAATTGGGAAAACATTGCCCTTTTTTTTGACAAGAGAGGAAACAATTGGAACAACTAGACTTTCATGATAAATTGTCTCCTTTATTTGAAAGGTATTAAAAACCAGCTATGTTTATTTGCTTCCAGGATGCATTGGGAGGTTTTTTTTGGACATACAATCTGCTCTCATGTATAATTCCTAACCACATTCCTGTTTAGCGGCGAACAGCGAGAGTAATGGGATACAGGGAGAAGAAGGTGGCAGATGAAAATAAGCGTGGAGAATGCTAGTAAGCATTCAGTCAGACACAAACCGAAGGCGGAAAATTCCTTTGCTTGACGGCAGAGGACACAGTGAATGACCTAAGAGTGGAGAGAGGCATATTGTCTTTGGACAACAGATGTCCCTAGGGAGCAAAGTGAATGAAAAAAGCGAGAGAGTCGGTGGAGGACAAAAGAGAAGTGGAATAACCTATAGCAGAAAGAAGGTGAGGGGAACGTAGGAAGAAAGACAACAGAGGATGACATGCAGGGAGAAAAAAAACTGACATCCTGAAGATGTGTAGCTGACATTGAGCCTTATGGACAACCCCAGGTTACCTCGATCCATCTGCATGGTTAAAACCATCCTAATGTATGTGTAACCGACTGAATCCTTGTACGTGTGCTCATGCTGTGTATTAATGCATATGCATTCCACTTAACAGCAGGTGGTCTGCCTAGGCCTGATGAAGCTGGGAGGGGGGCCACAGTCCACCTCAAGCTTCTGTCTGTCAAGTTCATGCCAGCAGAGGGGTCACCTCCAATCCACTAACCTCTTTAGCTGAATATTCAACCTTTTCCCCTCTTTCTGTTATGCCTTACTTATCTAATGTTAGCTGTCACAGCATCTAACGTATATGAGATGCACAGATTTGAGACATTTTAATGTTTTCCTTCTGCTAATCTCAATTTTTTTACTTTTGTGTACATGACTTTTTGAGCTTCATGATCTTTTCTAGAGAAACCAACTTGACGATACAGTGCTGCTGCTATTCTACTCAGGTTATTCGACTTGTCTTTAAAGTTTATGCTTTTAAAGTAGTTTTAGGCAGTGCATTGAAATGGTTCGTTTCCTTACTGGAGTGTGTAACCTTATTTGATTGAACATTTCTTTTACTCTTGTCATCACCTCTGTTTTTTCCCATATCTTTTATCCTTTTCCATTGTCTTACTGCTCCTATATTTCATCCAGATTTTTCAGCTGTTCACACACAACATTTTTGACTCCTCTCTCGTCTTCGTTTCCTCCATGTGCTTGAGTTCTTTCTCTCGTTCCATCAAACTCCACCTCTAGCAACATTAGCTGGGCTGACCGTTCACATCTATGAAACCTCATTAATACCACTCTCCTGTCAGAGCCAAGAGGGAAAACACGGAGAACCAAGACCAAGAAAAGGGAAAGAGATGAGCTCAAAAGAAAATACCTGTCATTTTTCACATCCAACACATCTACTTACACACATGCATCTTGCTTTTCTTTGTACTTCAGCTAAGCCAAGTGAAAGAGTGGTTAACTAACACACAGGAAACAATGCAAGAATATTCTCATTAATAAAGCAGCCTAAAAAAGGTTGTGACTCTTTAAAACCCAGCAATATTACCGTTCACATAGTTTTACAAGAGGTAAAAAGAAAAAATGCTTGCATGAAGAATTTAGACATGTCTCAGTATCAGGGAAATGACATGCACCTCTCAACAACTATACATTTATTACTGTTATCTTGTTTTTTTATCCGATAATAGAATGGCAAAAATGACAAAGACAAATAATTAAGGTAAGAAATCATCTAGAGACCTAGTAAGGTGTCAAACTGGCAAACATGTAATCAGGCGGCACCTTTCTAGATCTAGAACAAACACCAACAACCAAAGAGTCACTTTCAGCTCATATCTCCCCCTTTCGACCTAAAAAAAAAACCAAACACTAAACACCCAAAAACTACCATTAATGTTTCCCTAAAAATAATGCTCATACAATCGCCGTGAGGGTCTTTCGCAGTTATGATCATTAAAAATTTTTAAGTAACAATCTATTCTTGCATTCACAAATAGGAAGGCAGAATATAAAGAAAATGAGAAGTCACATTTGAAATACTTAAAAAAAGTTCAGTCCAGCAGTAAGTGCTAAAAGTGATCCAGTACTTAGTTTCTGTTTATACCAGTAAAATTTGTTTATTGCTTGGACATAGGTGGAAAAAAAAACAGTAGAAAAAGATGATTCCAGCCAGCTTTCCAAACTGTTTAGAACAAATGAGGAAGATACTTGCATAATATATACTGCCCACTGAGGCTGAGGCAGTAAATTGACCGTACAAGTTCTCTTGTCAGAGGAAGCCTTCCTGACACCAGTATCTATCCATCAATCGAAGTGCTGCTGTATCCTGGCCCCGCAGCTGGCCGCTTGCAATGCCAATTAGCTGACAGGGTAAGGGCCTGGTGCAAAGTACCAGCCACAGGTCCTGCCAATTAGAGCCTGACCCCCCGTCTAACCCTAATACTGGCAGGGTGCTGGCACCACACCCTGGGCAGGGGTGAGATACGCCAATATGTAAAGGACGGTTGGGTGGACACCCTCCAAGATGTGAGACAAAGAGCATTACAGAGACAGGAGTGATAGAGTGAGAGATAGAAAACAGAAAAATCTGTGGACAAGTAGCCTCATATACTGTCAGTCGGAAACAATCAAAAGATCAGTGGTGCAGACAGAATATCTGCTCATTTAGGTTGAACACTAACAGTATACAAAAATCTAATTACATGGTACCGGTTGAGCAAATAGCATTCAAACATACAAAATATTCCCCTACCTAACACATTAAAATTTAGTGAGAGAAAGCTTTGAAATACAAGAGAAAATAAACAGTGACACAGCTAACTGTCATGTTGTCACTTTGTACTCTCAGTAGTTTTATCAAGTTCTAATTGTGGAGGGTATTAAATTTGCAAGGTCCCATATAAACTTAATAATATATACACAGTAAGAGCTACAGTTCCCCTCCAGGCCTATTAGTGTCTGCTTGTTAGATCTGCAAGTGTAGCTCCCCCTCTGGGCCAGTCAATGAAATTCTCATCAAGCTGGAGACCAGTGGTGCCACTATTTCTTTTTTTCCCCACTAATTCCTAATAATACACTGACACAGTCAATGTATCTAAAAAAGGAAAAGTAAACATTTATTTCATTGCCACGGAATATTTGCAACAAAAGTTTACCTATCAAACTAATCTGACATTAGACAATAATATTTTACATAACTAAATAACATTTTGGATCAAAAAGTTCTCAGACTTAAAATTCCATTCCTAGTTTAAATTTTGTGGTAGTTTCAAAACAGGTGTTGAGGATAAGTAAATAACTTTGAAAAACACAGAACTAACAGTTTTCACTTTTTTAGCTAAATAAGTATTAGAAATGACTCCCCTCAAATGCTGTTAAGTTATAAGGTAATGAACAGAAAACAGGCAATAGAGGTTGTTTAACGCCACTGGATATGGGAGTTTATAAAAAAAAGTAAAAGAAATAGAAAAAAAAATCGTTCATCATCAGCCCTGGCATGCTGGTGATACCATTTGTTTAGAGAAACCTTCAGTTCTAGTCCTAAACCCAGTCTGTCTATGGCACATCACCCTAATCACTTCAATAAAACATCTCCAGAGCGTGCTATTCACACAGACTGGCAGTTCTCTTAAATCCAGTTACATCAAGCCTGGCAGAGGTTACTCCTACAACAGCTCAGAGAACTGGAGTCAAAGTCGGGATGCAATTTGTCCTCAGGAAGCCGAGCAAATCCAAAAATATATGTAAATCACAGTGTGCCACTACCTCTCTTTATCTCATTCAAACGTAAAAGACATGAGGACCTTTTCTCCCCCCAATCTTCCTTATACTCTCTGATGTGGAGAGAAAGAATAATAAGTTCTGGAAAAAAAAGAAATATGTTTTCTTTTTTTACTTTTTTTTTTATAAATACCACCAACGGGCACCAATTCAAAACCCAGCAAGTCTCCTTTAATACATGGGAAATTAAATTGTCGCCCTATTATCAGCTAGGTCCAGTCGGCTGTATCTAAAATGCAACAGCACACAATTGAAGTACACAAGGTTGTGTGCAAAGGAAAAAAAAAGGAAAAGAAAAAAAAAATACCCAGCAGGACATTTGCTGGAGACTCTGGAGACTGCAGTCTTTGGAGGGGTGGAAGGGAGAGAGGGGTACCGGGTTGAGCGGGGGAGCTTGTTGCATTAAAAATGTTAAGCTTTACCCAAAGTCATTTTCAAGCAAGCCAAGCATCAAATGGAACACAGTTTAAGGAAAGAGTAGGTACTGATTTTCTCCAGGAGCTCTGACAGGATGGACATGGTGTGTGTGTGTGTGTGTGTGTGTGTGTGTGTCTGAGTGTGAGTGAGTGTGTGTGTGTAGGGAGCAAACAAACATTCTTGG
>JAPZDZ010000015.1:10726577-10740517 GCA_029783805.1 Acanthurus tennentii
CTCTTCTCACCACCTCTTGCTCACAAACAAATTCACTAGAGGCTTCATATTCCTCATTATGCTGACAGTCCTGCCCCCATAATGATGTTAGCCAGCCATCCTCAGTCTTCCCAGCCGTATGGTAATGAGATATCCCCCTCCCCATAGACACTTAAGCAGTACATGATTTACAGTCATACAATCGCACACATATAATCATACACAGACACATCTTACAGGTGTGTACATGTAGCACACACAGAAAAAGGCAAAGCTTCGCAGACATGCTGAGTTATTTCATTAAGCCAAAGGGGGCTGATCATGCAGTGCTTTAGCTCATCTTGTCACTAATGTGGCTCTCATTTGCATCAACACACACTTGACCCATGCTCCTTACCCAGCATTACCCCCCCCCCCCGCCGCCACCCGTTCCCTCCTGGCCTGCCCTTGCCATGCAAATATTCTTCACAGCGCTATCATCTAGCCATTAGTGCCCTTGATATACACACAGAACACACACATAAATACACATTTACAGGGGGCACGATTTATATAGTGGCACTTAGAATTTGCAAATATTCCAAAACTGCAGCTGGTCCTCTGCACAGATTTATGTAACAATAAACCCAGATGATTAGGGATCAATACAGTCACTGAAAAAGTGTGTTGCTGGGTGTTTGAGAATTTTCTCCGACTAAATAAGGATAAAACTGAAACAAACATTTTTGGTGCCAGAAAGCAGTGATTGAATGTCATTGCTCATCTTGAAACTCTGAATTTTTAAGATTTCAAGTCATGTCAGGATACTCAGTGTAGTTTTGGTCTCGGTCCTTAATTTCAAAACTCTTATCAACAATTATGTAATCAGCCTTTACAAGAATCAGAAACGATGATGGGATAACCGGTGATTGACTGATATGTTGTCGTGTGCAGGTGTCAGCCGTGGAGTCCTTGGAAGGATCCCTGCTGCAAGTGGAGGGGCTTGGAGATCTGCGGTTGGAGCTTCACAGCAAGAAGCTCAACATCCACCTCGTTCTTATTGATGAGCTGCACCGACACCTCTACATCAAGTCCACAAGTCGCCTGGGGCACAAGAACAAGGACAAAAACGCTGCTCGCCTTCCATGGTAAGGGCCAGTTTCTTCTATTTCTTGCACATATTAAATTGTAAGTACTTTTGGCAACCTCACAATAATAGAAATGTGAAAACAGCACTTCAGTGTCATCAGGGGATGCACGGTCAATTACTTGATTGTGCATGCTTGCAAAATTTGATTAGCATTTTATTAATTCCTCTTTTCTTGTACAAGCACTTGCAGCATTTTTCACAGTAGCATCACTAGAGGTCAAAAGCTTGACTGTAAGGTCAAGTAAGTAGGGATTAAATGTTTCATTTTGTCATATTTAATGTCATTACTTTTAGTTGCATCCTTATGAGCTTCAGAGAGGCTGCATGGATTCACATTACAGGCATCAACATTTACCTATTTTAACACAGAGATATCACCAATGTATGAAATATGCAGAATAAATAGTATGCAAGGTTGAGAGAGACAGACAGAGTGGGTTTAGAAAAAGCAAACGACTGCAATAAACTAGTCTTTTCACCACTTTGTTGGGTCTGAGGCACCAAAAGCCTTTATTGTTTGTCTATTATGTAGTCAACAGAAATGTAGCCTTCTACTTTGAAAAGTTTGCACTGTATAGATGTTCCTTCATTATAAGTTATTCCATCGCAAGGACACTTGCCAATTATTTACTCTGTGGAAACCAAGCCCATTACTGACAAAAACAATTAGATTGCCCATAACTTGTTGCTCTCATTCTCTGTACTTTGTCCTGTGATGTTTCATATGAAACAGAAGAAAAACACCCCACATCATTTACAGTAATAAGGCAAACACTGAATTCACTTATCAAGAATTTGGGAAGAGTCATGATAGTTGCTTTTGCTCTCATTGCATTGCTTAGTTTTCAGAGAACAAATCATTTTTAAATCAGTCAGTTGTAACGTCAGTTGCCAATTACTAACAGTAAATAAATAAAATGACAGAATTCAACATCCACAGCTCTTGTGTTACACTAGTGATGCTTCAGATGATGAAGCTGACTTTGAAGCCACCAGCAGAATAACTCTAGTTATGTTCCCGTGACCCAGGGGCCATTTCTTAGTTTCACGATGCAGCCGTATGACTTATTAGAGATAATGCGACACAAATGGTTTTGGACATGCTGCTGATGCTGTCGTGTTCCGTAGATGGCAGTGTTGTTTGCACTTTAACACGTGTGTCTGTGCTTGTAAGGGGTGCAGTATGCAGTATGGTGGTGGTGTGTCGGTGAGTTACAGTGATTTATTACCGAGGGTCAGCTAGTGACAGGTCCTGGCCTTCCTGTATTGGGTCGCCTTTAACAACAAGCCAGCCTCCATACACCCCACTCGCTTAGCAGGCACACTGTGTTTATACCGCCCAACTTAAAGGACCTGAATTGCTTCCACCTCCAGCTTAAGGCTTGATAAATGGCTCATTGGAAAGCAGCACCAATCCCACCCAGAGATGCAAGATGTTTTGTTATAACAGTAGATTGTTTTCATCAGAGAAAGGCATGTGAGTGGGTGCATTTCTGTGAGCGCATACTAAACTTTTATATGCATGTAAGAAGAGATTACTTCAGGTCTCTGAAGTTAATTTGAGCCTTTTTCTCTGATGCAGCTGCAACATCACATTTTATACAAGACAGAAAGCATAGTATTTAATAACATGGTTTATTTTATCTTGATAATGACTGTTATCGTATGTTTTCCTTTTTACAGCTCCACAGGCAAAGACACATCTCCAATGCCTGGGTTGGATGTTAGCGGTCTGTCGACCCCACGCAAGCTCTTGGATTCATCACAGTTCAGCACACCTGGATCCAGCAGTGGTAAGACCCTTAGATCATATTAGATAGTGAAGTAAGAGGGAATAATAGACGAACAAATGGATGGTGTAAGGAGATGATAATGAAGAAAGCAAAAGGAAGTGGGAATTTAAGAGTGTGTTTCATGAAAAACCGTAAGTTGTATGGTTTGCTCTCCATTAAAACAGCATATATTAAGAATACTATGGAGACATAACACATCAACAAAGCAGTGTTGTTTGTCTCTTTGGATAACAAAGTGTGTGGATTTCAGTTTGCAATTTTATTTTCACTGCGCTGATATTCTTAGTAAAAATGAAGTCATTAGCACCACTCTAGCTTGCATTCATTTGCATATGATTATGGGTGTGTGTTGCTAACCCTTCTCACACATGCACACACACATAGTATTACAGAATGCACACGGAATCTGCAGATTGGAGTTCTTGTATAACACTACTGAACACATCACTGATGCCTTTGCCCATAGCCACACAGCCACATTACTTTTTCTGGTGGTATATGTCACAACATCTTCAGATATGAACATTATGTACATTTCCCTCACTAACACTATAATTATCTTGTCTTCCCTATCTGTGCCATCAGGCACCCAGCATCTCACAGCAGGGGGACAGCATTCATTACGCTCAAACTGGTAACCAGCGCTGTAACAGGGACTGATAAAGCAGACTGTAACTGTATTCAAGAATGTATGAATTCTCTCTTGGTTGTCAGGGCGTAAAGTCCATCCAGGCATAGCACAGAAGAAGGCAAACAAGAAGATAATGAAAAAAGTTAATCTTGCAATAACTTGGTGTTCCCTTGGTATTTGTGAGCTTTTATATTAAGCCTGGCACCTTTTTCACCACCCACTGTTGGCATTCTGAGTTTGCAACTCACCTTTTCTTTTTAGCTCTACAGATACCAGGCAACACATACACCCTACTGTTAACACCACTCAGTATCCACACACATATAGGCTTATTGTTGCTATCGTACTAGTTTGGCAGCAAAAGAATGACATTAGCATATGATTGGCTCCTGAAAGCAAAGTTTCCCTAAAAGCTATGATACATTAAACAGTTTTATGCTATCCAGTGGTTGTGTAATTAAACTGTCACTGTCAGTCTGTATCTCTGTCTCATTCTCTTTTTGCGCCTACTTCACTGAGTGCTTATGCCAGGTACAGCTGTCATTTCAGTTATGTATCTCTTACTTCACCTCCTTTTACTCACTCGGCTCAGTACAACACCAGGAGTGTAAATGCCGTGATATCAAACGCACAAATATACACTCAAATTCGATAATATAGAATAAATATCCACTCAATTTACCCACCCTGTAGGCCTAAAAGTAATAGCTAAACCACAGTTTTCCCCCCATTTTGCAAAGAGAACACTTGCAATTAGCTACCGCCAAACGATAAGTGCTTATACACCATCATGCTAACAACTGTGGTCACGACACAGCAACCATCTTCCATCAGTGGCCTAGCTTGCCATTTTGTCTAATAGCATTAAAGCACCTCATTTGTAGCTAGTAATTGTCATAATTATTACACAAACTACAGTCGGAATGGGGGAAAAGAGGAAATACACCCAAAGTCCATTAACTTGCCATAAACATTAACTCTTAACGCGCTTTGATGGGGAATTGGGAGGCCCCATCTAATGGAAATTAGAGCATCATTCAATGCTGCCACTCTCAATTTAGTCGCTAATGTGGGTAAATCAGATGGAGAGAGCATGGAGGGGGGGATAACAGAATAGGTGCAGGTGTGTAAACATAAGGAGAAAGATTATATAGTCGGTTGTATAACTATAACTGTTTGTGCTTTGGCTTTGCTATCTTTCTTTGTTTAAAATTGTGATAACTGAATCGTAGTTGTTACATTTGTACATATGTAGCTGAAAGGCTAACAAAGCTCGGTAGGAAACTGTCGATTTTACAGACTTGCCAGCATATAGATTGACGACAACTGGTTCAAAGCAACCCATACTAGCATAAGTGCATCCCTAGGCATGTAAATATTTTAAAAGCACTTACAGTAAATGCTAACCTATTTGTATGAATATACTTTCTTTAGTGCGTGAGCAGGATGGACGAGAGCTGAACCAAGCAGACCTCCCTGAGGTGGATCCAGAGGAGAACAGTGCTGAGTTCATGGGCATCCTCATCAAAGTATATATATAAACACTTCTGATCATACACTTTTAACACCTCAGTTATATACAGTCTAGCCTCGTTTCTTATGTTATTATTTGAGTGTTCAGTTTTTTTCAAGTATAATGTTTGTACTATTATTTTTCTCCAGGCTCTGGCAAAGCTGAAGAAAATTCCTGAGACCATCAAAGCCATAATGGAGCGGCTGGAGCCTGAGCTGAAACAGATTGTCAAGAGGTCCACCACTCAGATAGCAGACCACGCGTACCAGAGAGGAGAAAACCTGGCCCAGGAGAGCCAGCCAAGGTACAATAAGGAGATACGGAGAGGATAAGGAAGGCACGCTGAAAGGGAAAGGCATTATGTTGGAATATCATGGCTTCCTGAGAGCAGAGAACAATTCCCTGGAGAGTGAGGATTGCTACAGATCAGTGAAAAAAAAGAGAAGCTGAAGGTTAATAAAAAAATTGTAAAAAATACAGGGAAAGGAACACAGTAGAAGGACATGGCCTTTAAGAGGAAACCAGGCGCAGTTCTGTGGAAAGCCATCGTTTTAAAATGATGTTTTGTTAGAAAATAATAAGTAGCATTAGTAATGTTTCCAAAAATAATCAGCGTAAACAGCAGTGTGCAGCTACTGTTGCTACCACTGAAAAAAAGACCTAATAAAGCTGTCACTTGTCCCAATCCCCTCGATATTTTATCTATGCAGCAGTTTTATTAAAGTAGCCTGCTTGCTTATTCTTCTGTAAACATAATATTCCCATTAGAATCAATTCCCCAGTGTCATTACACACAAGGTGGCCACTTTCCCTGTTGGTTGGTAAAGTTATGAATGTATCCACCCTCCCTGCAGATTCCTACTTATACAGTACATTTGTCATAAATACCTTTATTGCTTGGATTAGTCACCAGTCGTTTTTTGGTGTTAACATTTATTCAGTCGAATATTTAGAGCTGAAAACAAAGGCAGTGGACACCATGTTTTTGGATGCAGCCCCAGGGTGTTCATAGTCAGACAGTCAACCAGGTATGAAACACAGTAAAGGTGAGGAATGGAGGCACACCTGCCTCAGACCATGAAAACAGATACTCTGCTGCTTTAAACCTAGACAAGTCATGGTTAAACACACCTATACACACACACAAACAACTGTGCACCTGCTGTAGAGGCCTGCTGCATTTTAAAAGCAGTCACATCAGCTCCTGCAGACATACAGAGAGAGAGAGAGAGAGAGAGAGAGAGCAGACTTGGGAAACACAGGTCTCAGTCCACTGATCCTGAACCATTTAAGAGGAATGTCTTGTTTTCTGTCAGGGATGTTCTCTCTGGCCTCGTCTGGCTCTCCTCTCCTGTTGCCTGCTGAATCTCATCTGACCTCAATATGATAGGCCACCGTGTAGCCGATCACCAGGCCTACTCCTTACAGATTGTTTTAAGTTTATGTGCGTGAGTGCTTAAAACTGTATTTGTGAGCATTTGAGGCGAACGCTAAAAGGTTTGTGTGTGTGTGTGTCTGTGTGTGTTTGTGTTTGAATGCATACACACCTAGTTCTGCCTATGTTCACTTCAATTTAAAGTCAAGGCTTGTTGCTATGGAAACTCCTACCAGTGTACCACTTGTAGCGAACAATGGTCTTGCATATTGCACACTATATTTTATGGCACTGCAGACTAGCTGGCAACACATAAGCACTTTACAGCAAATACAGCAGTGTGTGGCTCGTTCCTGGAGCTTTATGTTCTCACTCGTGTCCTCCTCCATCAGCCTCACTGAAAGTGCATTTTCATTTTCAACTCCTTTCACTAGATTTTTTACTTTTAGTGAGATACTTCACAAAGGTTCCCACTCCATGCACCAGAAGTTATTAGTATGCACCACTGATCTGTGAATAGCTTAGTTTCATTTACATCAAAAAAGACCTGTTGAACTCATATTCCCTTTTTTCATATTGTATAAAAAAAAAGAGGCCTCAGTTCTTTTTTTGCTTTGTTTTTTTTTTTTTTTTTGTATGTGGAGGATTCTGAATCTAATCTGAATCCCTCAGAAAGAGAGCCGACTTAATGAAGAAATGCTTGAATGACCAAAGAACATTAAAATAAATGGCTATGTATTTTAAATCCAATTTTAAAACAAGAAAAGCACATTGATCACAAGATTGATTGCTTGTTTGTCTCTTTTGTGCTCTTTTTTTCTGCCTGTTCAGTCGAGTGGTCATCTGAAACGTCGGAGGGTACGCATTTATGTCAGTGTGCTTCTTGCTCATGACAGCAGGACCTGGCAAATTTGATATTTTGAAAGGATTCTTTTAACACTCTCTAAACTCCTATTTACAGTAATTTCATTTATGTGGCTCGCAACCAACCTAATGATTATGTAATGCAGACAAGATCCTTGTCCTCTGTGAAATTAACAGACACACACAGATATACTGCTGGTCAGTGAGTCATGGACTGAACGTCAACGTGTGTGTGCTTCCTGCTGTCTCTCCTGGCTGTTCATCAGCCATGTGTGTGTCAGTTTCGATCCTGAAGGGAAATGAGAAGTGAGGTCTCAAAGAACAGACGATATGGATTAGGATGGCCTCCACTGGGAGATAATGAGAAGGACTGGTCTACACATAATATGTGTGTATGTGTATAAGAGTGAGAGGTGAGGTGGGGGTAAGTTGAAGTGCTTAGAAATCAAACAAACAAAAAAAATAAAATGGTAACAAGGTCAGAGCCATACATTCTGTGTTTGTCTACCTCTATGCAAGCGTATGTTATTATGTTTTGTTTGTCCGTTTTTTGAAAGTTGGCGTTCACAATGTATTTTTCTTGTCAGTCCTTCATGTTTATGCATGAGAGAGGGAGGGGGAGAGAGAGAGAGAATTCCTTGACTCGTTGGCATTTCACAACCCCTCTTTTCCTCTCACGAACATCTTCCATTCACTGAGTTATAGCTCATAGTGATTTGTGCCTGCTTTCCTCTCCATTAATAACATTTACTCGCTGCTACTGCCACTGTAGTGACAGACAGCCAACTAAAATGCCCCCTAGTGAAACATTCATCTTTGCCCTACATTATCCTTATACCTTCCCATGAAACCTTGGCCACTTCCCAAAACTTTCAGCATGCATTCTTTTCTTGCAGCATTTAAAATCTGTGGTAATTTGTATTGACTTGACACAAGTGAGGCATGGGCTCAAGTGCTTTTGAAAACACCTGATAAATGATGGTTTCAACAGTTGCAGCTTTTTTGGTTTGAATTTAAACTTTTATTCTGCTAAGCTGTACTTGGTCTTTTTTGTATCATTTAATAGCTAAAAAAAAAAAACAGCCCAACTTTTCTCTTTATTTAATGATATTTATTTAAGGGTGTAGGATTAGAAATGAAGCTATTTGTAAGACTTGAAGCAAAATGGCTCAGCCGCCCTGAAAGAAAAGATGTGGAGAACTTCAGGTCGATTGACACTTTAAATTGCCAGTATTTTGAACTTTAAAGCTTTTGTTGCCTGCAGAGACACTACAGAGTTCTACCAATGAAATGAAACCCAATTAAAATTCTAGAGGAGAGGACAAAAGACCATTGTTAGACAAACAGTGTGACTATGTTTATATAACTGTAATATCTCCACTAAAATAAAGTAGGCACTCGCTGGCACGGGTGCACTGGATTCTCATTCAGACTCTGCTAATGTAACCTGTGTTCCCTCTTTACTTTGAAAGCTTTGTCCTTGTGCAGAAAAGCAGGTATAGCAAAGTCTGTATGAAAGCATTAGTGTAGATGAGGCAAGTGTGAGCTTCCAATCCACAGCATAGCACTCAGATCAAGTGGAAGGTCTGTTTGGTTTTGGCTGCGCTTTCTTCTTCAGCCAGGGCCATTTACAACTAATAAGAGTGGCTGTTCATTTGAGCCCAGGTCAGGCGCCTCACCACTTTTTTCGATAGCCAGCACAGGTGCTGGGTTAAAACAGCTGTGAGTATCTGCTAAATAGGAAATGTGAATGGACACAAGGAACTGCGATACATAATTTGTGCTGTGAAATGCACTCAAAATGATTTAAGGGTAATTATCTGTTGGCTCTCTGTTGGCTTTATGAATAGCAATTGTACAATTGCATGTTATTTACCCTTATTATGTCATTAAATTCAATAAAAAAGAGTCATTTCACTATTTACAGATTGTGCTCATATACATCCCTTGGGCGGCCGGGAAGAGGCCGTGGGCTTCAGTTGAACACTCTTTTTTGCTTAGGAAGGTTCCTAACTGAGTATAATAACATAAAAAAATATCTAAGTGGCTGCCATGTTAAGAGCAGGTTAAATTCTGTGCAAAGGTGCTCTCCTGTCTTTTACCTTTTAGCACAGGATAGACCGGACCATCTGTAAAGGATGAAAAGGAGTTAATGCTGTTCCACAATTTGTTGTAGCAGAAGCATTCAAAGAGACACGGCATTCAACATCCACCGTTACATAATTATGTATCCTAATTATACTTGAGTTGTCTAAGCTTCTTGGTTGTCTTCTCCTAACTCCTTAAGTCTTTATTCCATAACCTTGGTAAATCTTTTCCATGACCTCAGGATGTTTTCTGCTAAGGTCATGGAAAAGATTTTATAAAAAGACATTAGACTTCGTTTTAAGTCTTTTCTGCTGCAGTGGCTGTTTCACTTTCCTTTCTTTATAATATTAAAACAAAAGAGCTGCATATCTATTTTAGCTCACTGCTTCTTTTTTTTTATAAAGAAATCAAAGGCAAACTTATTTACTGTGGGAGAGTATAAACTGTCTAGTGAGTTTTGTGTCCTGCTGCTGAGATGAATGAGACCATGGAAAAACACTTAAACAATAGATTTTTTCTGAAAATTGAAAAAAATGAAACACATCTTTTTCGCAATTATTAAGTGTAACTTCTCATAAGTTATTTTTGTCCCCCAACCTTTTTGCCTCTCCTCCTCTTCTCTCTCAACTCGCCTGCCCTCATCCCTCTTGTTTCTCATCCCCCATCCTTCTTTCAACTCTCTCTTACTCCCTCTACAGGCTGCTGCTGGAACTGCTGGAGCTTTTGTTTGACAAGTTTAAGGCAGTGGCCCAGGCTCACAGTGTGGTGTTGGCCCACCTGCAGCAGATTGCGGTGCAGTGCCCAGGTGGAGCACATGAAGAGGGCATCAAACTCTATGAGCAAGCCGACGTCTCTGCCAAGATCCAGACGGTGCTGCAGGTCAGATGAGCAACAGTGACTCAGACCACTGATATGTGTGCTCGGGGTAGTTTAAAGTAGTTAAAAGTTTGTTTCAAATGTTTGTCTGACTTTTACCTGCACTCACATGGAATAGAGGGAGCTAGAAGGAGTATGAAAATCCTGGAGATAAAAAATCAATCATTCCATCTTAGTAGATTCTATTTGATTTATGCTCCTTCACACAAAGTAATTTATTTATGTGATCTTTGAACCAAGCCTGATACTATCTTGATATATGTTAATATTGTGATTCTTTTTAGTGTAGATTACCTTGTTGCCTTCAGTATAGGGCCATATTGTAGGAGCGCAAAATATAAAAAATGTTGCCATGCTGAACTCTATTGTTTTTGCTTCTTCTTCACTTGCTTGCACACCCCCAGGCTTTTATTTTTCATCTATTACCATGGAGATTTTTTCATGCTTAATTTATTTTCCACCCAGCACTTTTTTTTTTTCTAAAACACTGATTTAATTCACCTTCTCTTATCATAAATAAGTCATTAGAGAAATTGGCAGTGATGTGATGGATGGCATTCAGTAGCAAGACTAAAAAACAGGGAGAGCCTGATTGCTTGGATTAATTCTAGGTTCTTTAATTGCTGTGTATTCATTCTGGGTTCTTGCTCCCTACTCTTGTTTGATTGGCTGAGGGGATGAGCAGCTGTTGAGTTGACCCGTGGTGATTCTCGGAGGAAATCTGTGGCAGTTGTTGCTCTCAAAGCAATCGGTTTGTGTGTGTCTCCCTTTGTGTATCCACACCCCTGTACACAGCATTTTCCCTGATGTACTTTCGCTGAGAGTTGTGTCATTTTAATTTATGACATTTCTCTGAAGCATCTCTCATGTATAACTTCATTTTTGCTAAGCTGAAGTTGTTCAAGAGGGTGCTTCCTCCTTAATTTAAACAGGCTTCTCTTACCTGTCTATAACATAGATGTAGTGTATAGTAATTAACAAGATGGGTAGGAAAGTAAATCAGGAAGCAAATTTTCTCAAAGGGCTGACCTTAATGCTTTGATTCATGGTGATTGATAATAAAGACAGTTAATACATATTGTTTCTTTTTATCTTAACTAATTAAATTATTACATTTAATTGAATCTATTTCTATGCTGCACTATCGTTTGTTTGCTTCCTTTAACATTTTTCCAGCTGGCAGGCGTAGATACGAAAATACAGTAATGTTGAGGGCTTTGCATGTGTGTGTTTCCGAAAGGTGTGATTGTGCATAGGCATGTACTGTAATAGCTCTGCTGTATCAGCGCAGTTATAGAAGGTATTAAGCCATTCCGCAGCATGCGATCACTGCCAACACCCAGTTGCCGGGGGGCTCCACTCTCCCCTGTCTCTGCGATGTGAGATAATGTAATCTCTTGATTAGAATACTCATTACGTGGAATGAGGTTTTCTTATTCACTCACTCGTGTTATTATTTCCTGACAGATTGTATCAATATGAAGAACTCTCGTCCATCCCACCCTCCGTCTTACCGTTTCTCACATCTCTTGCTTGTTTGTTCATTTTTTCTCACCCACTCTCTGTTTCCATTTCCCTTGCTCCTTCCTTCTTCGGCAACATTCTTTCTGCCTCTGTATTACAGCCTCTCACTTTCCCAGTACCTTGTGCATACCCTTCTTGCTTCTTGTAATTTCCTTCTTAATCTCATTATCTTGCTTTCTTTCTCTCACACAACTCCCACACTCGCTTTCACCCCCTTCGTTTAGCCCACTCTGTCCAAGAGAGTCGCATATCAGCAATGAGAGAAATTAAATTCCTACTGCTCCCACGGTGGCTCTGTCAAGTTTTATTGGATAGTGAGCCAGTTCTTATCTCACGTTTTAAGATGCTCAAAGGGGAAGGAACCTACACAGCATTGGTTAAAATTCAGTTATGATTTTGTAACTTGTTCATAATGAGTCTCTTTTTCTTCAGTTTTACAGAACTACTGCTAACTTTTTTAAAGTTTCACAAACAATAGTTCACTATTGCCTTCAAAATATCCAATTTAACAGAGATAATTGGTATAAAGGCTTGAACAGAAGTAGACTGCCTTCTAGTATCTTTTTTCGCCCTTTACAGTTAAATAATTTGAATCCAAGCCTGCCTTGTTCCTCTTACTTATTGCAGTTTTCATCTTTGGCCTGCACAGAAGCCTCCCGGCAGGTGTTATTTTTTCCCCACTTTGAGAGATGGAGAAACCAGGTTGACCTTTCCACCTGACATACAAACAGACAGATGCATGAGCCAAAAGTAGCACCGTTACAAGGCCTCGGCTGAGAAACAACATTGATCAATGTGTGACCAGGGCCCAGTAGATTTAGAATGGGGGATAGGTAAACAAGTTTTTGAAAGTCAAGATTCATGTAATGGCTCTGATCCCTGTTGAGAAATACTGGAAATGCGTCTGCTGGCTGTTAATTTCAGTGTGGAAGTATTGATTCAGAACATAAAAGACTGGATGCTGGAAGGAGTGTTTTAATGCCACTTCACAGTTTTTCAAGTGGCATTTTGTAGAATGAGTGTGGGTATATTTATTGATTATTCACACCATTATTGAATTTACATTTCCAAGTGAAGACCACTGCCTTTGCTACTCTCCATCTATGGTGCCTTTTATTCTCTTCTATTCGAAACTCTTCTGTTCTTTAGAGCAATCTGTTTTTCAAAGAAATCATTGTAACTTGTGTATTTCTATAAATGTTTTATGCTTTCCTCTTTAAACATTACAGTATAGAGGCTTCCCACATTAATACTTGCAGGAATAATGTGACAGGCCCTGAGTTGAAATGTTGTCAAAACAACAATAGGGGCCAAACAAGAAAATACACAAGTTTCCTTTGAATCATTAAGGAGATTGAGGTCACAATACACCATCAGGTAATTGGGTAACAGAGTTCATAAAAGATCACAGTTCATAAAGCCCATGCATTCTTCATTAAGAACACCCAACCTGAGTATTATTTCATGTATATTTGGCACAGATCGTCTCCTGCTGCTGACATCCGTCACCCTTTGACCTTGTCGGTCGTTCGGTTTGAGGGCGTGCGAGTTTGTTAATTAGCTCGCCATTTGCGCATTCTGCGAGGATTTGTGGCTGGGTGACTGCTTGCCATGTCCGTTGTCTGCTGTGAGTGTGTGACCAGAGTGCAAATCACACTTTTAATGAGTGGCTTTTTCTCCGCAGACAAGAAACGTTGAGCCGACATTCAAAAATATGGATAGATGCTGACTATCTGCCTACTGAAACAAATGATTTCTAGATCATAGAAACATCACCAAAGAACTCAAACTTTTGCATATTAAAGTTTTCTACTGTAGCAAGAGATAAGAAGGGTGAAAGAAGGACAGATATTTTTCTTTTTTTAGATATAGACTCTAAAGGAAGAGAAAAAAAATGATAAAGCTATTTTTGATTGAATTAACTGTTAGATACCTGTCCATGTTCTAAAATACGCTTTGTGGCACGAGACAGTAGAAGTCCCTTCTCTCTTTGGTACAATGACTTTAAGGGTTTGAGGATATCTTTTAACACAGTTCCTCCATCTATTTCCAACAGAAACTTCAAATATTCTTTTTTATTTTTATGTATTCCTGATTTCTCCCCCGCTCATATCTCTTTTTTCAATCAGAGGAAAACCTGAAGCTCAGTTCAAACTTGCTTCATGAAT